>JAQJVL010000007.1:3807056-4362753 GCA_035578905.1 Stictocephala bisonia
CAGTTCTTCATATAGTAGCATTCAGGCAGTGCTACGAGGGTGTCAGTATTGCTGTCAACAATTAACACATTCTGGTGGTGGTTTTATGAACCTATAGCTACAAGTGTTCAGGCCATGATTGAATATGTCGTAAATGTATGAGAATCCATTCTATTAACATGTACAGAATGTACTATTAACAAATCCATTCTAAATGCATTGTAATGATAAGAAACTCATACAAAATAAGAATTTTCAGCAATATATTGCAGAATACTGGATTATAAAATCAATTAAATATTCATATACTTATTTTTTATGAATAATGTGTATTAAAAAAAAAGTTATTAGATACAAAACAAATTCTACTAAACTACTATCGCAATTCACCAAATTATAAAAAATCCAATTAGATTTCAAAATTTGTGTTGTATTAACCTCCTGAGTCCATATGTCCTTGAGTTGATGAAAGATTAATTAGAGTAGTCTTAGAGTCCTAATGTCCTTTTAAAAGTACAAAATATATTTGTTTCTTAAGTTCCAGCAGTTTTTACCCGAAACTCCAACTGAGTCCTGATGTCCTTATAAAAGGACACCAATTTTGGGAACATTTAACAGGGAAAAAATGTTTGTTTGGAAAGGTTGGCAGGCCTGTCTTTCTTATAGTCAGGGTTGTAGTGCTAAATTTATCAGTTTACTAAGCTACCGGTGGTCCGGGGGGGCCCTCCCCCGGAAAATGTTTTAAAAATAACATTTTAAAAACGGGGTTTTGTTTCTAGAGAAAAATGTGTAATCAAATTTCGGATGTCCTATGTGTAAATTATATTATTATACTAAAGATTTCATTGCAGTGTTCATTAAATGGGTTTGAGCTAAAGTGTCTGGTTCAAATCTATGTAGGCCTACTAACTGTACACAAAAACGGTAATTGTATCTCTGGCTATATACACGAAAACAAAACGAAACTACGTCAAATTTCGCCACAATTTTCAATTTAAAATTTTTTTTAACGATGGGAAAATATTAATTTTGAATAAAAAATGCAACTCGAATCTAAGCGTAGGCCTGCAAAATAAAATTTAAATGTAAATATTTGTCGTTGCTTTAATTTTGACCAAGTTCAATATTTAATTAATCTTTTTGTGCTTTGGAAAATCAATGCTCATAATTTCAAATTTTCTTCTTAAAACTTTGACGTGTATCAATCAACAAAAACCTTAATTAAAACAAAATAAAAATAACCAAGCAAATTCTTTTACTTTAAAAGTTTTAGGTTTGTAAGGTAAGGTAAGGGTAAGAAATACATATTTAACGTTTTAAAATTAATATAATAATCAGCTGTAAATTAGAATTACAAAATTACAGTAATATTGTAACTTAACAATGGTCATGGTTCGATTTTGGAGACTCTCTGACAGTGTTGCAAGTTCACAAAGTATGTCATACATGACAGCTAAATCAAGCAAGAACTGGTTTGAAGTCAGTCGATTGAAGAGGCCCTTGAAAGTGCTTCTTTCTGTTAATGATCGGGTTGTATCATCTTTACAAGAGGAAAAGTGTGCCGCCAAGATGCTATA
The DNA here is from genome assembly GCA_035578905.1 of Stictocephala bisonia. NCBI lineage: Eukaryota > Metazoa > Arthropoda > Insecta > Hemiptera > Membracidae > Stictocephala > Stictocephala bisonia. The sequence continues at coordinate 3,808,613 of JAQJVL010000007.1, forward strand.
GCTAAACCAAACCGCAGACACAGTTCAAAATGAGCTAGCCACCCATCTAGTATTTAAAACACGCCCTATTTTGTTTAGTTGTGCACTTAAGTCAGATGCACATTCTGATAACTGACGTTGATTCTTGGTAGATGTACTGTACCCTGTATACAGCTTATCCATAAAGGAATTGAAGTGATTCACCCCTGACACTTCTTCTACAATCTACAGCGTCAGTTAGTGCGAGCTCTATCCTGTGGTTCATACAGTGCCAAATAATTAAATTGGGAAATTTAGCTAGGAATCTTGTAGCTACACCCGAACGTTTTCCTAGCATTACATTATCTCCATCACTGGTGAATGAAACTAAGTTATTTTTTAGATAGTCATTGTCAAACCCGTATTTAGTGAGGTTTTTTATAACTGCTTCAAATACGGTTTCCGATTTTTGGTCTGTAAGCTCTATCAGATCTAAAAGCAAGGTTTCTGGGTCTTTGTTCAAATTCAAATTCCTTTATTGTCCGTAACATATAATTACATGCATGAACATTGTCAAGTTTCTTAATCTACTTCACAAAATCTATATACAAACATTTCAGGATTAAACTAATTTATGGAACAACAATATGAGACAATATAAAATGAAAGACCCACTTGGGCTATATAAGAAAACACCTAACTTCATCAGACACTCAAATCTTACATAAAATAGATATTAACAATTGCAATCCATAAGGACATTTGTAAATTAGAAAAACATAAATTCATAAGACATCAAAACTTACATAAAATACATATTTACAATTGTAATCCATAAGGACATTTGTTAATTAGATATTTCTTTAATTCAGACTTTAAATTATTACCATTTAACATCTTTATTTCTTGGGGAAGTGCATTGAAAAAAATTGCTCCCTTAACAAAAGGACTATTTTCAGTAGTTTTGAAATTTCTATTTACCCTATGAAAGTTGTATTTGTGCCTTGTATTGTGATTATGAACATCCACATTTTTGTTTGTGAATTTTTCATCTTGTTTAACCAACATTATTACTTGAAACATGTACAAGGCATAAACAGTCAAAATTTTTAAATCGGTAAAAATGTTTTTGCAAGACACTCTAGGATTTACTTTTGCAATTATTCTTAATGACTTCTTTTGGAGAATGAAGACCCTATCCATGTGTGTTTTCGATGCACTACCCCATAACAATAAGCCATAAGAAAGATACGGATACACAAGACCATAATACACCTTGATTAGCATAACTGAATCAAGATAGGAGCTGAGTCTTCTAAGCAAAAATAAGCCAGGTGATATTTTTTTACATACATAGTCAATATGTACCTCCCAGGAAAGTTTTGTATCTAAATAGATGCCAAGGAATTTGCAAGATGAGACCGCCTTAACACAAAATCATTACTTTTTACAACAATATTTTCATTAACACCACTTGGGCTAAAACAAACTAGTTGTGTTTTGTCTACATTCAGTAGCAAGTTATTGTTCTTGAAATATACATAACATTCATTCATGAATCTAAGGATTTTATTCTCTAATGTGGATAAGTCTTTTGCCCAGCAGAGACCAGATGTATCATCTACATACATACTTAGAAAATAACTGTTGTCCATTGAAATTTTGAAATCATTAACATAGCAAATAAATAAAAATGGCCCTAATATTGAGCCCTGTGGCACCCCAAATTTTACTATCCTAATGTTTGATCTTTTCCTTTCCACTAAGTATCCATTATCATACAAGATTTCAGTGCATTACGTTCTGTTATTTAAATAAGATTTGATCAATAAAAACAAGTTACCACTAACAACAGTATTTGCCAATTTATTCAACAGGATTTTGTGATTTACTCGGTCAAATGCTTTTGATAAATATAAAAACGTTCCTCCTACTTTAATACCATTATTTATACATTCCAACGCTGTATGAACAAATTCCGCAGCAGCTGATGTAGTACTACGCCCTTTTCTGAATCCGTGTTGGAAATCTTTTATAAGATCGAAGGAGTAATGGTAAGCTGTTAAATGTTTTAGTACCATCTTTTCAATTAGTTTGCTAAAAACAGAAATTAGAGCAACTGGCCTGTAGTTTTGAATTTCGGTTTTTCTACCTTTCTTATAAAGTGGTTTTATTAAAGATAATTTTAAAGCTTCTGGAAAGATTCCTTCATTTAGAACACAATTGATTAAATGTAATAGGGGGAAAGCTAATTCTAATTTGCATTTTTTTAATAAATAAGGTGAGATTTCATCCCAGCCAGTTTATTCAAACTATTTATTAGGCCCAGGACATCTGCAAGACACAATTCTGGAATATCACTGTTAGAATTATGTTCATAATTTACATTATCATTGAATGGATACTCAGACTCATTACTTTCAACTGTATCAATAAAATAGTCACTAAACTCATTACAAACAATTGTCGGATTACTAGTAATTCTATCAGTAACAGTAATTTCTATGTTAGGCTTAATTTTACAACTATAATTACATCCTCTCCTAGCTTCATTTACCAAAGACCAACAAGATTTTGCTACGCAGTCTGATGATTGTATTATTCTATTGATTTTGCTAGCTTTTATCTTTTTAACTTCTGCACGGTACCTTTTTTTGTATTCTGTGTATCTTTCTTTATAAAGATCAAGTTTGTAAGTCTGATACCAATCATACATTTCCTCCATTTTGAGTTTTAAGTTTATAGTATTTCTATCTAACCTAACAGGATTTGTTCTTTTATTTTCCTTACTCAAGTTGAATTTTTTATTTGGACATGAAGAATTTAAATGATACCCCAATATATTCAAAAATATATCCCATTTGTTGTTAACCCCTTCTGCCTGATAAACTAAATCCCAAGACTCATTTTTCAGGATATTTTGAAGAAGGATTATATTATTGTCAGAAAATAACCTTTTGTATTGAAACTTATTGACTTTAATTTTATTTTTGTTTTCACATTTTATTTCTAAAATCTGGCCCAAGAGATTAGAAATATGCCCATTAATAACATTTACATAAGATATATTTGCTATATTAGTAATTACACGATCTATTGAACTCACATGATGAGTTGTAATCCTTGTCGGGGTGTGACCTAACAGATTGTTCATATTTGATAAAATCAGATCCTTAAATCTTTTGGTCCTGGGAAAATCATCTAAAGTGTTAATGTTAATGTCTCCCATGATTATAATATTTTTCTCATTAACTTCTGATGAAAGTTTATTTAAGACACCCTCTAATGAAGAAAGAAATACATCATCGTTACCAGATGGGGACCTATACACTCCAACTATAAAAAATACATTCCCACAGAAAATCAGAGTAACTACTACAGCTTCAAAATCTATATCTAAACATGTGTTTTTTACCCATTCTAAGTTTTTAACAGAGTCGAAGCTTGGAATATCTTTTAAATATAGAGCAACTCCCCCCCCCCCCTGTGTGATGACTTCTACAGTATGAAGCAGCTAACTTATAGTTGGAAAAATTAAACATTTCTATGTTCTCATGTGATTGCTGATGTTCAGTTACTATAAAGACACTGGGGGAGACACAATTAATGTAATATTCAAACAAATCAAACTTATTACCTAAACCCTGTACATTATAATGAAGCAAAGTAAAACTTTGACAAGTGGTATTGTGAAAGCTATTAAATTTCTTGCTACTGACTGGATCCTGATATCTTATGTCTGTAATAGTCTTTTTTTCTCCCCTTTGTTTTCCACTGTTATATGAGCTGACACGTCTAATTTTATTTAAGGGAGTCCTAAAAACTAACTTTATCATAGGCTAGTGGTATTGGCTGATCAACCGTTTCTTCAGCATCTTTAACACTACTTACAAAATCTAAAATCCTATCAACTATGTACATTTTTCCTTGCTTATTGAGATGTAGGCCATGTTTGGTATGGAACCTGGCTCCAAGACTGTTTATATCTTCTACCCTAACATTATCAAAATGACTGCATACCTTACTTATCATTTCATTTGCCCTCATAACTTCCTTGTTCACGCAAGACCAGGTTGGCAGATCATGCCGGTGTGGGATGTTGAAAACCAGTACGTTTGTGTGCCTCATGTCTTGTAGTCTTCTCTTCAGTGAACGTATTAGGCCGGTGGTCTCGTTACATGCTACATCATTTGTTCCTCCAATGATAACAGCAGCGTCTTTCCTTCCCATGTCTGAACAGATGGCCTTGGTTTCTTCTGTTACAACATCAAGTTTCGCCCCTGGTTTCAGCATACTGGACAAATTATAGTTGCTTCTTGAATTAAGCTCTTTGGTTAGTAGTCTGCCTTGGCTGTCAGTGAAGAGTCTTATTTTAGTCTTCCCATCGATGTTTTTTGTTTTTCCACAGAACTTAGGCTTTTGAGTTGGAAAATTGTATGTATTACTGGGATTGTACTGACGGTTTTCTGTGTTGAGGTTATGGTGCTTTACTGAATCTCTGCAGCATTGTAATTTGTCTTTGTCACTTGTTGCAGTGAGTATTTACTTCTAGAAATACTCACTGCAACAAGAAACTGTTTCTTAAATGTGAAGTTGTGATGTAAACTGCTATAGGTATTTTTACTCACAGTTTTTATGTAACTTTTAGTAGCTAACAACTTTATATGTCAAATAAAACATATTACATTTTAAATAATGTTTTAATCACCTATAGTAACTTGTAATTAATTAACTTAGGTTTCAAACACACCTAGTTGAGACCTCGTATCCTTTTAAAAGGACATCTTACTAGGTACTAAAATGAAAAAAATTAATTCTAAAAATTTTTTTAGAAATACCATTGAGTTGCAAATAAAATTTCAACGTATGACTTTATTATGACATTTTATTTCTCTGGGACTCTGCAACATTTAAAAGAACATCAGGTCTCAAGCACTACTTTGTCTATTACTTTCCAGGACTCGAATGTATTAATTTTAGTGTACTTTTAAAAGGACATGGGATTTTTATAACAACTATAATACGATTACACCCAAGACTTAGAAGGTTAATACAAAATAACTCTATTTAGTATTATGAAATTTAATTTTTATTATTACAGAGGCAAGGAAAACACTCAGTTTGGTTTTCCCACTCAACTTGGGTAAATTTATTGTACAATTAGTGTCTTACTAATACTAGTAATAAAACCATTATTTACTTGTAAGTTTGATTAAAGCAAGTTAAACACATAAAAGGTTTATCTGGACAGTTTTGACAAAAAGTGGCCACTTGTTGTGTTATTCTGTCAGCCTCCCTCGATGTACTAGCCTTTCGGTTGTTTACATAGCACACAACACAACAGTGTCATTTCTTCCTCATTGGGATAATGTCACAACATCCGCTCAATGTTTCTCATTAGCATGGACAACATTAAAGACGTCAGGGGGTCTTATTTAGATGGTAGCCATAGTTTAGATGTTGTCAGAGGAAAGAACTGACGTTGATTCAAAATCAGAATCTTGCACTCTGCAGGCCAAAGCTTAAACCTTTGTGTTTCCAGGATTGCAGTTTTTGGATAGAAACAGTCAGTTTGTTATTTTTTTTTAGTTCAGATTGAAGTCAATTTAAATAGTACTGTACATAAACTATATCAGTTTTATGTTTTTCTTACAGTATATTTCAATTCGTCAATCTGTATGCCTATATAATTCATTAAGAACTGACATTATTGTGATAAATAGCTTTCATAATAATGGATTAAAAAGATTGAAAAACACATTATTTTAAAACAATAAACATTTATTTTAAAATGAAACTATTACAAAACAAAATTATATGTATTTTCCAAAATAGATGTAGTCCCCTCTTCTAGCCCAAGTCTTTGCATAACCCATATTGTTTTTTATTATGTACTCCATGGTATATTCATTCATATTACGAGCCTCGTTCAGCTTTTCTTTCTCTTCCCTTTCTTCAAGCATTTCATTACTGACAGCCATGGCATCAAAAGGTAGAATGTGTGCTACTTGATGTAGCATTCCTTTGACCTGCAAAACCATTGATAAATAATAAAAGGACATTCGACTCTAGCGCTATGGCAATACTGTCTCTATTGTGGACTTAAAAATAGAATGGAGTTCCCGAACTAAGTGCAAAAAGACTACCAAGCGTACAAGAAGTACTGGGTGGCTTTTTACGTACAATTGAAAAATGAGAGAAAATATCATGTGGTAAAGTCATGTAGGACATAGACAAAAGATGATTTAAGCAGATTACAAGCAGCAGAAGTAAGATTTTTAAAGGAATAGAGAAGGTTAGTAGAAGATATAGAGTAAGGTTCAAAATAACCAGAAAAAGGTTGAAAGTGAAACAGCTACAAGAGACAACTGTAAGAAGACGGATTGCCTGCGATAGCCCTGGAGAAAGTGGGAGTGCCAAGTGTGTAAGGATATTGAGAGAAGAGTAATGCAGAAAACACAAGTGGGGGAACAGGAAACCTGGATAATGGAGGAATCTGTGTAGGTTCAGTTGTAAACCTTTTCCTTTGTTGATAAGAATTGAGTATATTATTTGTAGTAACGTTTATTTAGTATAGATATTTGAAAACGTATAAGTTGGTTGGTTACAGTGAAAACATTGTGCGTTGACTCAATTACGCAGTACTGTACTACCAAATTAAGGGATGTGTGAATTGGAACCGGTTATCTAAATTGGTGAACTGGTCGGTAGCGTAGTTGGTTCAATCCCAGCTTCATGTGCTAAAGGTTTCAGTTCGATTCCAATCAGAGTCAATACATTTTGAGAAGGATCAGCTGATAATCACTGGCTGTTCATTTGTCATTGGGCTATTAATTAATGACACTTTCTAGTAACAATGACTACATTTGCTCATCACACTCATTCGAAATCCATATTCACCCATATCTTGACGATCGGCGTCTTATGAATAAATAAACAGTATTTGAACAAGATTTAAGCTAAACAAATAAACCCTATAGCCTAATTTTGCTGATATAATTTATCAACCACGTGTCCAAAAACCATATACAGAATACACTGCTGCAATATCCAACCTAGCTAGATCTACCAAAAACACTGAAATTTATTTATAGATTACTGGTTGATTATATTTTTCTATGAAGTAAATACATTTTCCTAACTGCCTAATTCTAAGTAATAAACATGTCTTAAATATTAAATAGTACTCAAATTTACTCAATTTTATTTAACTAACTGTACTCAGCTAGCCTGTAGGCTTTAGCTCCAACAATGAGCTCTGTCAGTGCTGAATCTCCCATCTTAGAGCCTTTACAGCATTGTTATCAGAACTAAATGATATTTCCTTCCAGAATGAAGGTTGGAAAACAATATTCTTTATGCAGCCTAATATGAACCTTCCGGTTGGTTATATGACTATCTAAATCTAAGAACTATTTTCTACAAATTGGAAGGATTTTTATGAGCTAGCTGCATAGATGAAAAGTCTTTCAGGGAGATAATTTCAAATTTGGCACAAATAAACACCGTTAGCTATTGGAAAAGGTTCCAGATTTGTCCAAATACATTAAATTAATGCAGATAACCATCATAGAAGCTATCTAGGTGAGGAATAAAATACCATTCTTACCTCTTCGAACTCACACTTGCCGGCCAGTTCTACGATCACTCGGTTGGGTTTAACTGGAGTCACATAATGATTTATCGGTCCTTTGCCACCTCCCATTCTCATACCTTGGCCCTGTAACAACCACATCGTTTTAGAAGTCTATCACAAGTTAGGATATTTTTCCTACACAATACTAGGAGGAATGGAGTGTGTTCGTAATAATTTTCTTGCAAAATAAAAACTACATCTGAAATATTTTTTCCTGAATTTAGATTTCCCCCACTGATAATAGTACCTTGCATGCCAAACAGTGATCTTGAGATTATGTAAACAGTCCATCTATACTATTAGGATTACAAATAGCAGAGAGGTATTTTCCGAATTTGAAATCATACCACGTAAACCTTCAATTGTGATTATTACATATTGTTTCTAGTGATAATACACAAACGTGGAACATGACCTTGATACTCTAATAAAATTAATAGTTTTTCATACTGTTATGATAAATAAATTATTTAGCTATCATCAGGCTGCAATAAAAATATCAAAATGCCCATAGCAGCTGACAAACCTTGCAAAATAAAGCCATGAAAATAAAAAGGTCATATGTCCTCACAATATTTGGTCTTAATCAACTTTAGAAATACTTATGGCCTTGTGCAAAGAAACAATATCATCATCATCTGATCAGCATCTCCAGTCTCCCGGGTGTGCTAACAAGCCTCTTCCATCTGTCTCTGTCTAAGAATAATTGTCTCTTCTCTGCCTGTTGAATGCTTGTCCCTTTCAGGAATAGGTCTTTTACCAAATCCATCCATCTCGTCCGTGGTCTTCCGACTTTTCTCTTCCCTACTATTTCGTTTTCGAGCCAGGTTTTTGCCACTCTTCCTTCTTCCAATCTCTTCACATGACCAAACCATCCTAGCCTTAAGCTTCTTATTTTCTCTTTTACCATTTTTTTCGCATCCAAACTGGGTTCTTATAGTTGTGTTTCTTATTCTTTCACGTCTAGTTCTCTGCACTGCCGTTCTCAAGAATTTCATTTCTGCTGCTTGTATTCTACTATCGTCTTTTTTATTTAATGTACATGTTTCTAGGCTGTAAGTTAGGATTGGTAAGAAGTATGTTTTGTATAATATTGTTTAGTTTTTAGGGGTATATTCACATCCCACAGTAGGTTGTATTTGATGATATAAAGCGGCTTTACTAGTTCTATTTGAGACCTCAAGTGAGTCTGTACCATCTTTCGTAATGGTACTACCTAAGTACGAAAAATGTTCTACATATCTAAGCACGCTGTTCCCTAACTTTAATGCTACTGTGTCACCTCTATTGTTTATCGTAATTACTACAGTTTTCTCTTTGCTGACTGTTAAATTGAATTCATTGAATTTGTCGTTCCATAAGTTTAATTTAACTTGTAGTTCATCTTTGGAGTGGGCCCATATTACTATGTCGTCTGCAAAGGCTAAAGCATTGAATTCAGTAGTTGCCAAATCCTCCTTAATTTGTTTCATTATTTCATCCATAACTAGGACGAACAGGTATGGAGATAGTGCACTCCCTTGCTGAACTCCCCTTTTCGTTTTAAACCAGGTTGAGGTATTTGTTCCCACTTGCACACAACTTTGGCATTCCTCATACAACATTTTTACTTTTCGTATCAAACTATCGGGGACTTTTCTTTGTTTAGGCACTCCCATATTCTATTTCTTGGGACACTATCATACGCTTTTTTAATATCTAAGAATGCCATGATAACTGTTTTGCCTTTTTCCACGTGTTTTTCTATTATTCTTCTAATTGTAAATATTAAATCGGTAGTGGAACGGTTTTTTCTAAAGGCATACTGTTCTTCTTCTAACAGGTCCTCTGTTAGACATCTTTTTTCGATAATCTTCTCCAATATTTTTAAACCATGTGAAAGTAAGGTTATACCTCTGTAGTTTCCACACTTTTTTCTGGACCCTTTTTTAAATAGGGGGATTATAATTCCTTTTCTCCAATCTTGAGGGATTTTGTTCTCTTTTCAAATAACATTAAAGACTCTTACTAGCCAATGTATACCATATAATCCAGCTGCTTTTATCATGTCTACATTTATTTTGTCTGCTCCTGCTGATTTTCCATTTTTCATTGCTTTCAAACTGTTTTCCACCTCTAGCCAAGTTATTGGTGGTTCTTCTCTTCCTAATGTTTCTGTATCTTCAGTTGATATATCATTACTGGACTGCTGTCCATTTAGTAAATTGTCAAAGTACTTCTTCATAACTTCAGTGATTTCAATTTCCTTTACGACCACCTTCCCCTCGTCATTTTCAAGGCCTTTAATGGCTTCACACGGCTTTCGTTTGTTATTTATGATTTTGTAGAGCATTGATTTATTACCTATGCAGTCCTCTTCAAGCTTCTGCGTAAACTCGGTCCAAGATTTTTCTTTTTCTTCTAACACCATTCTCTTTACCATTAGCTTTTTCTCCCGGTGCACAGCACTCTTTGTAGCTATAAGTGCTTCATCTCTGTTTGTTGAGCATTGTTTTGCTTTGTCCATGTCTCTTTTTGCTATATTTCTTTCCTTGATTGCTTCTTTGATCTTTTGGCTCCACCATGGGGTCTCTTTCTCCTTGACTTTAGAGCTGGTTTTTCCACACAGTTTCTCTGCATTTACAACAAGTGCTTGTTTGAATTTATTCCATTCTATCTCACCTTCCTCTAATGCACATTTTGGTACCTCTTGTTTGATTTGGTTTTGGTATTCCAACTTTGTCTCAAGGTTCTTCAGTTTCCACACTTTGATTCTTGGTTTCTTCTTACAATTAATCTTTGGCATTGGTATTTTTACTATATCTGCTACTAGTTACTTATGGTCCCTATTCAGGTCTTCACTTGGTATGACCTTTACATCTTTAACCAAGTTCCCGGCTATTGGGTCAGTAATAACATAATCTATGACAGTTTTAGATTGGCCATCCCAGCTGTACCTCGTTATTTTGTGGCTATCTTTCTTTTTAAACCAGCTATTTTCTACAGTTAAGTTGTTTCTCACATAGAAATCGAGTAGATGTTCTCCTTCCTGATTCCTGTTTCCGTATCCATGTGGCCCTAAAACCTTTTCACAGCCTATCCTCTCATTTCCTATCTGCGCATTTAAGTCTCCAATTATAATAAGGTTTTCACAGCTGCAGCAGTCTTCCAAGTCTGTCTCAAATTTTTCTTTGGTTAGCTCATCACAGCCAGTTTGAGGGGCATATACTTGTATCACAGTCAGTTTATCTTTTCCTACATTAACTACTAATTTTATTAGTCTATCATTTAAGTACTCCACTTCTGAAATAGCATCCAACTCTTTGCTTAGTACAAAGCCTACTCCATTTCTTGCTTGCCTTCCGTTTCCATTCCAGGTTAAGGTGTAGTTTTTTCTCAATTGTTTTTTTCCCTTTTCCTTTCCATTTGGTTTCACTCAATCAATATCAATGAACTAAAATTAGTTATTTAAAGTGTCTACATTTAAGAAATTTCATTAAATGAACACAGTCGAATGACTGTTATAAGATCAAATGAGACAAACGCCTACTTCACATAATCACATGCAAGAGGTGAAAGAATTAGCTTTACATACAAAGTTTTTAACTGTGTTACAAAAAAAATAAGCTTCTATATAAAATAATTGTATAGTAAAAATTGAATTTTGTACAAATACAACTCAATTAAAAATGTAATATTTATTCTATATAATTAGTTATAATATAAATGCTTCATAAGTACAATTGAAAAACTTACAAATTAAAGTAAAATTCTTTTGATCTAAGTGCAACAGCTCTTATTAACAGAAAATAAATTCATTTCTTCTTTGAGTTCTTTATTGGAAAATTTAACTAATTTAAGAAATTCTCAAACATTCCAATAAAATATTTTACTATGTGAGGCCTTTCGCCTATAATGTAGGCATCGTCAGACATCAACATAAAATTCTAATTTTAAAACATTTGTTTACAAAATATATAATAATGTAAATATTTAAAACATATGGTAGATTTTAAAAAATAATTAAATTTAAAGTGTTTGTATATAAATGTGTATATATATGTTGATGTCTGACGATGCCTACATTGTAGGCGAAAGGCCTCACATAATAAAATGTTTTATTGGAATGTTTGAGAATTTCTTAAATTAGAAAATAAATTGTTTATATTTTTTCTCTGTTTTATATAGAGATCATATAAATGACAACATTCTACTACAAATAAGTCATTCTAGCTATTAACTGAATTGCAATAAATCAAGACTCTTATTTTTATAATTGAGAAAAAATATATACCTTGTTCAATCACTTTTATTTCATATACACGACATGTTTCGATCCTTAGATCATCTTCAGGTGTAAAATGTAACAAATCTTGAAGGTAATAATAAAAATTTTAATTAATTAAAACTTAACCCGGGATCGGTCGCACATACTCCACTTCCGCGATCGGTTGTGCGTATAGGGTGATTCTAACATCTGGTTTTTTGAATATTACCATAATATTTTGAATTAAAATTAGAAAGTTCTTTACACAATCTTAAGTTCAGTCCATGCTGTTTATTATACAATGTATAGTAGTTCTTAATTGTGTGTTTTTATTATAATTCGACTATTTTTTACCCTAACATCCTAAGAAGAATGTTAGTTTTAACTTTAAGGACTTTTGAAATAAAACTTCAATGCAATTAAAATTAAACCATTGTTTTATTAGCTAAAAGTATAACATATAATAAGTACAGTATTATTATTCAATAGATATAGTGAACAGAAAGCAACTTTATACATTTATATAAAAAATGTAACTTGTAAAATGTAACTTTATACATTTATACAAAAAATTTATACAATATTTACAACACAATACACATATACAATATCCTACAACTAAATAATACACCGATATCACAACAACAAAAAATTGAAAGAAGCAATTATACAAGTAACGCGATAGGTCGCGCTGTTAGAATGGCTCTACACCACACTGCCACGTGACCGGTCGCGCGTCTAGAACGACACTAACTGTACTGCGGCGCGCTATAAAAACAGTCCTCCCCCACCACTGCTAGACTATGAGTCATCATGAAACCACCTGAAATACATCCAGAAAGAGTTCCTCGAGGCATATTAAAAATATGAAATTTATAATAAATAAAACAAAAAAAAATTTCTTTTTAAGCGAAAATTTTTGTTAGAACGGTTCTAATAGTGCGACCGATCCCGGGTTAATAAACTGAAAATACATAAAAACTGTTTTGGTTAGTCTAGTTGTTATTATAACAGATGGTGTAATATTAAATGTAAATATTGTAGTTTTTTTAATTTAATGGTGTCATTTTCTTTGTTTTTGTATATATGTATCAAATATAATACTAGATTGGAAAGATATTTGGTCATTGAGTAAATTATTTGGATCAGTCTTTTTTGCTTTGTAGATGGCTAATTCTTCCTTGACATCGAGTTTAAGGCTTTTTGGTAAGATTTCAATAATGTCCATATTATTTTCAATAGATGTATAACTATGAGATTCGGATATTAAGTGTTCAGCATAAGTGGATTGTTATATTAAATTATGATATTAAATTATCATCTTATTTTTATTGATTCAGTTAGGTCTAGTATAAATAATTTACCTTTTTTGTTACTGGCTGCCACGGAGGATCTACTCTCCAAATCAAAAACATCCGCTTTGGGTCAATCTTACGACTAAGAGTGTTACGAATCATTTCAAAATGGCCAAATTTCAGTCGACCTCCTTTTAGAGCCTGAAAATGATATTAGCATTAGCTAAAGCAAATCAATATTAACATTTAAATTCATTTGCATGGAAATTATAAATAAATAATAGATAAATTAAAATATTTTGAATGATGTTGTGTTTATTTAACCTAGTTATAAGTTTAAGGGTAGTACTGCTGTTTTGCACCTATACCCTAAAATGAAGGTACTGGCTAAATTTCAAAATCCTACCTATTTTGGTTAAGGCTTTGTATTGTAAAATTTTTCACTTTTTCTTTTATAAATATAGATAATGTAACATTATAAATGATACACATACCAACACAAAGTCTGCATTATATTCAGTTAATTTCAATTATAAATGTAAATTATCTTAGATTCCTTCTGGGTTAATATAACAAATCTATTACAGATATATGTAACAATACATTAGTTTCTACTTACAATGATGCCGTACTGTTTATGAATTAGTTTATTGTGAACTGGTTCAGGTCCTTTCATGAATTTGAGATTTTTTATCATTTTTGGTGCTTTAATTCCTATAGGAAATACTGGAACCTTAAGCACAGGAGAGAGTTTAGACTTTTCTGGTATTTCAATATCTGAAAAAAATCAAGCTAAATTAGCACTTTTAGAATAAGGGCCAGTTAATCCTTTAAGGCCATTATCAATAAACAGGTTATATTATTTTTATAAAGAACTTTTAGGGGTTTTCAACCCATGTATGGCCATACGTTTGTTTTGTTTGAGGTTTTTGCGTGTAAATTTTTTAATTAGCCTAATTAACACATTCGCTAACACCATGCAAAAAAGTCTATATCTGTAACCCACCACCCCTTATTTGCGGCGCATGAGGGTCTATCCACAGACTGCCGCTGCAAAATTGCAGTGTTGTACCTTTGTTACTAAATAGCATATTGCTATCCGAGGGTATATTGTAGAGGCCTGCCTTATTTATTGTGGGCTACGGGAAGGCTTGTCGCATCTTTGAGGCACTTGGTCTGTGAGTGGACTAACTTATGACGTCTGGCAATACTGCAAGACCAAGTTCTACTAAGTTGCAACACTGCTCAGCCCAGTGCAAATAGCCAGTAACTATCCACCCTTCATAGTGAGTTGTTGCGTTGTTAGTGTCGTACGAAATGGCCAGAAATAGAAGATACGATTACATAACTGGTAGTTATGGTAGTGGGAAACTATATAGGTAAAACCCTACTTTTTACAGTACAGACTAAGCGCCGCACATTTGCGGCACTTATGGAAATGAATAAAAACTGTAAAAACGAAGTGAAATGATTTTTTTTAGTAATTATTGGATATATATATTGCACTATTTTGACCTGTATTATCAAACTTTTACTCTTGGGCTATAACGATGGCCACGTTCATTAGACTTGGTCTGTAAGTAGGCTATCTTCTTAGGCGTACGGGCTGTGGAAATGACCGTGCCGCCACATATCTGCAGCAGTTGGTAGCAAACGTGTTGTACTTAAGATTCACATGTCCCTTTTTAAAATTTACTAAATTAGAAACAGCGTGCAATAAGTATAAAAGAAAAACTTGTCCACTTCCTTTTATAATGAGTTGACCCACGCATGTACTATGGTGATGACATTGTAACCCACTTAACACGAATGATGGTGATGGCCTTCCCATCAACCATAACGTAACACTTATGATGGTGATGATAGGAACACTGATCCCTGTCCCAGACACTGTTTGTTAAAGATGAGCCCTACACCCTATGCCACAGACCAATGCCTCAATAATAGCATGAAAAGCTACCATCCGCAGATGGATTAAAACACAGGATCCTTATCTTGTTGCACCTAGCCACAGTACAAAGCTTTAGACAACTTGTCCGTTACACTACCAATTGTGTGATGCATTTATTATTATTTAACAAACCGCTCCATTTTTTGGAGCACTGGACATATATGTTATAAAACTTTTCATATAATTTATAGAACAAAATTAAACTGTAATTATATATTATATTTATGTAATTTTACTATACAAGTTTATGTGCTTCATTTGAACAAAAAATTTCTTTTGCCAACTTTTTCTGGTAGCAAACTCCAAACCAAATCAACCAAGTTTAAATCAAAATTGTATGTAACTGTAAAACAGAATGGCTTTCATTAGATCAGAGGCTACTTTAAATGTATTATACTTTTGTTTCTATTCTTTAAGTATAGTATATAATTCTGGTTAATATGAATATAGAAAATTTGCTTGTTCTGATAACCAATTAATCATATCTTCCTTTAAGTTGATTACATGGAGGCTTGGTTTAACTGAACATTATGATATGTATCGTTATCAAAAACAATAGCACAGTTAGGGAATATGTTGGACATTAATATTTTCCATGTCTGTTTCTAGTAATTAATCAAATTAAAATCACAATAAGTTTTTCATCTCTCCTATAAGACTTCAAATTAATTCTAGCCTATTGCCCTCTAACTTCACTAATTAAATTAATTGTTCAAGAATTAAATTAACTGTTATGTCAGTGATATTTACCTGAATAATCTTTTGGTGGCAAAAAATTCTTTAAACCTGCAACCTGCATTATGACTGGACATGTCTTTGCTGAAAAAATCACATATTTAAGATTAAAGTGTTTGAATATGATGAATATCAACATGCCAATACTAAATAAATAAAATATCATGTAAAAATCACTTAGAGATCCACAACATAATATTTTAAAACTACTGGTATTGTTTATGTACCCTAAAATTAATTCATGTCATATTCATATTGGGGAAACATTTTATACAGTATGCTGAAAAATTACGTTTTACTAATTCTCTAGTATTCAAACAAGACATTATGTTTTCTTGATATGTATTAGTAACTGTATAGTAAGGAATTAATCTTTCTAACTACTTTGGATAAAATTAAATTTTTTTTAATAGTGTTTACCCACGTCACTCTTTTCGCTGTATTAGGAGAGTAGAGCTGGTAAGCATGCCTAAATGCATAAGGTGTCATTAAACCCATTGAAAATTAGACCAATACTTTGTGGTTCAGATTCCACGTATAGCTGTAGGTTCCTTAGTTGCCCTAACTATTGAGCTATTAATGAATAGCTCTTTCTCAGGAACAGTCAACCTTAGTTAGTAACAATGACCACACTCATTTACCAATATCTCTATGATCGGTGTCTTACAAATGAATAAAAATAATGAACAATTAAATACAGATCCTCACACTCTTGGCTTCACTCTGGTATGACTTCTTAACGAAGTTTCCAAAGAAAGCACAATTTGGGAGTAGACGACTGCTTTTTGAAACTAGTTTTGTTCAATGCCTGATTGTTTAAAGGATAAACCTGATATTATTATCATGCTTAGATGAAGAGACTTTCCACTCAGCTTTATTAACATTTCAGTAAGGCCGAGTCACAGATCTTAGCAGAGGTACTTGAAGTAACTCATCTCAGAAATATGCACTGGCCTCTTACAAGATTGAAACTACAAGAGTAGTTTTGTTCAATATTAACTGTATAATTACCAAATACTAACCTGGTTTCAAGTTATTGACAGTTTTAATCACTTAGTCAACATGCTTTTACTTTATTCTAGAAAGTACTTTGAGTTTTTACTTAGTTTTTATAGACCTCAACCAATAAGCCGTGTCGCTGACAGGCAACTTCTAGGTAGTTGAAGACCAGAACTTCAATGAGGATAACAACATATCACACGTGATAAAATAACTGCAGCAATAAAAAAAAATCTTGTTGCTTTTACTCTACTTGCATGATATACGCGCTTAAATATAAAAATACTCCTACTCTATTATATAGCAAAATAAAATTAATAGGCCTACTATCATAAGGCCTAGGATTACACTACATCTACAAGGTTTTGGCATTTTCCCCAAATATCATGACACCTCTTGTAGTCTATACAAGAAATACTATAACATTAAGTTAGTTAGAGAACACATTTTGTTGTTGTAATAAATCATTACAACTGAAACTTTAATATAACAAAAGTAAAATATTATCTTAGTCCTACCTAGATTCAATGAGGTGATCGAAATTTTTAAAAGAGAGTTGTTAACAAACATCTTTTATGAGAACAGTTCAACTATCACGCAACAATATTTGAAAATAATGAGCGCAAAATAATTGTTAGTGAGCTCTGAAGAACATTTTCAAAGTATTGGACCGTTCAGCCATTGATTGATAACATAACCTCAATTAAAGTTTTTTTTAACATCAAACAAGCAGACATCCATAGAGGTCTACTTGTGTTATTTTGAATATAAATACTGAAATAATATGATATTATTATCGGACGTTTTACCATAGACCTTCTATTATACCTATAATAGAAGGTCTATGGTTTTACCAAGTTGACAGAAAATAAATACTGACTGCCAAGTTTTCATAAAGCTACTATGTACTAGTCGATCAAATTGAAATGAAATGTTCCCAAAACTAGAGAAATTACAGCTTAAATAATCAAGATACCGTAAATAAACTATCACACATTATAATTAAAGTGTATAAATGTGAATAAAAGAAAATAATGTATATACTACAACTCTGAATGTGTGACTCACACCAGAATATTTTAGTGTGACTCACTTACTGACTGACACTAAAATAATATGTTGAGGCATTCCTGTAATCCTATTCACAATCATATGCACTCAACCTCACTTGAATTAATGCTTTCGCTGGAATGGTTTCATGAATTTTTTATGAGAAATTGCTGAAAAGTACTTGAGTAAAACTATCAAAACTTGACGTTTGCGTACGTGTAATCGCGCATTAAATATGCCCCTTATCCGAATTTCAGCGTAAAAACTAAAAAAGATTGGTGTATTGAAGCCCTAAACTAAAATGTTTGAAATATTAACAATCTTGAATATCGACTCAATCCATCAAGTTGGGTATTAAAAAAATGCGAAGCGTGAAAGCTTGTTTCTTAATGTAAAATCTCTAAATTACACTTGTTTTTCACTTAAATGCTCTGATTTTCCACTTGTTCAGAGTGGTACAGTGATGGTCAAGTTGGAAATCGCAACTTGTTGTGACCCACCCATTAATAGCGTGGCATGGCGTTATTTAAATGAAACCTCCTCATTCTTCAGTTCATTTCTGCCACTCGTTTATTGTACATCTTGATATAGTTATAACTGTACTCAACCAATTTAAATTATTTACTTTCAACTGTTGTTGTGTATATTAAAAATTGAAACCATATTAAATTTGAGTTTTCCCCCAATTGATTGAGGCGCAGTTGATTTGAACCTTATAATGTTATTCAAATAGTAATAGTAAAACTCTTTTTTAGGATTTATATATTGTTTGAGGAGGTTTTTTTAAAGTAAAATTGATATTTATAACGTGGCATATTAATGTTAATTGAGACACGTTCATGTTACGTGAATTGGCATATGCAATTCTACAGCACCTTCATCAATTTCAATAAATAACAACTTCATCAATCATTATTAACCAACTATGTACCTTAATTTAATGTATTGTTGACTAATCTAATGTAACTACGGCATTATTGGACAAAAGCATAGAATTGGACTTCACTAAAGCTTTTGATAGAGTATCTCACGATGTCCTGATTCAGAAGTTGGAAGCATATGGCTTTACGGGGACTTTATTGAATTGGCTGAGAAGCTACCTAAATCACAGAATTCTTTAAGTGCGATATGGTGCATCCCTCTCTAAGGAGATTTTGGCGGTGTCTGGTGTCCCTCAAGGATCTCACCTAGGTCAAAAACTATTCAATATGTTTATCAATATGTTTACCTCTAGTCTGAATTGCAAACATCTCCTTTTTTGCGAACGATTTAAAGATGTTTTGGAGGATAGGTACCATTGAAGATGTTTCCTATCCGGATAGGCAGCACTTTTCCTAAAAATATAGGCAGCACTTTTCCAGGATGATCTCAGCCGGATTGCTGATTGGTCGGAAGATAACTTGATAAGCCTTAATCTTGAAAAATCTAGTTGTATAACTTTTAACCGCATTAAGGCTCCAGTTATTTATTCCTATTCCATAGGAGGGAAGTCACTACCTAGAAGTACTTATGTAAAGGATCTCGGTGTTACCTTCACATCTAGCCTATCTTGGGATCTTCATGTCCAGAATGTATGCAACAAGGCTGCACGCAACTTAGGCTTAATACTCAGACTCACCAAACCTTTCAATGATTTGAACTCACTTAGAACTCTCTATTGCTCACTTGTTAGGCCACATATAGAATATTGTAGTGTGGTATGGCCACCTCACCAACTATCTACAAGATGACATGGAGAAGATCCAGAAGCATCTTGAGACTGGCTGGCATTCGTCTGGGGTTTAGGTATATTGACGTTCCTACTCAAGACACTACTTCACTTTTAAACATTCCTTTACTCAGCAAAAGACGTCTTGCTCAAGATGTCCTTTTTATTCACTGTCTAATCAATGCAGAGCTGGACTGTCCGACCTTCTTGGTGAAATCTACTTCAGGACGTCGTCTGGAACCAGATCCACCGCTACTTTTGCTAAGGTTGCCGTGTCTACAGCCTATGCTGCGAATGGTCCAATGCTGAGAGCCCATCGGTATGCCAACAACATTCCTGATATGCTGGACATTTTCAGTGTGTCACATGCAGTGCTCAAGAGAGGTCTCAACTCCTTACCTACAACTTGATGGATGATACAACTGTCTCCATATAGTCCTGGATCAGTGGCGTAGATAAAAATATTGTTTGGGGGGGGGGGTCCTCCGAGGAGCATGGGGGTATTCCACACCCCTCATCATAACGGGGGTTCGGGGGCACTCCCCCGGAAATTTCGTAAAAAATACCCTTACAAATTGCCATTTTAGCTATTTAAAAAGCTGCTTATTTAAATAACATCACAGTTAACTATAGTAAATTATAATTTGCATTTTTTTATTTGTTCAGTAAAAACATTCGTAGTCCAATATATTCAATAAAATATAGTTGTCAAAACACGTAAATTTTATTGCAATAGTGTAATTTTAACATTGTTCGGTTCCTTTAGCTGTGAATCTAATTTAAGGTTATAACCTAACATAATTATTTTTATTATTTTAACGTGTAAGAAAATAAACAAAACCATGAGCATACAGAGTTTAATGATTATATTTGGAGATTATAAAGAGATGACAACAGCAACAGTTTTCTCTTTGATTTGGCGAGCTCGTCCAAAACTTCACTTGGTGACTGAGGTACTGGTGGATGCTCAGCATTGCCAGAACATTTAGTCTCGACTGAAACACGTAACAATCTGTACTGAAACATACTGATAAAATTATCATTTTGTTGATAATTTACATATTTTGCTATACAAATAACACAATGAGTAAATTAACATAGGAATAGGAAAGTGTTTAAACTAAAATCAAAACAAACTATACATTACTTATAATACATTCGTAACGAGAAAATTTAATTATAACTTAAATTAAATAAATAAAAGCTGTCTCATTTTGTAAGATTTGATCTGCAAAACAAAAACTATAAAATGAACCTGTATTTACTAGAACTAAGTAATAGTTTAATTTATTTCTTCATATTTTTAACATTTTGTTAGTTTGGAATAATTTCATGGAATTTCATCTTGAAAATACGAACATTGTAATTTATCTAATTATAATGACTTAAGTGAGTTAAGAATTGAAAACTAGGATGCATTGTAAACATATATAGTGAGTTCAAGAAAAAACTAGTACAAATTTATGTATAAGATAAAAGAACATACCTCTCCGATTGTATTCCGTAAATAAGTTTTTATCCTTTTCAACGAAGAAAACGTTCTTTCGGGCGTTGCAGTCGAGACTGGTAGAGTTGCAAGAATTTCCAAAAGGATGTGAATGTTCGAAAAAATATCTTGGTTGCAAACGTTCAAGGCACTTGCGGCATAGCGAGGCTAGGCATCAGTTTTTAAATTTTTCCCTCCACAAGCCTAATTCCACCATGATATCGGATGTGGTACCAGACAAATCTTCTCCGTAGTAATCACAGGTATTCTTACAAGCCTGCATTGACTCTGGATCAGCTTCACAAGAAAACATAGTTTGAAACCCCATTAGTATGTCTTAGTGTTTTGTAAGTCTTTCCTTTATTTGCATGATGAAAGAATCAAGGTACGGTATGAAAATTAAAACCCTAAAATAAGTCTCTGCGTTTGAATGTGGCTGATTTGCTCTCTGTGTTTGTTTCTTAGTAATTAGTGGTACAACGATAGAGACATCGTACTTAAAGCAAATTACCTCAACAGCTGAAAAAAGGTCTTTGAACGCTTTTTCCGAATTTCTTCGGAACTCTTCTAATACTGAGTTATCATGTTTTCTGCTGATACCATGGCCTCTTTTAGACAAATCTCAATTTTCTGAAAGGATTTACTCAGAACTTTACCATAGGCATACAATTTCTCAATCACGAATAATGAAACAAGAAACTCACAATTAAGAATTGAGCTTCGTAATCCAAAAGCATCTCTAGAGGTGTCTGGATCATCCCATTGTGAAATGTCTGTCAAAGCATCAATTACAGGATCCAAAAGTTCTCTAAAATCACTTACTGCAGTGAAACTCTCAATCCATCATGTTGAGCATAAGCGTTTCAAGCTTTTAGCCCTCAAGTTTTCATCACTTTCTTCTATACATTTCGTCAATAATTGTTTCCTTTTTGGAGAATTAAAGAAAGTGTGGGCCTTTGATATTATACCAATAAAGTTCCTTACCCCTTTGGACTGCGCTGCTCTTGGTTATAGCTAGGTTTAAAGAATGAGCCGAGCAGTGGACATATAGAGCTTTAGGGCTGTTTTTCTTTGACAGTAGCTTGAGCTCCTATATATTTTCCCAACATTGAGGATGCTCCATGGTATCCCTGACCTCTTAGTTTGTTTATGTCCAAGCCTACATTATTTAAGTTTTCTACTATTGATGTTACGATTCCTTTTCCAGAAACGTCATAAATGGGAACAACTTGCAAAAAGTCTTCCCTTAGACCACGACTTTTGTGTCTACGTACCGTACACAAAGAGACATTTGTTCGGTTCCACTAATATCTGCTGTTTCATCAGCTATAACCAAAAAAAATTTGCTTGTTTTACTCTTCCTACTACTTTCTTAAGCAAGACTGTGTTACAAGCATCAATTATTTCATTTTGGATGGAAGGGCTTGTGTATTTATTCCTTTGACCATCACATTCCATGGCTTGCTTCAAGCTGGGATCTCCTAGAGCACGGTATCTAATTAAATCCCGAAAGTTCCCCTCATTTGTGGTTACATCGGAGTCAGACAAGATTTTCCCTGAATCTCTATGCCCTCGAAGGGCTAGTTCCTGCCTTCCACAGGTGATAACAGTGTCAGTTATTGGCACCATTTTTTGTCTGTTTTCAAAAGTCTGTTTGGATCTGTCTTTATCAATCAAAATGTCGATTGATTTATCATCAGCGTTGGATAGCAGTTCATCTGCATCCCGGACACAGTTGATGTGGTACTGTGTTTGTGAATGGTGGTTAAAAGTGTCGATCATTTTTTTTCCAATTGTCAAACTTCTTTTTGAACAATGAACTGAGTGGCTGAGAAGAAGTTTTTCCAGCTGCATGTTTTGAAAATATGACACAGTATTTACAATAGGCTCCGTCTTCTTCTCGAGAATAGCACAACCAAGTCCAACGGCTGAGCCATGAGTATTGAAATTTTAATTTCTTTCCTTTTACTTCAGCACTCCTTGACACTGGAAAAACATGATTGGGCTCTGGAACCCAAACATTGTTAAGGACGTCTTTCCTTTCGTTTACATCTAAAACTTTATTTACAAAATTAAAAACATCATATTTACAAAGTCCAGTTTGAGTTAAGGAGGTGGAAGCCTGCTGAACAGAATTCACTTTTTCTGCAGAACCAGGTTCAGTAGGTTTATGCTGCTTATTGTCCTCAAAAGTAGCTCTACGTTTAGAAAAAAACTCAGATATTGGTGTTTGCCTTTTCTTAGGCTCCATTTCATCTGGAAATAAAACAACCTTATGTAGTGGGGGCCTACAAGCGACATAAATCTACGAGTACTGCCGAGCGTGTACGAGTGCAAAGTCTTCCCGCCTACCGACCGCACGGCTTAACGTCACGAATAAAATCTGTAAAAGCCGAAACAGTAGGAAGGCATGATCGTTTGCGACGAATTCTTGCTATCAACTTCTCGTCAATAAAATGAGCCTATTAAGTTTTATTTTCTTAATCTATATTACTATTGACTTTATAGTGATTAAACCAATATGAAAACATATTGGAAACATGGATTAATTTATCGCTAAATTTTTCTTTTTTTTAGGGCCTTGGGGGGGGGGTCCGGATCCCCTGGGCCCCCCCCCCCTTATCTACGCCACTGTCCTGGATATCCATTTTCACATTGTTAATAAGCCTCTTCAGCTTATTTCACTTTATTTTTCTCGTTATTACTATATAGTCACTGTTTTTGTGTTTATAAAATTATATAATGCAATGATTAGTAGTGTGTAATTAACTGTAGGTACAAAATAGTTAGTTTGTTACTCTTGTGTTAGTATCTTAGATCAATATGTATGTACAGTAAAACCTCCTTAATCCGGCATTCTATAGTCCGGAATTGTCTATAATTCGGCATCAACGGCAATGACACAAATTACAGAATTGCCTTCACAATGAACATTGCAAAATGAGCAACTCGACAGCTAATAAAAAATAGTTGTAAGAAGCAAGTAGATATTAGATCTTTTTCCAGCCATCTACCAGTACTGTTGCTAAAAACCACAAATACTATAGTACATTACTGTGCTGTATTTATACTGTATTTTAATTTATTTCATCATGTACCGTACCTAAAAATGCATTTTAATATTTCTCCTGTACTTATATATTGGTTTATATTGTTTAAATAACCTATGTTTAAATAATATATAAATACAGTAAAATTTTGTTTTGCAAATTATGTTATTTTTTATACACCTCCTGTATTTTTATAAATAACCTCCATAGTCCGGAATTTTCTTTAATCCGGAAAGAGTCAAGTCCCAAACGTGCCGGATTAAAGAGGTTCTACTGTAGTTAAGTTGCTTTTTCAATTATGTATTGGTTCTGCCGTAGAAATAAATAAATTAAAAAAAGAAATAAATAAAATAAAAATAAATAGTACCACAGAACCCCAAATGTGTAACTAAATACAAACTCAAACGCTTCACTGGATTTTTTATTATTTTAATGGAAATAAAAATTTAATTTGAAGTTAAGTGTAAGAGAGTAACTAATGATTCTGAGCCTAACTTTGGCTAAAAAATAAAGATAATTTCATGTCGTTTCAAGACAAATATCCAACAATGCTATCTAACTTTTAAAAGCCTTTTTCTTAATGATGATAACTTCTTTTATTTTTATTAAGTGCAACTTGGCAACCTTTTACATAAATTCAATATATTATTTACCAAATAATATCTACAGACTAATAATAAAGACAATACTAGAGCTCTATGGCAATGACAATTTTCGAATACACTCAATCATATTATAAAAGAGCCAAACCTTAATCTCTATTTAGTAAAAATTTCAAGTTTCTAGCTTACAAGAACTAATTACGTTTTAATTTGTTTAGTGAGTCAGTTTAATGGCCGTATTGGTCCTACCAGTTTGTTGATAAAGATTAAGGTTGATAGACTAGGTTATTTTTTTCATATTACTTTTTTCTATTAACATATTGTGCTGTTTGTAGTACAATTGAATGGTCACAAACGGTTTTAATATCTGCACCAGAGTACATTCTTTATGATGTTTTTAAATACTTCCACTACTGACATAGACTCTCCGTCTAAGTCAGTTACCGTAATAAATATAAAAATAGTTGCCTCAGCCGCTCTGCCACTATTTGAATATTCTTTACTGTATGTGGGGGACGTCAATAATCACCATGTCCAGTCTGGATACACGACTGACAATGACAATGGTAGGAAGCTTAATTGATTGAGCTGAAAGTAAAAATTTATTTTTAACATTTGATATAAAAGATTGATCAACATTTCTCTCAGCAAGTTACTGTTATGGTTTCTCACCTGACTTAACATACTGCTTCTGTGACTGATCTCTGAAGCCAGTTAATGTACAGAGGACAGTTATTGATACGTCCCCCCACTCTCATCTTTGACCAGTCTTGGTTCAGCAGGGTTTAAGATACGGTACTCTTAATACAATCCTTCCTCATGTCTAGCTATCATTTTAATCAATCTTATTAGGAGGTCTTTACAGTTAATATTGAACATACCATTAAGTTAATTTGTCAAAAAATTGAAAAAGATGATCGGTTCACAATTCTTGTGCTGTCTATCACTAAATATTGCTTACAAGAAAATATAAAATGGAATATTTAACAGTACACGGTAGAAAATCGGAACACAGTGAAAAACATTATAATGAGACTGGATACTCCAATACAGCTGACCTTCTACTGCCCTCTCACTTGAGAGAAATAAGTAAGAACTGTTACAACTTGCAAGCAAAATTTTACCCACAGCAGCAAGAAATCTTAGTCCATATAGTACTTAGAAAACTATCCACAAGCAGCAGCTAAATAGGATAAATACCCAGTCGAACAGAGTTTTCTGGTAGGTTCAAGTTTTCCATTTCAAGCCTTAGCTGGATATGGTTCCAGCTGCTTGGAATGGTAACACAGGGGGTGTTGGGAAGCAGAGAGCCTGATCACTTCTTTGTTTTTCCTAGCTGTACCACTTTCTCTCTTTTTTTCTTAGCTAGGGCTCTAGCTTCTCTCCCATGAGTTTCTCTGGTTTCCCTTGTTCTGGGAGTTCTGGTTGTCCCTGTGTTAGGTCCTGAGTAAGGGTGGTTTTTTAATGCAGTGCTAGAAGGGGTCCCTTGTGGTTGGTGCTTCACCCTCTTTTGTGGGGGAGGTTATAAGATGGCACACTTCAGCAAACCCCTTTCGGCTAGCCTCTCCTAGTCATGTTTGTTATAGTGTGTGTGTGTGTGCACGCGCATCTAAGTCGCTTTTATTAGTCATATTTTAACGTCTGATAGTACCATTTTTGTATTAGGACAAACCCACCCGACCACTCATACACATATAGTGGTATTGATATTGATTGATATATATATATATAGTGGTATTGACATGCACGTGCGTGTGTGCGTGTGTGTAATATGGATTGTTCTGTCTACTGTTTCATTTTGTTATCCTAGACTGTCTCTCATTGTTATATTTTGTTTCTTGGCCACTATCATATGTTCCTGCTCTCTCACAGCTAAGTTCAAAATGCTTACCAGCTCCAAGGTCCAGTGGGAGGTTGACCATGCCAATCTTACCCTAGGAGAGATGAAGAGGACAAGAGCAGTAGTTCTTCTGGCTAGCCTTTTGTCATCTCATAGGACTAGTAGGGGCTGCTACTTTATTTCCCATCTTCACTGCAATCCTCAGCATCAGATTCCAAGTAACCTTCATCATTTTTAGTCTGGTTGCCTCCCAGCCTTTTTATTAGCTGCTACAGTGTTGTCCAGCTTAAAGAATATTGTGTTGAAGGCTGTTTTGGGGGAATTAATTGGGTGGGAGGACTAAATTAATTTTTTATACCTTCTTTTTTTTCATCGCCCACCTTACTTTCAAAGAGAGGGGTTCTCGGAGCTCTCTGTGAATTTCAATTCCAATTAGGAACCACCTTGTTTCACTAGAAGGATTATCTGTATTTCGTAACTTATGCAAATTATTTTTATTTTCTTTCCTAAATTGGGCAACAACTAAATTTTAGTCTTCAATTGGCCAGGAAGGCCAATTAAAATGTCGAAAACAGTGATTCAAGGTTAACTTTTAACTACTACCATTCACTATTTAAAAAAAATATTACTTTTACTAAACTAGTAATAATTCTCATTATAAAGATTTGTATTCAGGATCATGGCTGGTATTCACCCTTGGGATAGCTGTAAAGGAACCTTAAAGAATTGTTGCAGTGGTCTATCTATCTACATCAGAGGTTCCCAAAGTTTGTTGTGCCACGTACCTTCCTGTTGAAATGAAAGCCTCCTAAACCCTTCCTCTTTACACAATAAATTATATGGAATGTCTGGGCTTATGAAAAAAATTATTACTTAAAGAAAATTATTTTTACTTTCAAAAGAAAAATGATGACATTTTAAGAGAACAAGGAGTTAGTCTGTTAGTGGAGTCTCATATCATAGCACTGTATCTTATTTCCAACTGGTATCACGAAAACTCCAACTGGTATAAAAAAAAACCCCCTTGGCTTATTTTCACGTCCCCCAAGTTTGTGAACCCCTCATCTACATCACAGAGGACACCACTTACTACAGTGCCTCACAAGAAAACTTGCCTAGAATGAAGATTGTCCATGATAATCACAGATACAGCAATGACTTCTCCTTCACCAGTGCATAGAGCAGCACTTTTCTTCAAGAAGACTACTTACACTGAAGTAAGGCTGTTCAATATACTCCCTCCAGACTTCAACAACTGTGACTAGAGAAATTGAAAAGAAGACTGTACATGCACATATCACTCGGAAAAAGGTACAACCCTTGAGGTATACCCTTGAGAAGTTCAATATGTCAACCTATACTTTACTTCAAAATTAAAATGTTGACATGTAATTTATACAACATTTTTATCGATAGTATATTTTGTTGTACTAACCTAATGCATTGACTTAATTTGATATCTATTCTTTTCTTAATGAATATTTTAATAACATTTTCTAATTTTAAGCAAATTTGTTCAATCTTTTATTACATACCATATAAAAGTTATGATAATGCAACCAAGCAAGAAATAATACACATACTTATAACATTCTTACAAAATCAAAATAAAAAAAGTCTTTCCTCGACAAAGTAAGTTTTGAAAGACCACCCGCACTACTCGCAAATTGTCTGTTTGGTTAGACAAGATAGCTGATGGCTGTGACGGGCGTTGAAGTTTTGCTGCCGCACCGTCTCGCCTGACTATGAGCGTGCAATCATACACATAGAATATATCATAACACTCGCTTCGCTTTTTGGGGGCTTCACCCCCAAAGCCCCTTGTGGTTCAAGCATCCCACCCCCCATACACGTACAGTAGTATTGACCCACCCGCCCGACCATACACGCACAGTGATACTGACCCACTCGCCCACCCGTACACGTACAATGGTACTGACCCACCCGCCCGACCATACACGCACAGTGGTACTGACCCAACCGCCCACCCATACACACACACAGAGGTACTGAGTAGGTACACGAGAAGTACCAGTACCAATTTACGTGTAGCGATGGGTGGGTGGGTCAGTACCAATGTACGTGTAGGGGTGTGTGTGTGTGTCAGTACCACTGTACATGTAGGGGTGGGTCAGTACCAATGTACGTGAAGGGGCGGGCGGATGGGTCAGTACCACTGTACGTGTAGGGGCGGACGGGTGGGTCCAGTACCAATGTGTTTTACCACTGTACGTGTATGGGTAGGCGGGTGGGTCAATACCACAGTACGTGTATGGGTGGGCGAGTGGGTCAGTACCACAGTACGTGTATGGGTAGGCGGGTGGGTCAATACTTCTGTACGTGTATGGGTGGGCGAGTGGGTTAGTACCACAGTACGTGTATGGGTGGGCGGGTGGGTCAATACCACAGTACATGTATGGGTGGACGAGTGGGTTACTTCATCAGTAAATGTGGATTATCTATTTGTTCTTAAGACCCCGATCATCAAGAGTGTAGGCGAGTGTAAGTGTGAATAGGTCTCTCATGTCTTCCATTTAGCATTTTAAGCAAAATTAAGCAAACAAAGAGGTCCTTATTTAAAATAAAATAATTACATTTGTGACAAATGTTCAACATTTTGACAATTTAAATTAACTTATTTTATAAAATGGAAGAATTTAAATTTGTTAAGATACCCAACTATATATGCTAATGACAAGTCTTATTTTGGATATTGTAATTCAGTTCAAGATTTAGACTCTTATGTAAATAAAAATATTGAACAATATCATTCAAGTTACAGCCCTCTCTTTTTTCCATCTAAAACTAAATATTTAAGGCTTTGGAATACATGAACACTTTCTGAACTTAACAAAGTATGAATGAAGGTAGGTATGAAAGTTGATATCACAATACTTCCACTATTGACCAATGTCTCTTCATTAGTATAGAACAATTATATTAATATTTTACACTAAAAGTCTCAGTTCTGATTTCTGCATTGAAGAGGGAGATTCGGATGTTGTGTAGGGGAGCGAACTTAGTGTCAGACTACGTGGTTCGGATTACAGGTAAAGCTGTTGGTCCCTTAGTTGCCCTGGCTGTTGGGCCTATTAATAAATTACCCTTTCTGAGGAACAGTTGAACTCAGTTAGTAATCTGACTTGCCATATCCACACTCATCCTACACTCATATCATCATTCATATTAGCCTTAAAATATGCACAACGTTGTGTCGGCGTCTCATAAGTAAGAAAGTAAGATTAAAACTATAGATCTACCTTTGGCACTTAAGATCCTTTAAAATTTAATTCTTATTTTAATGTGACATTTTAAGATAGGTACCCTATTATGGAGGAGATTTCCTGCAGGAAACCCATGTCCTTATGACGTAAGTAGATTTACCAATTATGGATGTAATCACACAGCAAGAAACCTTCTGAGAATGTTTTATCACTGCAGTTTCTCACTGTAGTATCCATTTATAAGTTATTGTTTCTATCTCAAGAAGAGGACTATGGGTAGATGGGAAGTAACATGATTTTTTTTATTTTTTGAGTCGAGTCTAATATATCAGTTCTGAACATCTGACTTTGTCAAACCTTTCTCGATGAATATAAACAACATTTTGGTCAGAATATTACTTAAAATTATGAGTTCAAAAGGAAGATGTTATCTGAGAATCACATAGTACTTTGTATTTACTTTTATTTATGTACATATAGTAAGAAGAATATTTTAATTTTAATCATACTCAAACCATAACATAGAATACAATAGAAAGTCCAGCTTCCACACGTATATTAATAGCTATATCTCAACACACTAATACAATAATTGGTGTATTTTCTGAGGTATATACATGTATATGTACACATTTTATTATCCTCTTCTAAAATTGCTACTTCTATAGGAATATGTTATTTAAAACATTGGTTTTGATATTTTAAATCAATTATTGTTGTTTAGAATGAGACCAAGTAATCTTTTTATTAATTAATGTCAGTTAAGTATGTCTACATGTTTCCTTTGCAGCGTAACCACTATTTTGGCTTGGTATAGGATTGTGTTTGGGTAATGTGTTCGGAAATTTTTATAATAAAGGTTGCAAGCGATATTCATTGTCTGGACCAATTTGACATCTAAGAAACCTCCTCGATTGCGGATGATATTTGTTTACCTTGATACATCAGTGACACAGAAAATAGCTTTTAACACATTTTGTGAGGTTGTTTGCAAAAATATGTGGTTTGAACTGACAGTTAAACCATGGTTTTGATTTGATTTTAACTTTAAAAACACTTCTAAGATATTTTGAAGAAAAATAATATACAGAAGTATATAGCAGAATCACACACCCAAGTAATTTTTCCTATGTTTATGTACTCTTGATTTTTGTACTAATCTGCGTATATTTTTGTACTAATCTGCGTATATTTTTGTACTAATCTGCGTATATTTTCTGTAGTAACAAATTTTCAGAAACTGATGAGGTACTGCCAATTGAGTTCAATATATGAGGGCAGATGTTCCTCATATTCCTCCCATACCCAATACCCTTACATGTAAGGGCGGTTGGATGGGAAAATGTATGGCAAAGTGTATTAGTATTTCTTACAAATTCTATTTAGGAGATTTAAACTAAGTTTGTTATGAGACTTTGAGACAACTATCAAAAAGTTAACAAATTCTTAAATCAGTGGAATAAAAGAGTTAAAGATAGAAGCTAGTCAACAGATACATTTTGGCTTTAGAAATAAACTTTAATTGCAAGTTCACATGGGCCTGCAATCCAGGTGCATGAACTTTATTAAAAAACTTAAGTATCAACCGTTAGATTTGAACCCTCCCTTCACAGTCCAAAACCTTAGACAATGAGCCACCAATATTATGGTGAATTGTTGGTAACAACCAATTACCATTAAAGTGATTTGATGTCTAAAGTTATAGTCAATGTAATTACTAAACAAAAATCAAAGAATTAAATTTTTAATTTAGTCATTATAAGTTATATTAATGAACCATATTACTGTAGTTTAAAGATTATTGTTAATTATTAAAAATTATGACTACATTTTCTGTCTTAGGTAAGGTTATTAGGTAAGGCCGGGAATTAGTATATTGGAGAGATAGGACATCAGCAAACTTACCTTAGAAGACAATTTCACTAACACCAGAGTATTAGTAACAAATGCAAAATAAACACATAATCTCACAAATTTTCAATGCCAGTGGTATTGAAAATTTTTGAGATTAAGTGTTTTTTTGTGTTTGTTACTACTACTCTGGTGTTAGTGAAATTGTCTTCTGAGGTGTTTGCTGATGTCCTAAATTTTATGTCTTAAATTTTATGATAAAAAGTCCTGCTGTCTTCATCCTTCTAAATAATAAACAAAAAAATACAGTAACTCACCAATTTATGGTTCTTTTATCATGAATGTAGGAATCCCTTTACATTCTTTCCATGTAGCCTCATTGTGCTTTGCATTAGCTACTTCGCTTCCCTTATTCAGGACTACTGACTATCAGCACTTTCTAGATACTACCCTCTAATACCATTAATTTTTCCTCATTTCAGGATATATAGGCCTAAAATTTACAGTTTAGCACTAACAATTTCAAACATTTCATTCCTACACGATATAATATCTAAGAATTATGATATGGAATTTTGTGCTATCATATGAATTTTGTGCTGACACTAGTGGCGCAGTGTTGTAATCAAGCTACTTGGGGACAATATGTTGTGGAGATTGCAGGCGATTGGTTCTGTACTAGGTCCTCATAATACAGACACGGTGTCTGCTCAATGTTGCCATCAACGTGAACACTACTAGAAAAGTCTGAGGTGTCCATCCACGTTTGGTAGTAATCAATGCCCCGATGTTTAGTAGCGAAGAGAAATAAGTATCAGGCTTGTAATTTAATTGAAAATAATACCAAAACTACGTGATTTGGATTCCACTTTAAGCTGTAGGTCCTGTTACGGTTCAAGGCAGTCATCCTCGACACCGCCTAGGCCGATGCGACCCATCCCTGCGTGGATAACTGCCCATGGGGCCAATCCAGGTCTTCCAGGAATGACTAGAATGGTAGATCATTTTCCTACAGGAGAATCGAGGCCCTTCCGAATTGGAGTCGAGATGTTTTAGAATCCCCTTGCAGGGTCACCATCGTCAGTTCCAGAATCTTCTGGGCTTACACCTATAAGACACCCTTTGACCGACCTGACTGTCAGTGAGTGACAGTCAGACCCAGTGGATGTTACTATGACAGTGACAGTCAAGTGACAGTTTTTAATTGTGGCAGTATAATGACAATTTATTGAGCAGTGTCGGACATTATGTTAACAGTGTGTCAAGTAATATAAATTGTTGTCAATATTAGTGACTAATTTAAGAGTCAAAATAGTGTCTAACTAATAATTTAATTTTGTAAATATTTAATAGTGTCTAATTTAGTGATTTAGACCGTGTAAATAAAAAGAACAATTAGTTGCCAGAAGTGTAATCGCATTATTTATTTAGAACCATGTTGGACTGAAACAGTCCATTAGTTGCCCTAGCTGTTGGTTTATCAATAAGGGGCTCTGTCTAAGGAACAGTCAACCTTTGTTAGTAACAATGACTACAGTTCATCTACACTCATTCCCAGTCATATTGCTCATATAATAATAATAATAATAATATGGACTCTCCATATTTTAAATGTTTGGAAGGCAATGCCCTATTTTTTGTTATGAAGTGAACTCTAATGCAGTTTTGTACTCAACATGATTGGTTTTGTGTTGCAGTGTGAACTCTAATGCAATTTGGTACTCAACATGATTGGTTTTGTGTTGCAGCGTGAACTCTAATGCAATTTGGTACTCAACATGATTGGTTTTGTGTTGCGGAGTTAACTATAATGCAGTTTTGTACTCAACATGATTGGTTTTGTCTTGTTACACTCAAGTGTTATGTGGATTTCTAATTCTGAATGATGGGTTAAAAGTTTTGAATTTTGGAAGTAAAATAAGTTTCTCATTCATTAAAACAAATGTCTTGAAAAAGTAAAACTCTACATTAAGTGTTGAGTTGTTGGGCGTAGCTTCATCAGTGTAGCAGAGATTAATCAATATTCTTAGTTATATTAAGTTTTGAATTAATTTTTTCATAAAAAAACCATTTACCTATAGTGTAAATAGTTTTAAGGCTTAGTAATTTCCTTGCGATTTAGAAAAACCAATGTTTTAACCAAGCTACGTATCCATTTTATCCTGAGCTCAAAATGGTTACGAAGCTAAAACATTATTATTATGTAAAAATTAAATTACAATTATTTATGTCCATTCTGCTTTACAAACCCCACACTAATTATCAAATGAATATTATAATTAAAATTTTCATGTTGTTGATTATCATGGTTGGGTAACATGTAACATTTTATTTATAGCAGTTTCAAACAATACAAATTTATGGTAGTTATGTAATGTACCATTAGAATGATGTTATACAAGATATAGATTTTATTATGTTGAAGTGGCCATTTCACAAACCGCCGAGCTACCGCTAGGAAGTCGACAGCCCTATAGTAGCAATACAAACCGTCAGCCGGCTAAAACATGCTTTTTCTATCTCAACTATATGGTTTGTCTTTATTATTTTAACAACTTATATTGAACAATGTATAATTATCAAATGTCCAATATAGTGGACCATGAGTTTTTCAATTTAAAATCATCAAGACATTTAAAATTTCACATATTTAACAGTGAAACAAATTAAAGATACTCTGTTTTTTACAAAAATCAACTTATAGTTATTAGAATAGGTAATCCCCTATCAAATAACTTCAAGTGTTACGCTACAATCATTACTACAGACCAAATCGTAGAAATAGAAACCCATGATTTTTAGCGTTTTTGGCAGAAGGAAATGGCCACCTTAACTGAACATTTTAAGAAAAATTTTTAACTAACTTAGGTAATTCATACATAATAAAACATGATATATTACTAAAATTTAGTATAAAAATAAATAACAATTGTTTGAACGACCCTAAAAAATATAGTACAATAATTAAAAGAGCATTCTTTTAAAGGGACAGAATAATTTTTGCAAAATTAGTGAAAATAAGTTTCAATATTACTGATGCTTTATTTTACACTGTTTAACCTAGATATGCAATTTAAAGGCATTTGAAATTTAAATTGAATTTATATCCAAATGTCAATTTGCAACTGAAACACGGCACACATTGTAGTTTTGATCTAGGTTAAACAAATTAAAATAAAAAAAACCAGTTGATAAAATACATTAAAATTATCACACCAGATTGCCATTTACAAGTTTAAAATACCAGTCATTTAAGCATTTTAACACAGTACAATCTCGATCGTTTGACACTTTCTTGACTACTGGGTTGTTGAAGTATCAATATGTTGGACTATAAGGAATGTTTAGTAAACACAAAAGAAAAAACAGTATTAGAAGGAAATTATACTGTAATTAATTACGTCATCAAAAGTTAAAAATTGAACAAAACTAAAAAGCAGTTATGTATTGATGAAACACTGTATGTCGTACAGAATTGATGTGGCATTACAGTACGAAGTTACTAAAGTACAAGTAAACGTCACACAACACAAATTTATTACAATATAAGCACAAAATGTACAAATATATTACAATACAAGTACAAAATGCACGTATATTATGGTGATCGATTTTGGTGAACCACGCTCACCTTCCTCAGACCAGAGGGATTCACAAAAGAATCTCTCTTCACACATTCTTTTGTGGATGCCTCTGGTCTGAGGAAGGTGAGCGTGGTTCACCGAAATCGATCACCATAATGTTCGTGCATTTTGTGCTTGTATTGTAATATATTTGTACATTTTGTGCTTATATTGTAATAAATTTGTGTTGTGTGACGTTTACTTGTACTGTATATGTACCAACACGTATTATGCTAATTAAAAAACTGTTACTAAAGTACGGACAGAACAGTACTTATAAGTTACAGTAGCTCAATTAAAAAAATTAGTGATTTTCAACTGCTATTCACTTTGACACTGTTATTTCTTTGATCTGCACCTTCACAGCCTGCCACAGACAATAATTTTGCTGTATCACATCGTCATAGCCAGTGTCAAAGTATCGAGTGTCAAACTACAGAGGTTTTACTGTAAATACATTTATGCAAAACACTTGAATCCTAGCTCTGCGAGTTCAAGGCACTTGCCAAACATGAATTCAGAGTACACTTAAAATCAAACTCAACCGGAAAAACATATGCCTTGAAGTTCGGAGCTAGTGTTAAGCAAATTGAATTATAAAATTACAGTTAAATATTTTTAAATGTTCACTCTTTCATCATTAACAAAATGATTAATTTATAAGGTAACAGTGATAAAGCAAGCTTTAAGTTACTAAATTAGTTTAAGATCAAATATAACTAATCTTACAATTAGTATGGCAAAATTTACATTTAAGTAGCCTACACATGCAGACATTTAGTTTAACACACTATCAGGCCTTTGGAAACTTCTTCCCAGCCGTTGGCGAGGGTTGAATTGGTGATGAAAAACAAACAAAAGAATAATAAGGCTTACATCTAATAAAAGAGCTCAGGTAGGAAGTGAGATTCCTGGGAACAAGTGGAAGAGGACACCTAACTTTTACAGGATAGCCAATGAGTAATTTACACTACAAAGTTATGTATAAAAGTAAAAAAATCAGGACATAACATAATTAGAGAGAAGGGTTGATCTCTAGTTCAAATGATAAAAACCAGTTCAAAGGTATCAATGGTATCATAAAGGTTAAGTTTTATAATTTAGGAAAATACTATTTACTTTTGGTTAACCCTGATAAGGATTTAATAGATCCAACTCCTAAAGTACCCCCAGGATGGCATTGAAAACAATATCTATTTATAATATGCTGTAAAACTTAAGATAAACAAATGTTTAAAGCATATAAATAAAATTTAATACATTTTGCATCAGTACGTAATCAAAGATAAAAATAATATTTAAGTGAGTGGAGGCTTGTTTTCTGTCTAGGCATAGTTTTTACTAAAAAATTTACATTTTTCTTAACTAAATAAGGTAAACTTAGAATAATGAGAAGTGTTTTATTGCAATTTTTACATAACCATTGGAACTTTTAGAAGGAAATTCACTTCGCTCGTTGGCTAATATCTGCTATAGGGCCACAATCTTTCATTTCTTAACATCACTTATATCTTGCATAGTTCTAGCTGCAAAATCTAAAAATAAG
Organism: Stictocephala bisonia; assembly: GCA_035578905.1. Classification (NCBI taxonomy): domain Eukaryota; kingdom Metazoa; phylum Arthropoda; class Insecta; order Hemiptera; family Membracidae; genus Stictocephala; species Stictocephala bisonia. The sequence continues at coordinate 3,845,413 of JAQJVL010000007.1, forward strand.
TAAAAATAAGCATTTCAGTACCTTTCACAGTGTTTATAAATAATTGACTTTGTATATTCGTTTACGAAAGTTTAACTGAACATTTATAATGTCTTTGCAAAGTCTTTTAAAAAATAATACTATACAAATTTGAAAGTGGAAGTTTTCCTCAAACATAAAAACATATTTCAAAACCAAAGCAGGTTTTTATTATATCACTTAAGCCCTAAAAAAATAAGCTCAAATTATTCTGAAAATGACTTTTACACGCACATCTCATTAGAAATCACACTTTTCTAACTTGTTTAATTTATAATCATTTGATATAATTTAGTTATGTTGTTGGCCTAAGGTAACTTTTTAGTAAATTGTTAGCCTAAGGTAACTTTTTATGGGAGTTAAAATTGTTTGTTGGAAGATATAAGGACTGATTAAGAGTTCACACTTTTACAAGTCTTTTATTTATTATATTATTCTTATCTCTTACAATTTTGGAACATAATTAGTAATGTACAGTGTAGAAATAAAATATGGAAACGCTTTTACAACTTTTCTATGACTTCACTGATAAAAGTCAAATCTTGTACATCATCATGGTTACAAATAACACACTTTTTGATGCCATTAGTGGCATTTAATCTTTTCAGGGGGATGGCCCACGTGGATTTGAACAAAAATCTTTAATGTTCAAGTTTGGTATGAAATTAAAGATCTATTAAATATAAATTAATTGCCGCAAACCAGACTTCGAAAGGTCTATCCTTTCCAGCGTAGCGGTCATTTGAAGTTCAAAGTAAATAATTTAAACAATATTATTTTTATGCTATTTAACAATTTTAAGTAAATTATTCTGATCAAAAATTATACTTTATGGAACACAATAACTAAAAAAATTAAATGATCAAATTATCTATGGAAAAAAATAGATGAAGTTGTTGTGAAAGCGTTTCCCTATGTTCTACGCTTACACAACAACTTTATTTTTTCCATAGATAATTTGATAATTTAATTTTTTCAGTTATTGTGTTCCATAAAATATAATTTTTGATGAGAATAATTTACTTAAAAATCATTAAATAGTGTACAAATAATATTGTTCAAATTAGTTACTTTGAATTTCAAATGGCCGCTACTCTGGAAAGAATAGACCTTTTGAAGTTCGGTTTGCGGCAATTAATTTGTATTGAATAGACCTCTAATTTGATACCAAACTTGACCTAGGCTAATATTAAAGATTTTCGTTCAACTCCACGTGGGCCGTCCCCCCGAAAAGATGAAATGCCTCTAATGGCGTCAAAAAGTGTGTTCTTTGCAACCATGATGATGTACAAGATTTCACTTTTACTAGTGAAATCATAGAAAAGTCGTGACAGCGTTTTCATATTTTTTTCCCACCCTGTATATTTTAGTAAAGCGCTCGAAAAAACCATATATTAACCTTCTTTATACTTCGTTTGTCATGGAAATGTATTTCAAAGTATGATTCCTGACTTAAATATATACATTTAAGGATATATAAATGACAATATATTATTTATAAAGTTTATAATTAATTTATCAGTTTAATAATCAGCTCATCGCATGTTTGGTATTTTAGATTATTGTAGACAAGTGTTTTAAATAAATAATTTTTTACCATGATAAAAATAAGCTTGTTCTGTGACATAATTAGATAACATTATTGAACATTGATTATGATATAATATACCCTCTCTTAATCTATTCATGAATATTTTTGTTTATTTCACCATTAAAGAGGTTCTTAAGGTTAGGATTTCTAATCAAGTGGCTAGGAAGATTGAGGCCGGAAGTTGGAATTTCTACAATTAGGTCTTTTTAACCCTTTGGCAACCAAAGGGGTATTAGTCCCTGATTCTACTTACTTCAGGTACACCAGTTGATTTTTTTAGTACAGTATGTTAAATTCACAAACCAGGCTTTAAAATAGCTGGTGTTACACATTTTTCAAGTTTCATTATTTTAATGCATACATCAAACCTACATCGTTACAGTTAGTAATTTATAATACAATTTCTTATTTTTATGTACTAAATGGCAAAGTTATAAATTACCATTTTTTGATAACATTTCATTTAATTATCAGGTCTTAACTTACCATATAACAATCAATTACAAATGTAAAACCATTCCACTTACTGTAAATAAAATATACATAGTTAAAAAATAATTTCTTCTTCAAAGTTTTAAGCTGGAAAAAATTTGAAAGTCTTAGCATTCTAATATAATCAAAGCTAACCGTAAAAATGTTCCATGATAAAAGAACAAACATATACAATCTTAAATACAATAATAAATAGTCCGTTTATAATTTTTGGAGAAAATTAGGAAATCAAACAAGAATTTCGTTTTCCTCCTCCACCGGTATGGCGCTCCTGGATGCTCCTTAGGTGGGCTAGTTGTGCTGCGGAGGGGATAGCGGGGTTGCCCACTGCGTGTTGGGGTGGTGGCAAGGACTGCCTCCTCTTTCTCCTTAAAGCTGGGCTCAAATTATACTTCACTTTGGCTTGCACAAGCAGCTCCTTGAATACTTTAGTCACATTTATGTTTTCCTTGGCTGATGCTTCTACAAAGCCGTTTTCCCAATCAACAGTCACAATAGATTCAGTCATCTCCATCGAAACCTGCAAAAACAGGAAAATATTACTAAACTCTCTGAACCAAACAATATTTAAAATATTGAGTGTAAAGTAAGGTTCATCTTTGACAACAATAAAATTTACTTTTAAGGTAGTTGTTTTCCAAACCGCCAAGCCGCTGCTGGAAGATCAATAATAGTCCTATAGTAGAAATACAATCTTACCAGCAAGCTAAAACATATTTTTCAATTTCAAGTGAATGATTTGTGTATATTATTATAATCAGTTATAGAGAACACCATACAATTAGTAAAAGTCCAATCTAGAGGACCATAAGTCGAAATAATGAGTTTTTTATTTAAAAAAATAACAATTGATAATCAGATAATCAAAGTTTCATATATTTAACTGTAAAATAATTTGTGTTTCATACAAATCATCTCATGGTATAAAAGATAGTTCTTCACCTATCAAATGACACTTCAAGTGTTAAGATACGATCTTTATTACAGACTGAATCCTTGAAATAGAAATGCATGTTTTTGCTAAAGTGCAATGGGCTCCCTAATTTTTCTTACAATGTGATTTTATCTGTTTATGTAATCAGACAAGCAAATAATTATTTATATAAATATGTGTATGAATAAAAATAAATATTTTCTCTTTCAATCAAATATTGAATGAAGAGACACAAATTTTGTTTAGTACTGATAACTATTTCGTTCTAAGACTCTAAACAACATCTAATATTTGTCTTTTCACAGTATTTATAACATTTCATTAATTGAAAAGAAAAATACCAGAGGCAATAAAATTTGCACAAAGCAAATTGCATACAACCTTTGGAAGCTTGACTGTAAAATATCGGTAGATAATGTAAGTTACACACTTACAAAGTATTTTCATTGCCTATTGCATTAAAAGATGTACTTTTCTCTTGGTTAAAATGAAATATTTTTGTGGGAACTATGTACTTATGTTTTTATACATAAATCTTATTTATATTAAAATAACACTGAGGGAAAAATATTATTTTGTCTGTTACTTAAACAAATTTAATTCATTTAACAATGATGGAACATAAATTTCAACATAATAACCATTCAACAATTAGAACAGGGACCCTGTTCAACTGTGCTATGCTAGAACAGGGGCTCCCAAACTTTTTTGTACCACTCCAGCTCCTTTTTAAATGGAGGCCTTCCACCCCTCCTTAAATAATAATTTGTATAAAAAAATTAAACATTGAAAAAAATATTTACTTCTACTTTAACAAGAAACATGAGATGACATTGTAAATTTTAATTTAGTACTAGGTAAAGAAGTACTGGTAATAGAAAAAGAAGTTAGTCAGTTTGTGAGATGGATGAGCTTGCATTTTCACTGGTCTCACATCATAGCTTCACATCTTATCCCCTTGACTTGTCTTCCCCCTCCCTCCCCCAAGAGAAGACTCCCCCAGGGGAATTATAGTGATCATGTCCTAGCGCAGGGGTGCTCACCTCTGTGCTAGGACATGATCACTATAATTTTAAGTCAATTTTGAGTGAGGAATCATAAAAGCTTGTTACTTATAGAATTCCAGTAAGGAGATACTTCCATGTAGAGTTTATGAAGAGAAACTTGCAAATTTTATTGTAAATCACTAAACATTTTAACATTACCCTCAATATTCTTTAAGGAGATGTTAATATTTTACAGATTTGAGTCTACAGAAATTGTAACTGGGGAAAATAATCATAATTACAACGTAAGGCAAGAAATTATCACAGACAAAACTTACCTCCCTCCTTCCCCAAAATATTGGTCCAAAATTAATAATCACCTGCCTGTTCCTATAAAATTGGAAAATACCAAGAGAAAATTTGAAAGTTTACCGAAGAAATCTCTATAAAAATGCTTTTTACTCTATAAATAAGTTCTTAAATCTATAGTTAATCGTAAAAGTATCGCTTTGTTAAAAATGCTGTATAAAATATTTTGTTTATATATCTCTTTATTTAAACTAACTAGCATAGTGACTCATTCGACTTTTGTAAATACAATGTATATTTTTCACTACACTACTATGAGTTTAGCTGTTTTCGTTATGTGATTACAACCTGCGAAACATCATATTTTCAACAGCTGTCTATTGTTTACTACCAAAAGTAACACTGTTTACAACCGAAAATTTTCCACAGTCAACAACACCCGTTTTTATTCCGTAGTGTAGTGAAAAGTATCGTTCAAAACTCGAGTGAAAGTGTTTTGTATGTTCTCGACCATTCGAAGTGCTCGACAAGTCTCGCACTTTAAATATATGGTCTTGAACATGCAAAACCCCACTTTCCACTCTTGTTATGTTATATACTATTGTCAACTACAAATAAAACATTTTTAATTTTAATTTTGAATAATACTTAGGGATGAATAAATTCTTGCTAAGTAAAATTTGAGTCATCTGATTGAATTATATAAGATTCAATTTTAAATCAGCTTATTTATATTTTGAAAAAAAGTACTAATATACAATAAATGACTTACGGATTTGTTATTCTAGAGCATTGTTAAGATAGGAGACTACACTCCGTTAGAATATGATATTAAGTTATCAATTTAAAAAACTTGAATATTTTTCAGTATGACTGTAAACCATTAAGATGGTAAGATTTAACATATAATTTATTACGTTGAAAAAAAATGTACCATTCTTATGAGTTAAAAATAAAATATGTATCTTGGGCCGAGAATAAGGTACCTATTTAGCCATGTGATATTGGATGACATAGTTAGGTTTGGTTAGAAACACCTGAAGGAATGCTAGGATTGTAGGAATGTTGCTGAAGGAATGCTAGGATTGTAGGAGTGTTGCTGAAGGAATGCTAGGATTGTAGGAGTGTTGCTGAAGGAATGCTAGGATTGTAGGAGTGTTGCTGAAGGAATGCTAGGATTGTAGGAGTGTTGCTGAAGGAATGCTAGGATTGTAGGAGTGTTGCTGAAGGAATGCTAGGATTGTAGGAGTGTTGCTGAAGGAATGCTAGGATTGTAGGAGTGTTGCTGAAGGAATGTTAGCTAGTTTTCCACAATATCTAAATAAAACCTGTTCAACTGTTACACTAAAGGTTATAGTCAAAAGAATCATCTCTTAAGAAATGCTGCATATGCTTCCTTGACACAGTGTCTATTAGTTATGATTTACTTTATTAAATAATCTATAACTCAATCTATAACAAAATAAGAAAAAAAAATACATATACAATTGTGTTTAACTTTTAAAATCTTTGCTATTATTTCTGATCCTTTATTCATGAATGTGTAAAATGCATGTTAAATTTTAAATTTAACTATCTAGACCTTCTAGAGATCAGATTTCAAGAGCTGTGACAGTTTAATAGTTCTAATTGAAATCTTTTTTAAATTAACCAAAACTAGTTGGATCAATCTTATCTCATGGGGCTTTAGTCATACATATCTTGTAAAGAAAGTCAAAATTTGAAATACATATTTAAAAAATGTAAATATGTAACTGCATTAGGCATGTGTCAGTTTCTGATAAACACATTGCCAGGTGGGAAAGAGAGAGTTAACTGCCACCGTTGTTCAACTCACAGAATAGTTTACGGCTGAAAGACGGACGAAAATCGTCTACTTATAGTCAATGGAGTTTCAATTAGTTTCAAAGGTCGACATCAGGTAGATGGTCAGACGCTCCACTGCAATAGAATTATTCAATGGAGAAGACTGTTATCTACTTAAAAAAAAGGAGAGAGAGAGAGAGAGAGAGTAGTGCCAAAAAATGATATTTATAAATTCAACATAAATCATGTAAGGGATCTATAAATATGTTTATAGTTCTTTTATAGCACTTTATTTATTTTGAATGTAATTTGTTGGATCAAAACGTTCTAACGAATAAAGTATCATCAAGTGTTGTATGTACGATGTGTGCATATCATCAAGTGTTGTATGTATGATGCGTGCATATCATCAAGTGTTGTATGTATGATGCATGCATATCATCAAGTGTTGTATGTATGATGCGTGCAGATCATCAAGTGTTGTATGTATGATGCGTGCATATTATCAAGTGTTGTATGTATGATGCATGCATATCATCAAGTATTGTATGTATGATGCATGCACATCATCAAGTATTGTATGTATGATGCGTGCATATCATCAAGTGTTGTATGTATGATGCATGCATATCATCAAGTGTTGTATGTATGATGCGTGCATATCATCAAGTATTGTATGTATGATGCATGCATATCATCAAGTGTTGTATGTATGATGCATGCATATCATCAAGTGTTGTATGTATGATGCATGCATATCATCAAGTATTGTATGTATGTGCATGCATATCATCAAGTATTGTATGTATGATGCGTGCATATCATCAAGTGTTGTATGTATGATGCATGCATATCATCAAGTATTGTATGTATGATGCATGCATATCATCAAGTATTGTATGTATGATGCATGCATATCATCAAGTATTGTATGTATTATGCATGCATATCATCAAGCGTTGTATGTATGATGCGTGCATATCATCAAGTGTTGTATGTATGATGCGTGCATAACAGGAAATGTTATTCAAAAGGTGCTAAAGGTGGTTGGGAAACCATAACAAAAGTTGTGTGTGTGTGAATGATAGATAGAAGGACTGTTGTGTAGGAAGACTTCACTCCTCGTTTAGTCCAACCTCAGTTACGTACCTCCCTTTTTTCATCAGCAAGGTCAATCTTGTTCCCTACTACGACGATTGGAACCACGCCTCCTTTGGTCTCCAGGATCTGTTCCCGGATAACCCTGGCCTCCTCGAAGGTGGCAGCGTCTACGACGGAGTAGACGAGGATGAAGGCGTCGGCTGATGAAATCGAGAGCGCTCTCATGGCAGGGAACTCGAAGGAGCCGGAAGTATCCAGGATGTCCAAGGTGAGGCCTACGCCCTGAACGCAGAAGTCACCTTGGTGCATCTCCTCCACTGTGCGCTTGTACTTGTCGGAAAAGGTACCGTAGAGGAACTGTGATATCAAGGAACTCTTGCCCACCTTGGCCGCACCCATGACCACTATCTTATGTTTGGAACACCTCGGAGCCGTGCCCAGGGTGTCTGAGCCCTCCGTCGCTTCATCTTCCTCTGGGTGACTCTCTGACCTGTAAAAGATGAGTGGATTAGTTATACACCAGAATACTCTGTACATGAATAACACGTTTTAAGTTATTAATTAACATAAAAAATAAACAAAAATATTACAACGTTTGAATACGGGTGAATATTTGCTTTTTTATGTCAAATTAACTCTGCAAGTGTAGTGTTTGGCAATAATAGGTAAGAGGAGAGGGGATATTATTACATATGAGACGCCGACACAACGTTGTGCGTATTTTAAGGCAAATATGAATGATGATATGAGTGAAAGATGAGTGTGGATGAGTGTAGTCTGGTTACTAACTGAGTTCAATTGTTCCTCAGCAAGGGCAATTTATGAATGCCCAACAGCCAGGGCAACTATGGGACCTACAGCTTTACGTGGACTCCGAGCCACGTAGTGTTGGTCTGGTTTTCAGCTAACTGACAAGTCTGACACTCAGTTCGCTCCCCTACACAACATTCGAACCTTGAATACCATCCAAAATGGACACCCCAGACTTCTCTATTAGTGTCAACATCGATGGCAACCATTGAGTGGACGCCGTGTCGATATTAAAAGGACCGAGCATAAAACCTATCGCCTACAATTTCCCAAACACTTTGTCCCCAAGTAGCTGGGTTACAGCACTGCGCCACCAGTACATTAATAAAACATAGTTACTAATAATTTTTTATTTTTGTATTTATTCATAAGACGCCGATCGTCAAGATATGGGCGAATATGGACAATTAGCTGAAAATCAGACCAGCACTACGTGGTTCGGATTCCACGTAAAGCTGTAGGTCCCTTAGTTGCCCTGGCTGTTGGGCTATTAATAAATTGCCCTTTCTGAGGAACAGTTGAACTCAGTTAGTAACCAGACTACACTCATCTACACTCATCCTACACTCATAAAACCATTCATATTCGCCTTAAAATACGCACAACGTTGTGTCGGCGTCTCACATATAAGAATAAGAATAAGGATTTCGAATGAGTGTGATGAGTGTAGATGAGCGAATGTAGTCATTGTTACAAACTAAGGCTGACTATTCCTTAGAAAGTGTCATTAATTAATAGCCCAATGACAAATGAACAGCCGGTGATTATCAGCTGATCCTTCTCAAAATGTATTGACTCTGATTGGGATCGAACTGAGAACCTTTAGCACATGAAGCTGGGATTGAACCAACTACGCTACCGACCAATTAATAATAATAATAATAAGAGTCGTTAGTTGACAAATAATTATTATTTATTGAAGCACACAAATAACTTACAATTAGGTTAATTATACGAACTGACCATTAAACAAATAAACTCAATAGTGACTATAAACGTCATGTGTTTTTTAAAGCTTAGTTAGAGTTTCCGCTATTTTAAAACAAAATTCTTTGTAGTTGGCTAACTTCATGTAAAAATCAATACTAATATATCGATAAATTGAAACAAATATATTGATATTTCCAACATATCTACGTATTGTTGTCATCTCTATTTACTGTAGACGCACACTTGTGGTGATATCTATCGGTGATCGATTTGAAATAAGTGCCATTATAACTGTTTTGCGTACTATTGGCTCAGCTACTAGTCAATTCAGCGTGTCCTAGAGTGAGACAGAGAGAGGGAGGGAGACCGCTGGCGCTAGCTGTGAAGACAAAACATGAATTAATGTCACCGAATGAAAATCCGGCTTCATGGGACTCATAAGAGCGGACAGTCTTCTTGTTTCTATAGTCTGTGCTACAATTTAACTCATGTTCACTTTTCTGTGTCTTCCGATTTACTTATAAATTAATTTTGAATTGATTTTACATAAAAAATAAACAAATAGAATAAAATAAAACAGTAGACTTACATATTCACGTTCCATCTGGTCTTATAAAGTTATGCAAGTTAGATAATATTATGTATATTGTTTTGGTCCTAGTTCTAAAAATATTACTAAAAACGTTACCGTGCTTTACAATTACCCGGACCTCGAAATAAAAGAATAACAGCTGATCAAGATAGTTTCTACATATCTGCAAAAAATAACTTTTTCTCGTCTGCCATATATAGAAAAAAAGGATCAGTAGTTGAGCACATTATTTTCTATTTTTAACCTAACCTCAAAAAAGGGATTACATTTTTATCGGATTCACGTAGATCTGCGCCATTCAACTATGTTAGCCAGATCCATTAAAACGCTACACAAGTTGACCAGATTTGAAAATGACTTTCTCTTAATCTTCAGATCTGCCCCACTTATTCATTAAATTACTGAAAGTACAACTTTAAGTTTAATCCTACCGGTTCAATATAGTAGTATTGACCCACCCGCCCACCAATACACGTACAGTGGTATTGACCCACCCACCCACCCATACACGTACAGTAGTATTGACGATATTTTCTCCTTAACAAATACAAATGCACTGTGGAGCTTCACACGCAACAGCTATCATTGGACTATTTTGGTGCGGTTTACACCCATCCACCCTCCCATACACGTATAGTGATAATGACCCACCCACCCACTCATACAAGTACTGTGGTATTGACCCACCCACCCATACATGTACAGTGGTATTGACCCACCCACCCACCCATACACGTACAATGGTAATGACCTACCCACCCATGCATACACGTACAGTGGTATTAGCCCACCCGCCCACAAATAAACGTACAGTGGTGGTGCAGACCCACCCGCCCACCCATACACGCACAGTGGTATTGTCCCACCTGCCCACCCATACACGTACAGTGGTATTGACCCACCCATACACGTACAGTGGTATTGACCCACCCATACACGTACAGTGGTATTGACCCACCCGCCTACCCATACACATACAGTGGTATTGACCCACCCGCCTACCCATACACATACAGTTATTCCAAATATTGAAAACCATAGACCCCTAAATACGTACTACATCAAGAAAAGCTTTTAACCGCAATACGGAATACTCCAATTTACTTTACTTTTTTCTCGTTCTTACAAAACAAATTAAATTAATCTCAGAAATTTTAAAACATCAGATATTTTAAGTACTAAAAGCAAATTAGTTTTTATAATTCCTATTGAACATCTTCAATTCACCTCGCGCTCTTCTAGAAAAGGCACAAATCTGCTTCATTTCATATAAAATTAACATTTTAATAACACAGGGAGGTGCTCGCACATTGGTTATTGATACATTAACCAAATATTGACTCGAACGTATATAATCTTTTCATTAATTAGTAATAAATAAATTAGTGAAAAATTGAATGCCTTCAAATATTTTACTATAGATATGTCTAGCAGAACTGTAGTGCGGTATAGTATCTCAGATGTTCAGGCGTTGCCAATAATTCCGTAAGTTTTACAACGTAACTTTTTTAGCCACACAAGGAACAACAACTCCAAAAATGCAAATAAACTGTTTCATGTGTAGTTTCTAAGGAATATATTTTATTCATACCTGGCCTTCCACTATGAACAACAATTGTTTTTAAATTCAACTTATTTACACTTATCCAAATCATTACTACAACAATTGGAAACAAAATTAATCCAACGAAAAACATGTGGTTTTTTTACCACATGTTTTGTAATTAGATACAAAATATGTGGTACGAGGTACACAAATTACAGGTGAAGACGCATTAATTATTAGAGCAATTAATATAAGTAAAGTATAAATAAATAATGTATGGAACAGACGATCTTAGAGTAAGTACGCTAAAATATACATTTGACTCTTGGCAAATTTAACATTCATTTATTACCTCTTGATTTCAAACACTGATAGGAGACGCAGTCAAACCTTTGTGTGTATTTTAAGGCGAATATGAATGATTATGACTATATGATTATTTCAACCAATAGCCCAATTATTTGTGAACAGAGCTAGTGGATAGTAAAGAATAAAATTAAATTGAAGATACCATAGCCTTCATGGAATTGTTCATGCTCTCTAATATCGACGTCCGCTCATTGGTTGCATCGATGTGGACACTACTAGAAAAGTCAGGGTCTGCATGTTGTAAAGGAGAGATACATGAGTATCAGGCTTGTCAGTTAGACGAACATCATACCAATACTAAGTGGTTCGGATTCCGCGTAAAACTGTAGCCCCCTTAATTGCCCTAGGCTACTAATAAACGGTCTTATAAGTCGAATTCAGTTAGTAACCATACTTAACAGGTCATCCACACACATCATACACTCATGGAATCATTCATATTCATGTTAAAATTCGCACAAAGTTGTGTTGGCATCTCACATCCAAGAGAATGAGAGAGAATCATGTGAAAACTTGTATTTTTTAAGTTTTAAAGATTCACGGTTCAAGTGAGAATTAAAAATAATACAAAAATGAAAATAAAATATTTAATCTTAAAATAAACAAAAGGTAGTGTTTGGAATTTACAAAACATACTATGTTGCTATACAAAATTAATTCACTGTATTCGTCTATTGAAAATAGACATAGAGATGAAAAGAATTAAGAAAATTCCTATTTGTAATATTATTATAATAATTAAAGGTAGTAAATTTAAATCTATTTCAAAACTTGAAACCATTCTCCATCCTAGTTTATTCTTCTTAGATAACTTTTAATCTCGGCTTACTTCCAAGGTCACAGAACTGTTACAGTTTCATCTTTAGGGATTTACTAGATGTGGTGAGAGGTGATCCAGTGGTTCAAGAAACAATAGTAAAAGTTACCCCTTGTAAAAATGTATACGACCTCGGACGCTAAGAACAACTTTTACAAATCTCCCTACACTAAAACCCATAAGAAATTTGAAGTTAGTACTGCTTTCTTAAGATTGGAAAGAATAGTAACAGTTGAGAAGCTGGATCTGTAAAGTAGTTTGGGGTACCTGAATGATGGAATACCACAAGGATCTGTTCTTGGTCCTCTTCTATTCAACGTATATTCTTCAGTGGCGAATATGGAAAACATATTTTGAAACTGACAGATACAAAATATGTTTTCTATTGTAATTCGTATGTGTACGATTTTGTTACAATCAATAACTTTTTCAGGTCCTTAATACTACCAATCCCATGTACAAGTTACGATATATCTTTCATATTCATCACTACCCAAAAGGCAGATGTTAACCTATTTCTTCATACATAAGATATGCTCACTGTCGACAGATTTGTTACGGCCTTCTTCACGCCTTCTAAATATCAGCGTATATTAGCCAATGTGGTTTATAGCGGTTGGGTCCGAGGCGCCCCAGTTGGGAGCGAAGGCTGCGGCATTTCGCTAACACCACCTACAAGGACCTCTGTAAAGTTAGTAAAGGTCGGCCATTGACAAATGTTGGACACCTTCCTGTTCAAGTTCACTTACTTGGAGCTGAGCCTTCAAAATATTACGATAGTTATATCGCTAATAGTTTACTGCTGGAATAAATACCAATCCAATTACCGGGAATTATATCTACTAAATTAAAGGTAGGCCCTGATATAAATTTTAAAATATCCTTTCCCCCTGATTTACTATAGACTTATGGGAAAACCTTGCTGGGGGGGGGGGGGGGGTAACTTTTCGAATATTACAATCACATTTCACCTCGATATTGAGCTTGACTTTATTTTTTAATCAACGAAAAAATACGATAGATAACCCCTCCCTTATAGGTATCTGTGATTAAGACTGTTCGCTATCAAAATTTCGCCCATATGCTACATATTCCTTACATTCAGTTAAATACCAATTAGACTAAATTAAAAACAATCCATAATGATTTATAATAAAAAAAATATCTAATGCTAATCAGCCAGTCAGTTTGGTAAAAAATCACTGTATTTTCTATATATTATAGTATGGCTTCCAAGATCGCAGAGAAAATATTTTAGGCACCTGAATGATGGACTGGACTGCTCCAAGTATCTGTTTTTGCTCCTCTTCTATTCAATGTATACACTGCGTACTACAGCTTTGTCCCTGGTTTACCTCACTGATATACATTGAGTTAATGTGTGAGACATGTTTAAGAGGTTTATAAACAACTAAATATAGTGATGAGGGCTATCAGCGATCCCTCATTGCAACCGCCATGATGGCTTGCAGTGCTGTGCAACACTCAACTAAGCACTTCTCAGAGAGTTTAAAAACATTCTATCTACTCTGAATTTCTTCATATTGAAAGATTCACACAACGTGCAGATACGACTTAAATCTAGAAAACCACCTCTTCCACTAGCTTCCCAGTTAATCTCAAACGAATTTTCGCCAAAAACTAACTTAGTATTAGCTTAGGATAGGTTTGACGGTCGAAACAGGTTTCTGGCATTTTAACCTAAAAAATGTATACATTTGTAAAATTACTAAGTAAAAATTCTACTTTTATAATAAATAAAATGGATTTAGTATCTTTTTTAAAGAATGAATTATAGACCGTCTTGATTAAAGGGCTCGAGGAAATTAAGCGATATCCATAATAATAACAGCGAAGGTTTTTTTATAGCTTCGATGCCGAACCAGTTTCTGAAACTGGGCTGCAAAGAAAAACGAATATCGATTTAGTGCGGGTCATCTCGAATAAAAGGTATTTGATATCAGACATTCTTTTTGCGAGTCTCCAAATTAAAATTCACATGCCTTGGGGTATGCTGGAATTTGAAGCATCGACTGTTTCACTCACACATTTAATCGATGTATCAACATCCAAGATATGCTGGGTGACATTCTTACTACTCCGTTCAAAATAATTATCAACTAAAGAAATATAACTAGAGTTATCTCAATATTATTTTATACGATGACGAAAAAAACAGAACTGCTGTTGGGAGGACTGTTTTAACGTATATTACACAATGTTTTATACAGTTATAACAAAAACTTTTATAAAGGGGCTTAGTTATATTTAGCAAAAGTTGGAGGACCTTCTAACATCTGTTACTTAAATAATAAGAGAACTTCAGTATAAGTACTGCAGATAGGAGTCTTTTAGTAGTGTCGTACTCGAGCCTCCAACCCTCTACTTGGTTTTGATTGTGGAACTACTTGCAGCTCCTTCGACTATCAGAAGACCGGTTTTAGTCTGTCCGTCCGTCTCCAAACCATTGTGTCATTTGAATAGTCGTGGCAGTTGACTCTCCTTCCCCATTTGACTACCAGGTAGCGCATTTATCAGTAGCTGACGCCAGCGTTTTACAGTTGAACATTACTTCACACAAAAACGTACTACGCCTACGTTTTTTAACTTATATACTTCAAATTTTAATATACTTTACACAACAAATGTAACTAGTGCCCTCTGAGACAGATTTTGTATGATGACTATTTTGGTTTATTAAAAAAAAAAAAAAAATAAACTACAATATGTTTTGGTATATAAAAAATGAACCAAATCATTTACAACAAATCTATCTCGGGAGCAGTAGACACTTATGTCGTCTTTAAAAAAACGCCAAGTTTAAAAATAAATAAACATGTAAACTTATTTTGAAATTAACAATGGCCTAACGGAGAATCAAATCCAATATGGCGGCAGGTGTAATGGACTCTTAAATATTTAGGTGTAGTTTGGGAAGGCGGGACAGGGGCTACCACTCGAAAACTCTTTTCTATGTTATAAATGTTAATCTTGGATAAGTCTTACTGATTATAAGTTAAATTAGGATAGGTTAGGATACGTTTACGCGGTGAGTGGGGAGAGAAGGGCGAAGGCCTCCACAACTTGTACTAATCTAGTCCAAGCTCGCTACACGTTTTTCATTGCCTGATGTTTTATGTACAATTAAATGAGTATAGCTCACCCACTTGAAATTAACTGGCTTCCATTGATTTATTTAAAAGTGTTCACCCTTTTCTAAAAAAAACCTGTGAGATGATTAGTATCGTTGTTGGTAATATACAACCTCTAGGTTTGTTTGGAAGGTTCTCGTCAGGAATAACAATAATCATCCAATGATCATGAATAATTAGGTATGATTATTGGATTATTTATTACATTCCAATAACAGTCTGCTTCATATGAAGAGAGTCACGGGTTCAATTCCGGGAAGTCCACTTAAATTTTCCACAGGGGTTTGGACCATGGTCCCTCAACAACGTTTGAATACCATGTTAAAAAAACCACTGGCGTAGACATTAAAAAAAATTAACTGTAAATAATTTTGCTATAAAGGAGATCCCAGATAGTGAAGAAATAAAGTCTAATAGCACCAAAAACAATTCAGAAGATGGAATTGATCTTATGATTATCTTAAGAGAGAGAAATATTCACATAATATAAAACTTTAAATTTCTCATCTAAGTTCGCTCATGGATTGGCTATAAGTTTTATTTTTCTCCTCAAATAACTAAGACGAATAAATAATTTTAATTTGTATGTAAGGAACTTGTATTGTCATTTGTATTTTCGGTGATTGAGGAGTCCTCAATCCAGTGATGTGTGTTAGATGGAATTGGACCTTGAATCGACGTTAATACGTAGGAGGGGGGTTGAGTAAATCTGTATAATAATGTATGCGTATCTTCACTAGTCAGACGTGAAGTAAAGTGGCTCAGTGGTGGAGCGGTTCCCCTCTGCTCCTAAAACCCATACACTTTAGTAATACGCAGGTCACTTACTGCCCTGCCCAAATCAAATCGTATGAAAAGATCCCTATTAAGTCCACAAATGGTCATATTACAAAAATTAATTAAAATGTTGTACAGTATTGGCTATAGATTATATGCTATGTGTAAGCGGGCCGTCGAAATATTACAAGGTCAGATGTATTTTATAGTGACTTTACAAACGTTGAAGGAGAAGTTAGTCAACTTCTACCTTCAAGTGTTCAATTTCCCCGACATTTTTTAGTAGAAAAAAAAAACTTTAATGAACTGTACAAGTTTGTTTAATTGCTGTATATTGTTAATATTAGAACTTATCGAGTTATTATTATTTTTAATGTTATTTGATAAGCTTGATTAATTAGTGTTTTAATCAAACCAACCAACAGTCACTGCTGTTAATGACGTAGTGGGCGGGGCCTACCGTCTTCCTAGTTGCCACGACAATTTTTAAATGGAAAGACACAGTGGGGGGATAGTGGTTCTCTCTTACTTCCACCACTCAGTTAATCTTCTTGTAAGGTGCATTTAATAGGCCACTTTCTAAGCGGCCTATCTGTAATATAATTTCTCACCTACAGCACTTAAGGCAAAATAATTATATAGGCTAACTTGCCTACTTCAGCTCCATTGCGGATCTCTTGTTTCGTATTAATACGTAACTAAGCCGGTCTTGTTCACTCATAAACACTAGACAATTCTTATAAGCTAGCTTATTATAGCTGGGGTTAAATAGTTTTTCATTCTTATATATGTTTGATTGTTATGGTATTATGCTATATTTATTAGCTCTTTAACAAAACCCACCCCCATAATAGTTGGGATTGACATGTCCTTCCATTAGACATATCGTAGAACCTTATGAAATATTTGAATTTACCCGAATACCTGTTTTTAGAAAAAAATTAAAATACCTGATAATATGCGTTTAGAATGAAACCGTTTTAGTTCTATCCCATCGGCTTCATTTTTGTACTGTCCATTTTGCTCTCGATCTAAAAGTCAGACTATTTTCATGTCCATGGAAATAATGAGCTAATTATTTTAGAACATTAACCTAAAAAAAAAGAATTTCCAAATTCATTCTACCAAAGACTTGATCACAATTTTATGAGATTAGAGTTAAAAAAACCAGATTTTCTGGATTCTTCAGCTTTTTCAGCCCTGTCCAAAAATGTCAAACATTGTTTCTATAAGTGCCTACTAAATCTGTCTCCAAATTGGCTAGCTTTATCCCTATCTTGTGCTGAGAGCTGTTTGCGACCGGACTATCAGGGCCGTACTATGTTATCTCATTAAATTTTTTTAAAGATATTTTAATTACTAAGGGTTTTATATACTCATTAATTTTGGTTTTAATATTTACTTACCCGTTAAAATTGAATTAAAAGTCACTTTTACTTTATGAGTTTGTTATTTTAGTTACCCTTATGGACTTAATACCCCACGAGGCTAATGTTAATTTCAAATAAATATCACATATCTATCTATGAACGTATTAATTTAATCTTTTTTTAAAGGCAACAGAACTATCAAGAGGTTCTTGAGATCATATTTGAATTTCAACCACTAATCATTTATATACATACAATTGTTGACTAATTTAATATTATTTTAAATAACAAAATCACACTAACATTATGACATATGTAAAATTTTGAAGTATATAAATTTAAAAAAATGGAAGCCTGACAGCTGTATGACCGAAGTTATGGTCAACCGTAAATCGCTGGCCTCATAACTGGCGCTGCCTGGTAGCCAAACGGGGAAGGAGAGTCAACTGCCACCGTTATTCAACTCATAAAATGGTTTTCGGACGACTGAAAGACGACAACCGGTCTCCTGATAGTCGAAGAGTTACAAGTAGTACCAAAGTAAACACCAGGCAGCGGGCCAGTCGCTCGACTGCCACATGAATATTTAATACAGAAGAGTTAATACGTAGTGCTTCCTCTTCGTTCTATTGAATTATGTTCTATTTTGAGATTGAGTTCTTAAGTTTATCAAAGTTAATCGCACATTTTAAATACTCGTATCTTTATGGTTTCAATCCATAATTTCAGCCCAACAATATTGAAAATAAATTTTGCTATTTTCCATGTGGTTTTAGGAAAGATGCTGGTGTTTTTAGTATTTTAAACTTATACTTATCTACAACGAGTATCAGAAAATTAATTATATAAAGTCCATTAATGTCCACAATAATATTTGTGTTTTAAAGCAAATTTCCGTTCATATGTAAAAGCTGTGATTCTTCCGTAGGGCGTATGTAAATGAACAAATCGAAGCATGCTGGAATACGAAAAGAACATGAGCATGCCCATTTACCTCGGCCTTCAACTCTGTTCTTTTTTCTCAACCTACAAAGTACCGGATTTATGGCAGAACGGCCATAGACTTCTCTCTGGTACGACACGGGTTCAAGATACTCTCTATGGAAATGGGTTTAAGAGGAGCATTCGTATAAACAACGTTTGGCAGTTGTCTGAGGAATTCACAGATTGGATTTCTTTTTCATTTTTTGTTGTTGTTGTTATTCTAATCCAAAGAAATGTGATCAAGTATTTGGCAATGTTAAAGCCTACTCTGATCAAATCGCGAATCAATTCTTCAAAGACATGCAAAAATGCAGCGATGGTTTTAGTTTAGGAATTCCAGTTATTTGGCGTTCTGTTTATAAAGTGAATATTTTATTTTGGGTCGGTATTTATCGGCGGATCTCGTTGAAAAGAAAACTAACCGGATTTTTTACTGAATAGCTGTCATTCTTTATCTTAGAACATTCGAATTCGTGCTCGTAATCTTGGAATTTACGTTTTTCTTCTGTAAAAATTACAAATTAATATTAATGTCATTATGTTGTTAGTTAATTTTTTTAAAATATAGAAGGCTATTGTCAGTAGACAAATTTAGACTTCGTAAGCTTACATTTCAACTATAATACGGTAGAGGGTCATTATTCAAGAAACATTGGTATGAAATTAATATAAAAAATAAATATAGATACAGTTGGCATTGAGGCAAAGTGCTCTTATGACTCCCAAGGGGCAGTTATAAATATTTCAGTTAATGAACATCTTTATAGATATATAGTAATGATAACAATGTTTATACTTGGGGATTTAGGGGATTAAGAGTGGGACTGACAAGGTGCTGGCCCTGGTGAACTAGGAATTGACTTGTGCTCGACACACATTCAGCGCACTATTCAATGAGACCTCTGTTTCTTTTTTATCTGTGGTGTTTTATACATTGTAGGCGACAAGCTCAGTTCTCAGCGCTCTAATAGTTACCACCTACGTGAAAACTACTAGGGATGTATGGGTGTGGAATCGTTTTCCAGAATTGGGGCATTGTGTAGGGGAGAGAATTCTTTATCAGGCCTGTTTATCTGAAAATCATACTAATGCTGAGTGGCTCGGATTCCACGCTAAACTGTTAGTCACATATTTGCCTTGGCTGTTATTAAATCGGCCTTCATAAGGAACAGTCGGTCTCAGTAACAATGACTACACGGTAATCTACTCTCATCAACCTCCTTCAACACCATATCCACCCACATCTTGACGATCGGTTCATTTTTAATAAATAAATAAATGCTAACTAGTTACAAAGACTACATTAGGGAACAAATTTAACATCCTACTTTTATAATTGATGACTCAGGAATTGATGAAGTTACAGTAATGTGGGTAGTGTCGTGGGAGAGCTCGACAACCGGATCAGCATCTGCTGAGTGCGGCAAGGTGATCCTGCAGGACCTTGACATTCTAGCGGTCAGTCGCCCGCCACGCCCGGCCTAGCCACCAATCACAGGCCGCCCAACCATCTCAAGGTCTGCGGCCGTGGATGTCACGGGTTGGTGGATGCCGTAAAGTGATAAATGTCACATAGGTGGATATTACAACTACAGCTACTTGACGAAAACGTAAGCTTTTACGGTGTTCTCTTTCTCAGAATTGTTTATACTTCAACGGGAAGTATTTCGTAGTAACTGAAACAGGAGAGACATTTTGTGCTCAAAAATCCTCATTTGAAAAACACATCTAGCTGTATGAGCAGTTCATTAAATGAAATATCAAGGGAGTGAGTACAATCCACAAAAAAGTTCAATTCCAACTGAATTAACAATTCTTTCGAGTGATCAGCTGGAAACATTATTTTTAGGTTAGAAGTATTTAAGGTGAAATTTTTTTTGATCATTTAAAAGACTCATGGTGTTCGAAAACCTTTTGTACAGACTTTAGAACATTGTTCCATCGACCATAAGAAGTCAAAAACTAAATGCACGAAATGGACTATGTCGTTTCGTTTAATATGTCTGTATGTAATTTTTTTAAAAATTTTATATTTTTTAAAATACTCAACTAAATTTTACCAAACCTAAGAAAACTCTTTATTAGGCTACTATTAGATCTGTATATGAAAAAGGTTTGGCGAAGTTTGCCTAATTGATTTCAAAATGGCGTTCATTTAAAATGTTTAGATTAAAATAATGTGAAAAGTATTAATTTTATAAAAAAAAAAAAAAAAAAAAAAAAAAAAAAAAAAAAAAAAAAACTTACAGACAGCCAGAAAGTAAATGAAAAGAAATAGACCATTACTTACATTTGGCTTTTTATTGATGGGACAATATCCTTAAGTTTGTTGCGAGAGTTTTGAAAGAACCTGTATGTTCGGTTGGATAAAAGAAAAGGCCATTGGGAAGGTTAGTGGAAGCCCCTAACTTACCTAAATGATTCTTAAACACATACTGAAACGTGGTGTTTTAAAACTCCTGAAAATAAAGAAATGCTAGGACGTGATAACTTGTAAAACACCACAAGCTCTGGAAATGGCTGATAGACAAAAATTCTAATATGGACTCAAAGGAAAGTTCATACCTAATAAAGCAGGCACCCTAGAAATAAGTGGGATTTCCTTATGGTAGAGTTGTTGACTGGCCAATAGTGTTCTACATACAGGTCGGAAAGGATGGGAGGGATACAGGTCTAGTTGACTTGTGTAGTGGATGGGTCAAGGGGAAAGAAACACCTTCTCATAGTACACTTTTTGTCCGTTTATTTATACTACCTCGCCAAACGTCTGGGGTAGATGACGTCTATGTATACATTTAACCTTAAAAGAGAATAAAAATATTATATTCATGATTATTGTGTATATGATCGGAGAAGGAGGGCGGAAAAATGTTTATAAGATAGCATTTTACTTCCCGAGGTGATTAATCGAGACAAGTGAATGAACGGATGAAAAAAGGTTTATTCCAGAAGACGACATTAGAATAAGTTATAATACAAGTATGCTATACGAATTATATAAAAAACACGAATATTGATAAAACAATAAAATGTCTATAGTTATAGGCC
The DNA here is from genome assembly GCA_035578905.1 of Stictocephala bisonia. Lineage (NCBI taxonomy): Eukaryota > Metazoa > Arthropoda > Insecta > Hemiptera > Membracidae > Stictocephala > Stictocephala bisonia. The sequence continues at coordinate 3,867,045 of JAQJVL010000007.1, forward strand.
TAATATAATTAAAAAATAATTAAAAGTGAAATAATTAAAAGTATAGATGTAAGATGAAAAGACATGGTGTAAAAAAATATAATTTCAAGTAAAATCTGTAATTTTTCTGTAAAATTAATTTAAAAAAATATATTTTGCTCAATAGTTATAACTTAAAAATACACTGAGGCAATTCATTAACATTTTCTATAAGCATTGAACAAAATTGACTTCAATTTATTGATTTTAGTAAAAAATAACTACGATATAAATTGATGTGTAAACTGACGTAGGTCAAGTGGATGCCAAACTGCTAAGGAGCCTTTTGGAAAGACAACCAAACGGTGGAGTACTGTCCGAAGGACGTCATGGTCTTTGAAGACTGATGGCAAGTTAATAAATACCGGTAAGTGGAGCTCGCACTAAAATATTTACGAATGAGTGGCAATGACTAAGTTTCTAAACCCAAGCCTTTCAGGAACACTCCTCTTGAAAAATTAATCTTAGTTGTTAGACAACAATGACAACATGTGTCCCAACAAGTCAAAATTTCCCTTTATTTGTTGGGCTTCCACTCACCTCTACATCCAACGATCGTCCAACTGGCCAAAGTCACCAACCAGTTGAATTCTCAAGTACCCAAAACATCTCGAGGCTCAAACATGCAACACTCGAAAAATGGGGCTAAACTAGATGATTTTAAGTTCAGCCACACTGTCATGAACCATATGCTGCTTATAAAGTTCCTCTTCCCACTAAAACTATAAATGGAAATTGATATGAGAAACATTAAAAAATAAACTACTGACTGTGGCTGATCTACAAAACACGATTGAAAAATTGATTTATCACTTTTTCTTATTAAAGTTGTGAATATTTTGTCACCTAATACAGTGCAAACAGTTGTCTCTCTACCTTAGTACTATTTGAGGGAAAATCTTAGTAATAGTAATATTAAAATCTTAGTAGCAAAAAAATTTAAGAAATCCATAATCAACTATTTAAATGAGCTTTTAGCGTTTGTAAACAGTGATAAATTTGCAAGTATCAGCTTCTACAATCGTAAATAGCAACTTGACATTGTACCACTCCCCCTCTCCATCAAAGTAAGGAAATCAGGGATCTCTAGTGGTTTCTCCAGACGGTCACGCAATTAATCCCTTGTTTCAGACTAACAAGGCCATTGTTTAAGCTCACTAATGCCTTGTTAATGTCTTGGTTAAGTTTGTCTCTGGTAAAGAACAAAGAGTTAACTTTATTTGTTTGCTATCAGGAAGTTATTGTTGTTTTTGAGGTGTATGGACAAAATAAAATTAAAACTACTAAATAGCAAATCGTTTAGGATCTTTTAAAATACAAAATATTTCTATATCTCAATATAATTAATTATCTCTAACTTTCCATATTAAGTGTCGCTACTTAAGTACGGGATTCACTCGTCGTCAGGATTCACTTCTTAGATCTACACAAGTCACGTTCACAACTGTTATTAACATATCTTTGTAAATAAAAATTCAATATTCAAATTAATTTTATTATTTACAACTGCCAACTTATTGGATTTGATTCTCCACAATGTTGAATTCATACAAACATTACTTTATTTATGAACGTACAATTTCAAACTTGACCTTTCTTTTTAAAAAAAAAAAAAAAAAAAAAAAAAAAAACACACAATTGACTAGTGCTCCCATGAGACGGATTTTTCCTGTTTTGTTATACCGTCAGTTAATACATTTTTAAATAAATCAAATTGTTGTACAACATCTGTCTCAGTGGCCCCTAGTCAAATTTGTCCAATAAAAAAAACATGTACAATTTTGAAATACATTCTGTATGTTAAAAAAATGTAAGCGTGAAACGTTTTCAAGTGAAGTAATATTCAAATGCAAAACATGAGCAACAGGTACTGATAAACGCGCTGTCAGATGGCTAAACGGGAAAGGAGAGTCAACTGCCACGACTATTCAAAACATACAATGTTTTGGGGACGCACGAATACACGAATACACGAAAACCGGTCTTTTTATAGTTGATTGAGTTACAAGTAGTTCCAAAGTGTGACAACATTCTTCATTGGAGAAGACTACTAAGTCTCAACATACTCATAGGACAACGTTTGTGTTGTGGGTGCTTAACGGATTTTGCTCCTGAGGGGTGCATCATATCAGGCGTTTACTCAGAATAACTACTTGAGGTAGTAGAGAAAGAATGATTGAACAAATAAAGTGAAATATACGTGATTCACAGCCCAAATTTTTTTATATTTAAAAATTTTTTTATGGAGAGGCCGATCTCCTCCTTAACCTTAGCCCATTCCACAACTTCCATTCCTCATAGACTATTGATCTGTGGGAGGAACTTATTCAGACAGTGTAATGGGACGAACCAGTACAGTAGAAGGTGGATATTACTGATAAATCTTCCAGGCTAGGCCGGATTCAAACCAGCGCTATATAACCTGACGCCTTAGATCGCTCGGCCATCGGCTCGCCCAAGGGCGAGTTTAGTAGGCATTGTGGGAGGGGAGGAAATAACACGCTTATTCATAAGGGATTTTTTCTACGCAAGTGGCATTTTATACAAAAGTATGCAAATTTTGTTAAGGAAGAACGTCCAAACACATTTGGCAATCATTAAATGGACCTCCCGGGATTTGAACCCGTGACGTTCTGCGTTAAAAGCAGAAGTGCTAACCACTAGGCTAGCAAGAAGCCTTTAGGATTTTGGGTGTTATATTAATACCTGTGTTTGTTACAGAAGTAAAAACTACTGAAATATGTAAATGAAAGAAAGAAAGAAAGAATTTATTTTCTTATTCACACAAATATGCAAATTAACAAAATACATTATTATAATTACTATTACTTAAAAAAACTAAAACAAAAGCAATAGGTCTAATAGATATAGACTTCAAAAAAAAACTTGAAATATAGAAAAAAACTAAAACTAAAATAATGTCTCATGTCCAGGCCTGACACTACATAAAAATTACTATTGCCTATATTAATTTAAAAACTATAAAAATGTACAAAAAAGTAGAAATTAAATATATACCTACATTTAAAAATAAAAACAAAAATTAATAAAAATGATTTTGTGTAAAAAGAAAATTTAGGGCCTCACAGGTTTAAGCCTGATTTGAGGTTCTAATACATAAAATTAAAACTTATTCTAAAAAAGCTTCCGCGATCAGAAAGAAGAGAAACATTTAATATTAATAGATATGTTAAATATTAATTGAATCCTATCTGAAATGAATGGGTTGCCTTATTGTTTTTATTGATAAATAAAAAGTGAAGAGTGTTCAATAAATGGATCATACTCACATACATACAAACATACACATAAACACACATATACATTTTTTTTTCTAATTAGTTATGTTGAATAATTGTTCTATGTCTATGTTCTATGATTTAAAGAGGTATCTTTTAAGGAATTTCATCGTATTTTGTTTATGTTTCAGTATTTTTTTTCTTAAGAACTAACTAAACCGTTTTCATAACTTTTCAATAATAGGTGATATACTGTTAAAGAAACTTTAGTAAAATGTATTAACGATTATATTCGACATAACATAGTTACATTAGAGGACTTCATTTTTACCTTATCAGTTTAATTAATTAATTAAACTGATAAGGTAAAATTAAAATGTATTAATTCAATAAGGTATAGTTAAGATGTATTAATTCAATACATTTTAACTATAAAATCTAAAATATTAAGCAAATACTCGTCCCTCTAGCTTAGAAATCTTGGAAGGAAAATCTTAGAACATTTTTAATTATTTTAAAATGACAGTTTAACAATTTAACGGTTTAAAGTAAAATTATTTTCAAAACTGATGTATAAAAGCAGATTAAAAGAAATTTATATTTACAAATAACATAAATAATGACTTATTATAAAAGCCAAAGTACGAGTCTTAAATAAATGATGGGGTGAGTTTTGTTGCTATTGGATGGAAGGTTTGCACATAGCAAAAAAAAAAAAAAAAAAAAAAAAAAAAAAAAAAAAAAAAAAACACTGTACGCGTATGGGTGGGCGGGTGGGCGGGTGGGTCAATGTTAACTATGGGGGCTTTTCAATTTGATAACGTGGGCTGCTCAAGTTGATCACTTGGAGAATGCCAAGATAATAACAAAGGCCTATATAAGTTGATGGTGGGTGGTTAACCAAGTTGATCATGAGGGTGGGTCAATACTATGTACGTGTAGGGGTGGGTGGGTGGGTCAATACCACTGTGCGTGTAGGGGTGGGTGGGGGGGTCAATACCACTGTACGTGTAGGGGTGGGTGGGTGGGTCAATACCACTGTACGTGTAGGGGTGGGTGGTTGGGTCAATACCACTGTACGTGTAGGGGTGGGTGGGGGGTCAATACCACTGTACGTGTAGGGGTGGGTGGGGGGGTCAATACCACTGTACGTGTAGGGGTGGGTGGGGGGGTCAATACCACTGTACGTGTAGGGGTGGGTGAATGGGTCAATACCACTTTATGTTAACGAGTGGGTGGGTGGTTCAATACCACTGTACGTGTAGGGGTGGGTGGGTCAATACCACTGTACGTGTAGGGGTGGGTGGGTCAATACCACTGTAGGTGTAGGGGTGGGTGGTTCAATACCACTGTACTTGTAGGGGCTAGTGGGAGGGTCAATACCACTGTACGTGTAGGGGTGGGTGGGTGGGTCAATACCACTGTACGTGTAGGGGTATACACTGTACGTGTAGGGGTGGGTGGGGGGTATCTGCATTGAATAAATATGAAGGAGTTTTATTATTATTGTTTCTATTTTATATTATTATCGTTTATAATTAACTACATGTATAGACATTTTATAAACACTCATCTTGCAAAGTGATTTCTTTTACAACATTGCAAGTATGTATCTATGTTTTATCTTTGATTATATTACTATTTACAAATAGATGTCTCATTTATTTTTTTTTTTCATCATTTATTATAACATATTTGTGCCAGTAATTTGGTTAGTTAGTGAAGTCTGCAACCACAGCTGGTTTAAACTGCATCACATTTACATGGGACTACACTAGCGCTCCACAATGGACCACAAAAACAGCTCATATTTTGAGATGCGAAATTTAATATTGAACGAGAAATTTATGTGCGCTTATAAAATCAATGGTTTTATTTATACTATTTTAAACTGACGTAAATAAAAGTACAGTAATTATTTTTTGTCAAAATGATTAAATCTGCTTCACGTCATGTGCTGCGATCTGGCGCCAATTCGACAAACCATTTAGTGCAAACTTGAACCTTGTTCAACTTGAGATGGGAGCGGCATGCGTATGAAATCAACTTGATATTTCAGTGTTGTTATAAAAAAAATGTGATAATCATGAAATAATAACGGTTTGCAATAATTTTAATTCCCACGTAACCATATGTGAAGGGGAATATTTATTTGTAAAACCCTTAAGAGAATCGGGAAACGTATAAAATACACAAATATGTTCGAATATCTCTGGAGTATTTGTTAGGGGTTTGTTAATGTAAGAAATTCATATCTTTATACAGTAAATAAATTGAGCATATGTCGTAAATATATGCTAAGAGAACAAAACCTCCAGAGACATGCAAGAGAATGTTCTTCTTTTGATTTAGATTAAAAAGACTAAAAATTCAAATACCTGTAAAATGTTTTACCGTCAAAGGGCAATAAAGTGTAGTAGTAACATAATTACTATACAGGAAAATATGTATAAAAAACAATATTTTACCATTACTTTAACAAAACTACGAAACAAACGTATGAAAAATGATAAATTAACATAACTGCGTGATTATCAAAACGTAAATAGTTTTAGTATAATCTTCTTTACTACCGAAACAATTTCGTCAAAACACTAAAAGCTAAATACTTTTAAAACTTACTCTAAGCTTCTTTCCGACATTTAACGGACAACAGATTTTGTAAAAATATTTTATATATGTTATTAATTGACTTCTAACTACTCAAGACGAGCTGTTCGTTGAATCTCTTCAAACATAACTAAAGACAATTTTAAATTCAAAGGTCACCTTGGTAAACAGGCACATGATGGTGTTATTGCCAAGGGATTTCCCCAAATGATCTTTTAATAATGTTTTGTCGTATACAAAGATATGGGTGTAAAAAACCAACCCTTCCCCGCAAAACATAAAATATGTGTATAATTTAACTTGTTTGGTAGTATTTTATTACAACGTTACTAAAGGTGAAAATGTACAAAGTGTATATTAAATTCACATAGTATGCTGGTCATCGTAACCACTTATGAAGAGATAACACAAAGAAGACAAGTATGAACTTATGTAAGAGGTGGACGAACGTGGGAAATGTTACAGAATAACGTAGATAAATTATCTTTAACTGTTAAACATGGATAAGTCCATGAAGAAGCTACGTAGCTTACTAAACTTAGATGTTCTCTCTGAGATGTGAGAAGCCGACATAACTTCGTGCGTTTTTTAAGTCGAATATAAATGATTACATGAGTACAGGATGAGCGTGGATGACCTATGTAGTCTGTTTACTTACTAAGGTTGACTTATGCTTCAGAAAGGGCCACTTAGCCTATTAATAGCCCAATAACCAGTACAATTAAACGATCTACAGCTTTACGTGGAATATGAACCACATAGTATTGGCCTAACACTCAGTTATCTCCCCTACACAACATCCTGACACTTACTACCATCCAACATGGACACTCCAGAGTTCCAGTGTCCACGTCGATAGCAACCATTGAGAGGACGCCGTGTCGGTATTAAGAGAACGGAGCATAGAACTTATCACCTAAATATCCTCAACACTTTGTCTCCAGGCTACTGCCCACTGCGACACTTTATAAATAAAATAGAAGTTGCCTCATGTTAAAAATGATTTTGCAACTACCCAGTGTAAGATGCTTTACGTAGCTTTGGTGTTGTGAATAAATAAATATTTATTTAATTTCAGAATATGTAACATTGTATTCCATAAATTTCAGATATTATTTTACCTGTAGTACAAAAAACCAAATAAATTATTGAGAAGAGTGCCAAACTGTTTACAGTTCGAGATTTATCGAGACAGAGTACACTAAACAGTCTTTGTAGGAATATTTTATTTTTTAAATATCTACTTTACTTATCATTAGCTTATCACATCACAGAAAACGATAGTTTTCTTTGAACAGTTTGTAAAATCGACACCAACTGGAAGTGATATGGTAAAGTTCCACTTTGACTAAGATGAGTAGATGGAAATGCACTTAGGGTGAATAAGTAAGAGGGGATGGCGGAGTTGTCACCTCTCAAACTCCTGATTATGCAACTGACGACTCTAAGTAGCAAAAGGCCTTCAACTTTTCTATCACCTCTCTTCTTCTGCATTCATTGAAATCCTCTTTCTTATTGTGAAATCTGCAAGTTTTAAGCAAGGAACAAAACCTCTACAAACCATCAGACACAGAAAGAAATTATATTTTGTGGCTCACTAGAATTGTACTTAAGGTTAGCATACAAACCAATAATATTTAATATTAAAAATATTTTGAATTGTTTTAGTAACATAAGTAATATCTTCAAGAACTCATGGAAACTAAATAAAAAAGTAAATTCTTGATTTTAATTTGGTAGCTTAATCCAGCATTGAGTGTCTTGAAACTATGCTTGTTATTGTAAATGTATATTTGTCATTTACAATAATTAACTATGCACTTTCTTGCCACCAAAGAAAATGTAAAAGCAGCCTGACATGGGTCGATAATTGGCTATACATTAATGATATATGCTTTTTATTCTGCGGATGTATCGTACTTTACACAAAAATTTGAAAAAAAGTTACAGCTTTTAGTATTTGTGACAGAGCTCCGTTAGTTCAAATTATATTTCAATCATCTCATTTTATGTTTGATGTGATTTTTGCGCTGAATACGTATTTGGAAACTATTTTGGTTTATTGGTTTATGTCAACTAATTATTACTCGAGATACAGCGGAAACCCTATTTTCGCTACGAATCGCGATACCAAATATTAAACGCAAAACCAAATTCACCTATTTTCCTGTCGAAGGAACGGACGACCTTTCCCGGCACCCGAATAAAACGCAAATTAAGAATTATTAAAAGTAAATAGACAGTTAGGTTAAGACACCTTTCGGAAAACACGAGTTTTCTGTGATTGAAATCAACCTCGTCTAGAGGTGTAAACTAATATTTAAGTATGTTTTCAGTAACAAATCGTATTTTCTGAGGTGGAGTTACCGCGGTTATATACAAAAGAAGGTAATTTTAAAAGAACCAGATAGTTTTTAATTGAGAGAGGGGATAATCTCCTACCACCAACTTATAAATTCATTTTTAAAGACATAATATTTTTAGTAATATTCCAAACACAATTATTTCAATCTGCTAAGCAGAAGTAGTAAGCAATACTTAATTTTCAAAGATCACGACAAATATTTATGTATTTAATAGATGCAACATAGAGGAGTTATTTTCTTTTAATACGCGAATATTGCCTTAGGCATGGATTCCTAAAAAACGTACACACATCAGTTTATATTATAGTTATTGTTTACTAAAATCAATAAATTGGAGTCAATTTTTTATATGATTATAAAAAAATGTATGAATTGCCGCGGTGTATTTTTAATTTATAAATATTTTACTTGGAATTATATTTTTTTACACCATGTCTTTTCATCTTACATCTATACTTTTAATTATTTCACTTTTAATTATTTTTGTTTTTTATTGTAACTATAGACATTTTATTGTTTTATCAACATTCGTGTTTTGTTTATAATTCGTATAGCATACTTGTATTATAACTTATTCTAATGTCGTCTTCTGGAATAAACCTTTTTTCATCCGTTCATTCACTTGTCTCGATTAATCACCTCGGGAAGTAAAATGCTATCTTATAAACATTTTTTTCCACCCTACTTCTCCGATCAAATACACAATAATCATAAATATAATATTTTTATTCTCTTTAAATGTATATATAAATGTATATATACAGACAATAAAAAAGGATCAGTTATGATGAAAAGAGGTTATGTTTTGAAAAAAACATCCTTCTTCGGTTGTTGGTAAGATTTTATTGTTTTGTGTTTGTAGGGGAGGGGGATTATCTGAGATACCATATTTATATGAAGTTTACGTTTATGTAAATATTGAAGTTAACAATGAATTGTTAGTTAAAGACGAAATATGCGCACTAGATTTCTATAAATAACGCGTACAGAACAGCTGTTACAGGGTTATACACTGCTAACAATAGTAACTGTAGTTTTCATCTATTAAGTGTAACAACGTTGAGATCTGAGGTTAGGCGTCTGCTCCTGACATCCCTTTAGCAACTTCAGTCTTGCCAACTTGACAGTTCTGATAACGGTCTTCTCAGAACGGGATACAAGAAGTCTTAGACAATGGACTGGCGACTGAAGGAGTTGTTGTTCATGGCACTAAGGTTTATGATGTCCACACGCAATTTCCGTTATAAAACTCCGATATAGAGCATTCAAATCCACATTTTTCACGTTGAATTTAGATTGTTAAAATCTTTCCGATGTTCTCATTCGTAAATATGTATATATATTATAGGAACTGAAATAAAAGAAAAATTTCTTATTCATTACACTAACGATGTTTTTAAGGCTTACATTTACTAATGTACATTATTAAATTATATTTTTTTTCATTAGTTTGTGTTGTTATGTAACAATGTAATCAAATATATTTATGTATTTCATTAAGATACCGTATGAAATAACTAAATGGTATTAGCTTACTTATAGGCCAATACAGCTTACGAGTTACAGTTCTTTTTATCTGACGACATTTATAAGAATGTGTACAAACATAACACCAACTTTTGGCAGCCATATTGATGACGTTGACTTAGAGTCAATTATGGCTCTTAAGCTTTATTTAGATATTTTAATTTAACTATAGATAGTTATATAATTAGATATTTCATACTACAGTATATCTGAATTAAATACATAAACATAATATGATAATACTAAGTAAAAATAAAATTAAAAATGCATCTATAATTAAGTACAATTAAACTATGGAAACGATGGTGTGATTGGGTTTTTGATCAACCTTAAAACTTGGGTACACATAATTTCTGCGCCGACAGTAGTTACATATTTTTAATTTTTAGTAATAACAGTAAAAATATATAGTTTTTAGAATATGACAGTAAAAAAAATTAAAATATTAACCAGTTACCTCTGGAAATTTCAAGAAACTTACAAAAATAGTTGATAACTAAGCCATTTATTACACTTCTTGCATACGGAACAAATAATACTCTATTTAGAATAATAGTAATCTCAATAATTAAAAAAACTATGTACTCACTCATTGCGAAATATACGTAACCACTCAACTGATTTTGATGACATTTGGACGGAAGTTAGCTTTCATGATCCCCAATGAGAAAGGATTTCTCGAAATTCGATTCCTACAGTGTAGAAAAAACTCCGCAATGTTTCCTTCTTTCAATAAAAGTATCATTGGCATTCATTTCATTTAATATTTATCAAACAATTGATATACAAAACACACAACAGCTGGTTTATTGGGGTTTCAATGTGAAATATTTAAGGTAATTTCTACAAACTTTAACATGATTGCACTATTTTGCATCCGCCTAAAGTATACTTATAGGGTTTTGTAGACTATAAAACTTTGTTATCTAGAAGAGCGGCAGCAGGATGAGCTTTGATATTGATGTGGTGTTTTAGAAATAACCATGGAGGAAAGGGTAAGTAAGTGTAGAGAACCACCCCTTAGCGAAGTAAGGGCTGTCAATCAGCAATAATGTATATCGGTACTATAGTTTTGGAAAATAAAACACCGAACGTACTGAATTTTTACCCCTAATTGCTTACATTTTAAGCTCTAGTTTGTATTATATGACGAAAACAAGTCTGATAAGTAAGAAATATTATAAATATTTTATTAACAAAAAATCAACTCATTTATACAAAAAGTAATACTACAAGTAAGGTCAGTATTATATATAAACATTGTTATTGTTAACCTTTTTTTTTTTCTGGGAAAAAGATATTTTCTCACAACCACCGTCTTCAATTTTGTCTTCCAGCCAGTGAATTTTCAAGCAAAAAGAGAAGCAAAAGCATCCAAGCCGTTCTTCTAAATCACCTGTTTTTTGTCGCCGGGCGAAGTCCACCTCTTTTTGCAAAAAAGCAGAGGAAGTTGAAACCGGTGTGTCCAAGGCCAACGGCTGAGTATAGTATGGTGGGTGGGGTGCCTCCATCTGACACCGAGGATTTAGCGTTTGTTTTTTGTCTGGCATGAGAGATCGTAAAAATTATTCAAATTAAATACCATGTATGGAAATAAATTTAGAGTTTCATAAATTATCAAAATATGGCGAAAATATGCTTACTAGCTCATACTTCAACCTGGGAGATGAAACATAGATGACATTACTACAACCTAAAGACGATATATACATGTAGGCCTAGTTAGTAACTGAAATGTCTTATAGCATGTTGTAGAGTGAGGAGGGCAAGCCATCGATAATGTGAGTCATGTAATGATCGTAAGTTCATCAGTGTTTGTGCTCAGTCATGTGTCAAAGGGTTCGTCGAGACATTTTTGTCAGTCGTATATGATAATTATGTTACCAAACAGTTTATCATTAGTCTTATGTGTTCGTAGAGTTGATTATTAGTTTATACTCAATTTTATGTATTATTAGGGGTGGAGTAGTCTTATGTTTTCGAAGGTTTGATGGAGAGTTTGCTGTCTGTATTATTTGTTTTAGGGGTGGAGTAGTGTTTATCGTCAGTCTTATGTTTTCGAAGGTTTGGTGAAGAGTTTGCTGTCTGTATTATTTGTTTTAGGGGTGGAGTAGTGTTTATCGTCAGTCTTATGTTTTCGAAGGTTTGGTGGAGAGTTTGCTGTCTGTATTATTTGTTTTAGGGGTGGAGTAGTGTTTATCGTCAGTCTTATGTTTTCGAAGGTTTGGTGGAGAGTTTGCTGTCTGTCTTATTTGTTTTAGGGGTGGAGTAGTGTTTATCGTCAGTCTTATGTTTTCGAAGGTTTGGTGAAGAGTTTGCTGTCTGTCTTATTTGTTTTAGGGGTGGAGTAGTGTTTATCGTCAGTCTTATGTTTTCGAAGGTTTGGTGGAGAGATTATTGCCAGTATAATGTGTTTGTCAATCATATGTGTTCGTAGGGTTGGTAATATGCCTAGTTTGTAATCACTCGTATTGATCGATATTTTGTTGCAACTATTGTATGCTTGTCACTCTTGTGGGAAGTATAATAGCATGCGTATGTATTAATCAACAGTAGACGTAGAGTTCTTCGTAAATGTTATGTTTTTAAGTGCGATGTGGTTCACCACGGAAGTAAATCTGGCTTCCGACGTCCGTTATATCGGACGTCATGGTTTTTTCGAAAACTTCTAACGTCCGATATATCGGACGTCCGCGGAAAATTTTTTTTCAGTTACTTAAATTCGTCCGATTATCATGAAACTATAGCAACGTATGCATAAACATACAGGTTACACTAGAAATTAGGTTTTATCGTCTTTGGAATAATAACTTTAATTTTACGCATCTTTGAATTTGAACGTCTGTGACTTACAACTTGAGTTGTTGTTCTGAATCAGTAGTTTACTGCTAACCTTTAGCATATGTGTCCGTTTGATGTTAGCTGTGTTGCGTATTACTTTTAGTTGTTTTTAGAGTGTTTTATTAATTCATAATTAGTATTTGCTTCTTTATAGTTTGTTTAGTGTTTATATCGAGGTGTAAATATGAGTAAATTTATGAATCAAGACCCAATTTGTTGAAATTGGGTGAAAATTCCAAACAACATGTTCAAAAAAAATTCTACAACTCAGACATTTTTAAAGGTAAGACCATACAAATTTGTAAGCATGTTAGCAACAAGATTATCTTTAAAATGTATATCTTGAAAATGTTCTAAGATTTTTTTGTGCACTGTAGGTTAGTTCAAACTACAAAAATAAAAAAAATTAAAAATTATTTATACATGTATATACATATAAATAAACATTTTTAACTAATAAATATTATTTTATCAATTATATTTATAGAGAATTTAATGACAAAAAAAAATTCATTCAATTCCATTCATAAATAAAAAATATATAGCATATTTCTTAAAACAATGCATTTTCACCAAAAAGGACCTTGGAAGTCTTCGAAAATACCACATAACGGACGTCGGAAGCGAAAGGGTTTCAACAGTAGACGTAGAGTTCTTCATAAATGTTATGTTTTTAAGTGCGATGTGGTTCACCACGGAAGTAAATCTGATTTTATTCAAATGTTCATGAAAATGTATCATTATATTATAAATAACAAATACAGTACAAACAATCAGCTTGAAATTAAAGCTTAACATATTCAGTTCATTTTTTTTCACAGAAATACAAAATTTAACAACAAATAAGTTATATAATTTAATTCAATTTAGATATAAAACATAGCTTTTATTTGATTACAACCATCAACACTCATGGAGACAGTTGGCTAGAAATAGATGAGACAACATATGATGAAGGAGACAAAGGAAGATTATGTAGATTAATAGTAGATTACAGATTATCTGTAGAATGACCATGACATACGTGAAAGCCGTTAATTTGTCTAAAGGAAAGAGGCAAGATTATGTAGAATAATAGTAGATTACAGATTATCTGTAGAATGACCGTGACATACGTGAAAGCCGTTAATTTGTCTAACGGAAAGAGGCAAGATTATGTAGAATAATAGTAGATTACAGATTATCTGTAGAATGACCGTGACATACGTGAAAGCCGTTAATTTGTCTAAAGGAAAGAGGCAAGAATATGTAGAATAATAGTAGATTACAGATTATCTGTAGAATGACCATGACATACGTGAAAGCCGTTAATTTGTCTAAAGGAAAGAGGCAAGAATATGTAGAATAATAGTAGATTACAGATTATCTGTAGAATGACCGTGACATACGTGAAAGCCGTTAATTTGTCTAACGGAAAGAGGCAAGATTATGTAGAATAATAGTAGATTACAGATTATCTGTAGAGTGACCGTGACATACGTGAAAGCCGTTAATTTGTCTAACGGAAAGAGGCAAGATTATGTAGAATAATAGTAGATTACAGATTATCTGTAGAGTGACCGTGACATACGTGAAAGCCGTTAATTTGTCTAAAGGAAAGAGGCAAGAATATGTAGAATAATAGTAGATTACAGACTATCTGTAGAATGACCGTGACATACGTGAAAGCCGTTAATTTGTCTAACGGAAAGAGGCAAGATTATGTAGAATAATAGTAGATTACAGATTATCTGTAGAGTGACCGTGACATACGTGAAAGCCGTTAATTTGTCTAAAGGAAAGAGGCAAGAATATGTAGAATAATAGTAGATTACAGATTATCTGTAGAGTGACCGTGACATACGTGAAAGCCGTTAATTTGTCTAAAGGAAAGAGGCAAGAATATGTAGAATAATAGTAGATTACAGATTATCTGTAGAATGACCGTGACATACGTGAAAGCCGTTAATTTGTCTAACGGAAAGAGGCAAGATTATGTAGAATAATAGTAGATTACAGATTATCTGTAGAGTGACCGTGACATACGTGAAAGCCGTTAATTTGTCTAAAGGAAAGAGGCAAGAATATGTAGAATAATAGTAGATTACAGATTATCTGTAGAATGACCGTGACATACGTGAAAGCCGTTAATTTGTCTAACGGAAAGAGGCAAGATTATGTAGAATAATAGTAGATTACAGATTATCTGTAGAATGACCGTGACATACGTGAAAGCCGTTAATTTGTCTAACGGAAAGAGGCCACAGACACCTTCAACTTGACCTCCGAGAAGGTTCTTGCTCTTCAGGCACCTGATAACCAGTTCCAACTTTCCCAGTAATTTACAGTGAAATATTGTCGTTTCCAAATTTACTTGGAATAACAAACAATTGACTAATTTGAATCATGGAATTTTAAAACCAAGTATACTTCTAAATGTCTTTGAAATAAACTGTTTTATTGTTTTTCAGAGAAAATAATTTAAAAAGCATAAGGTCATTATGCTTTTAAATATACACGTGTAAAACTCCACAGCCCACGCTTCAATAAGGAAGGGCGCGTCTTACTGAGACGTCTATTCCGGAAATTATTAACATTTTTCTCTGGGGATTAATTCTGTCGAAGTCGAGTCTCCAAACCTCACCCTGGGGTTGACTTATGAGACTCCGTTGACTATCAGGGGACAGTTGGTCGTCTGTCGTCCGTTCCCAAACTGTTGTGCGAGTTAAACAACAGTGGCAGTTTACTCTCTCTTCCTTGCTTCCCCACCAGGCAGCGTTTTAATGAATAGCTGATGCACGCGTTTTGCAGTTAAGCGTTACTTCACTTATACATGTTTCACGCTTACGTTGTTACTATACATATTTTAATTTTTGAAATGCTTTTACAGGATAAGTGTGATAAGAGGTCCTTTAGATTAGATTTTTCCTAACTGGTTTAGGTTAAAAAAAATTAAATTAGAAAAATATTTATTTGTGTTGAAAAATACTCACTCAGAAGACAAAATTAAAATATTGTCTTCTCTTCCAAAAATGCCAAATATAAAAAAATATTGGCTTTATGGAAAATCAAATCCAATATGGCTGCAGATGTGCAGAAGACTCTTAAGGGACATTTATATTTTCAAATAACCTCATGGTATTTGAGGTAATGTTTTGCTGGACAGCTCTAGACAATTCTGTTCTTTTTAAACATGATCAAGTTAAAAATGTTACGTTCATAAATGAAGTTGGAATCTGTACTTTGACATTGATCTCGTGTAGAATGAAATCCAATACGGTTGAAGGTACATCTGGCTGTACCTGGGTGGTTACACCTGGGTGGTACGTGTATGGGTGGGCGGGTGGGATGTACCTGGGTGTGGGTGTTTGTGTAGTATTTCCGGCAGTTTTATGTTAAAAACCTCAATGTAAATCTAACTTGATCTTCGTACGATATAAATCATGTAAAAACTTGAACAAATTGGTGAAAACTTGTTTATAAAATGTAAACATGACAGGTATGTAAGTGAAGTAATGTTTCACTGAAAAACGCGGGCGTCAGCTACTACTGGTAAACGCACTGCATGGTAATCAGCCTGGTGGGCAAGCAGGAAAGAGAGAGTAAACTGCCACCGTTGTTCAAGTCACACAATAGACTACAACTAGTCTTCTGATAGTCGACGGAGTTACAAGTAATTCTAAAGTAAACATCTGGTAGAGGTTGGAGGCTGAATTTCTGCAGAATTAATCACTGGAAAACACTGTTCTCCTTGGAAAAGTTTTTGTTGAATTTCTGGTAGTTAATCCTTTGGCTGGGCACGAACTGGACAACATTCCCAATTTTAAGGAAGGGACAGAAAAGGGTCTCCTAATCTCCGAGCACGAACTGGACAACTTTCCCTGCCAGGTAGAGAGGGTGGTATGCAGGAAGGATTAAAAAGGATTAGATGCAGCGGGGGCCAAGTGCGCAAAGAATGTAGCGGCCTAACCTAACCTAACCTAACCTAACCTAACCTAAATCTGTTTGATAGTTTCTGAGTTTCTGTTATTCTTATGGGGGATATTTGTTTACAAACTTTACATGAGCGAGCAGTTTTCAGATTGTTTGTGTGCGCTTATTTAACGCTAGATTAGGCACTTCGGTTTTCAAAGGAGCCGAAAAGTTGTCCAGTTCGTGCTCAGCCCCTTGACCAGCTTCGAAAATGTTGTCCAGTTCGTGCTCGGGGATTAGCGAGGGTAGGCAAAAGTTGTCCAATTCGTGCCCGCCGAATCATTTAACTCGAGTTATTCAGTCAGTGATTATGTTTGGCTTTATACTGATAGATGAATAAGTTAGAACAATTTTTGTAGTGGACTTCACAAGCTTTTCTCGATAATATAGTGTATAAGTAAAGCCAGTTACTCTAGCCATAATACTAATAATGACTAATAATGTTACTAATGAAATATTGTAGTGCACTATTGTTACTAACTCACCCCTCACTGGTTTCCTATTATATGATTAACTCAATCGTAATTTGATCCCATTTGAACAGGACGAATAAAAATCTTTTTACTTTGACAACGACGAATAAAAATCTTTTTACTTTGACAACTTACGGATTTGTTTTACAAAAAAAGAGTCCGATCTCCTCTTTAACCTTACTCTCTTAATTCACTATAGACTACTGATCTGTGCGGAGAACTTATCAAACTGAGTAAGGGTGGAAACTAGTTGGACCAGTGTAGTACAAGGTGAATATTACTGATAAAAACTAACAGTCAAGGCCAGGATTGACACCTGCGTTATCTTCTACTTAAAGCACGATAAGGCCTGACGCCTTAGACCACTCGGCCACTGACTGACTCTCCCTATAAAATGATTAAAAATGTGTAAACATTACACACAGATTTATCAACTTTACTACTTACTGTAGCTTATTTGTTGCATTTATATATTTTTTTTTATATATTTTTTTACCGAAAAAATGTCTTTTTCAATATATAACAATTTCAAAACATTCCTAGGTTTTTCGTAGGGGAAGGAGGGTAGATTTAATATATAAACTGTCAAAAGAAAAAAATCATTTAATTTAAAATTTAAATAAATATTCCTTAAATATTAATTAATTCGTAAATAACTCCAAAAAATATTCAATCACAGTGATTACTGAGTATAAAAATATTCATATTTCTTCAAGTTGCAATACAATACATACAAAACGAGTTCCATTATTAAGGCATTTACAGTAACAAAGATACAATATTTCAAATCGTCCAGAAAAAGGAATGAGAGGAGAGCAGATGAAAAGAAAGCTTTATTGGACATCGGATGAGGTGGGACTGGAGTACAATGGGGTCCCTGGGGACCCGGACACCTGTGGGACCTCACACACACACACACGGTATTGTGCCGGGAGACTGTAGGTGTTCCCGACTGTACAGCACAAACACTGTCGTCAGATAGTACGGTATACGGTGGGTGAACTCTGTACACAAAAACACACAACGTACACAAAACCATTACATTACTGAATACAAGTATAATGTAGAGTTAATATATAATATCCAATATCGATCTAACTCTCACGAAATCTCCAAAACGAAACGACAGTGCAGTTTTTTGTAATGAAATTTGGAGGGAAGTTAGCTTTTGCACTATAGAGACCCACTAAGAAAGAATTTATTTAAATTCGACGTTTCCTTTTTTCCATAGTAGTAATATTCGCATTATTTAATTTAAACATTTATTTCAAACAGCTGATATAAAAAACACAAACATGACACAAAATCTAGGCTACACACAATTTGGTGTTCATTGTGAAATATTTAACGTTGTTTATACTAACTCTGACATTATTACTTTGCACCCCCTAAAGTAGACTTATAGGGTCTTATAGACTGTAAAACTTTGTTATTCAGGAGAACGGTAGCAGTCTGGGCTTTTATATCGATGTGATTATTTAGAAACAACCACGGATAGAAAGGTGAGCAAGCCTAGAGAATCTCCCCGTAGCGAAGTAAGGGCTGTTTGTTGGATAGTAAAATATAATAATTTAGTCCAATCATGAACATTTATTTACAGTAGATTTAGAAATTTATAAAAATGTATAAATAATGTTAACAATCAAATTACTGTGTTTTATAACAATAATGAAAACAGACATAATGTTGTCATACAAAATAATACTATACAACTTCATTATAATCGTAATCTTAACCATGCTGACATTCTACTTATAATTTTCTAACAAGACACCTGAAGAAACTTTACAAGGGACTCAACGTTTTTAAGCGAAAAATTGGTAATAGAGGCCTTTCCCAATTTTAAGGATTTTTAACTAGTTAATATTAACCTCACAAACACGAATCCATAGAAATTTGTCGGTGTGGAAAAAGCAATTTTTGAAAAAAATTTAAGTGAAGCAAAACACATTTACACAGAAAACGATGTATATTAAATTAATGAAATGTACATTTTTATTCTGATCACGAATATGGCATAAACTCTTTCAAACGACAATTAATAACTGAGATATACAACAAAAAGGTGGGTTAGGTTAGGTTTGGTTAGGTTAGGTTAGCAATACGTATTCACGGTCTACACACACTAACCTAACTTAATAAACTATCTCAATTTCTCGATGAACATTTCAGAATACTTCGAAGCCAAATGCGTGTTCAGGAGGTCAAAATATATAATATACAGTGTAATATTACCTACACAGTGTTTTGGTGTAAACAGGGTTTTCTATTAATTTGTTTGTAAAAAATCAGTATTTACACAGAAAAACTTCCTTTAGATTCGTGTCTGTGGGCGTACAATTGACTATTCTAAAAGAATTATGAAATTAAGTTTGAAACTTATAATCAATATTTACCGAACTCTGCAATAAAAATTAACCCTCCTAAAGCCGGTTGACATGTTGTGAAGTGTACACAGCGGTGACGTGACGAAACAGCTGAGTGGTGTTAATGGGTCTAAAGTGTATTTTTCCCCGCCTTAATAGCTTTTTACAACTTATGTCCGAGATGATGGTGTTGATGGCAAGTGATTGTTATTGATACCTCTATAGACGGATCTAAATTAGTGTTAACAAAGGCAGTTAGTTACAGATAAATGAGCTCAAAGTATATTTGACTATGAATTGAACACGCATTTGATGTTCAATAAAAAGTCTACGTTGATACATGGAAAGTGCATGCTTTATATTTGTTTTTGTTGTAAAGCGGAGAGAAGCACTGTCAACTCTTTGGAGAAGCAAGTTTTGGATGGTTGGAATCTCTATTTTAACGCTAAGAAACAAGTATTTTATGCTCTAGATTTTGTTTCTGGTTTAACATTTTCAATGTGGTTTATCCATTTTTATCCTTTTTCTGCGGATGGAAAGACACATAGGTCATTTTGCATAGGCCTATATGCGTTGAAACGAAAAATAAATGGTTTAAAAACACCCATTTTTTTTTTACATATAATGGATTGATAGATCATCAATAACGGCATTTGTAAGGCGCTCAGTGTTAGAATAGCTTAGATTTCATAATGAGAAACCAAATTGAACTGCACCCCGTATTCATAAAATATTATTACATGAGGATAATAATATTAATACGTGTTTATTTGATGTTGGTCACTACCCTTCCCTCGAAGTTACCACCCTACACAACAGGACGGTTGACGATTAAAGGAAGGACATAGCTACAAAATATGTCAGATTTATGTTCACTGTACCCAATTAATTTGAGTACACAATGAAAGCAGTATAGTTCTCTATAAGTTGATTTTATTTCAAGTTATTGAAAACCTTTAGCAATTTAGTTGGCTGCTGACATAGCTGAAGTATCACTCAAGTGACAAGTCCAACTACCAAAGACGTAAATATATAGGGGACAGCTGCGGATGCCACCAAAACCTTCCTCCTAAACTTTCATAACCATCCTCCTAGATTCATAGATCGAAAACTCCTTCCTCGTAAAGAATGATAATGTTGAACCATGTCGTACAGATATGGAAAGATGTGAATAGACATTGGCTAGTCATTAGTCATGGATTAGTCCTTAACCTAACCTAACCTAACCTAACCCAACCTAACCTAACCTAACGTAACCAGTCATACGACTCTGAAGGTGAAACTCAAACTACGATTTGCCAAAGCTCACAATTTAATTTTGTGATTTAATTCTAATTAAGAAGCAGTTATTAGTTATTATTGCATGGTGAGGAAACTTGGAATCAGTTCAGTGACGATACATCATTATTTCAATACCAATATAAAAGTGGTTTATACTATAGGTTATTAACTTTTTTATTTTTCTTCTTCTTTTGTAAGATGTTAAGAAAAAGCCATATGATAGATGAAAATAACTGTTAAGAATAAAAGTTCCTGGTCATTGGACCGTGTTAATCATATATGTACACTATATAGATCAGTCACGAACGGTTCATACTATGTACAGGGCGTTTTTAGGCCGCCTGTAAATTGGATATACATCATGCAAACGGACGTAATCGATGTATAAAGGGTACACAATGAATTAGCATAATCGAACTCGAATTACGACGAATTTTTAAATAGTAAACATTAGTATTTTGTGCTTTAATTTGTTTTATTTTATTTATTATGTTTTATTAGTCAAATTAATTAAGTTTTTCATCCCTTCGTTTTTCCCCCTTTAGACAGTTTCATTTCGTCTTTAGTTTGATAAATTTTGTTTGGTTAGTATATTGTACTCTTTATATATTCAAAATATGATGTTCTTATCTTTCTCGTATAATCTGTGATAAGTTATATTTCCTTATATTCTTCATCGTTGTGTATTAATCTCCTACCTTCTTCTGTGTGGCGTTTTTTTGTTTTGTTTATGCGCGTTCAAAATTTTCTTCATTAACTGTTCAATTGTTTATATATACATAATAAAGTTATAATATAAAATAACAATTGAGCACCCTTAAACATTTTATTAAATCATCACCGACCGGTTTCGGCAATTATGCCATCTTCATAGGTGTTTAATTTTCAAAATTGTTACAAAATAAATAAAATGAAATAAATAATTATCGTAAAGAAAACATATGTTAAGATGGCATACTTGCCGAAACCGGCTGGTGATGATTTAATAAAATGTTTAAGGGAGGTCAATTGTTATTTTATATTATAACTTTATTATACATAGCAGCCCTAGGAATTACAAATCTTCTACTATATATATACGTAAATATTTATGTATATATATAGTAGATTGTTGGCCTATGTAAATGTAAACATTGTAAAACGTAATAAGTTATTATTCATTTATCTTACTCATGTAAGTAGATCTTTTACGTTTATTCACAATCTAGAGTATTATTAAAACTTAACATACTAATTATGATTCAGTTGAAATTATAAATATTGAAATATATAACTGTTGTTTGTTCCACTTCTGACAGGAAAAAATAATGTTTACTTAAAGAACTAGTATTGTATGTGTTATGCCAGAATATTTTATATCTAAAGGATGTTGTAGATACGAAAAATATGTACATTAATTTTATTTCAAGTTTTAAATTATATTAAACGTTTTCAGATACGTAACGTTGCTAGTTTAGTTGTGTTTTTATTGCAATTATTATATTAATTTGTATTAAGTCCTATTATTATTTATTCATGATATATTCTATACTTTTAATAATTATTGAAATGTTTGTTCGGTTTTCCAGGAAGGTTAACATTTAGCTATCCTTGACTGTCCTGACCATTTTGGTTAAATCCTAGATAAAGGACTAGGAGTATTGATGACAGTCATTAGTGGAAATATATTCAGGAATATTAAAGGACATATCATGTCGTCTGATATTATATCCTGTATACTAACAGGAAGGACCTTTGGATAGGCCATAAACACTATATGGAAACATAATGTTAACTACAATATAATACTTTTTTGAGTGTAATCAAGTTTGATATGGATATATTGAAAACATAAACAATAGGACCAAGGAACAAGCAAAAGACTTTATTTTATAAATTGAACATTTTGGTGAATCGTGTGAAGCTGTCCCAAAATTAATAAAATAAACACTGATTTCACAAGACGTAACATAAAAAAAATATATAAAGGTTTTTAATGAACCAAAACTTTGTTGCACTGAATATGTTTCGATACGTCCAATTAATCAAATCAAATCAAAATCAAATCAAATCAAATAGTTTATTTCCATTGATCAATATTTACATTGAAATAGGAATTGTCAACACATACATATTAGTTATACAGTATATACAGGTTATAAGCAACATGTTGTAATTTTAGCATACTTTAGATTTATGTAACACTATTAACTGGGAAACAAGCTTGTCTGAAATAATAGTAGTTAGTTATTATAATATTATTAGGCTAGGGTCATGTTCTAAAAATTCTTGAATACAATGAAAAGGATTATCAATTAGCCATTTATACAAATTATTTTTAAATTGAGCATAAGGAATGGTCCAGGCTGACTGAGGAAGTTTATTGAAAAATTTAATTCCATTGACTTTGTAAGAATTTGAAGTTTTAGAAAGCCTATGCTTTGGAATGTCAATCATATTGTTGTAACGGGTATTGTGACTATGGATGTCTTGTCTAATATCTAAACTGTTCAAACTAGCTTTAGTGTAGAGTAATACTTGGAATATGTACAGGTTATAAACAGTGAGAATTTTTAATTTTTTGAAAAGAGGTCGAGAGGGATCTAAGGGACCAGCTCTACACAAGGTTCTAATAACCTTTTTTTGTAGTAATTAATGTACCATGAATCAATCGTTTAGATAAATTTACTAATTAAAGTATGGTGATTGTAGTACCTTATCTATGAAATTAAAAAGCAAGTAATTTTATAATTTAAAGATGAATCTGTATGAAATATTCATTCTAATTCTAAATAAATATCTTTCAATCAAACTCTGAGGGTTTGAGAGAAAGGGAGCTATTTGTTGAGTGACAGGTTCAAAAACGTCGGTAAACAGTTATTCTGATTGGAATTTTGATAAGGCTTAATTGGACTTGATAATTCATCTTTCAGAAAATTGTTTTGGTTCTGATCCCGAATTCCCTTACAAAGATAAAATACTATTATTTGTTCAACTATTTAAAAGAGTTCTGCTCGTAGAGTTCTAACGGTGGGACGTTGATATAACGAAAAAAAATCATATTTACTATCATCGGCACTAGTGGCGCAGTGCTGTAACCCAGCTACTTGCGAACAAAGTGTTGTGGAGACTGTAGGCGACTGCTCAGTGGTTACCATCGACCTGGACACTACGAGAGAAGATGTTCAGATGTTGTGTAGGGATGAGAAATGATTTTCAGGCTTGTCAGTTCTGAAAATCAGATCAATACTACGTGGTTTGGATTCCACGTGAAGCTGTAGGTCCCTTAGTTGCACTGGCTATTTGGCTAATAATAATCAGTCTACCTTTCTGAGGAACGGTCTACTATAGTAACAATGACTACACTCGTTCATCAACACTCATCACACTCATTCGCCCCTCATATATTGAAGTTCGGCGTTTTACTAATGACCTAATCTTAATGAATAATGATAATAGTAATAAATGTAATAGTGGGTAATAGTGTTTGTACCCACTATTACCAATGTAATAGTGGGTACAAACACCCACTATTACATTGGTAATAGTAGTAATAGTGGGGACAAACACGCAGTTGTATTACTTTTGGATGATTATTTAAGACATGAATATTAAGTTAACGAGTTGTTGTCGTGTGTTAAATGTAAGAACAATTAGTTTCAAATATCAGTGTTTAAAAACTTTAAAAAATAATAACAATATTTTCTTGCTTTATCCGTAACACCTGTTCGATCCCAAAACCAAAAAAGTGAGAATATTTTTAGTACAACAATATCATTCAATTTTATATCAAAACATTAAAAACATGCGAAATCACTAGAGGGCCTGATATTTATAAAAATCGAAATATAGGAGTGGGATTAGTCGTTTATTTTATAAACAAGTTACGACATTCTTTAAACACAGAGGTAGTAAAAATAAACAAAACGACAATAAAAGTAACGATGTTTAATTACATGGCATGTGATGCGCTCTAGTGACAAAATATCAAATTAGTGCTGGTACACTTGGCTGCCACCTAAGAAACCTGTTGTAGGCCAAGCCTTTTATTTGAGATTTGCCTATTTAAAATTAAATGATCATACTTGCACTCGAAACTATCAATAAATTAGGTGACAAGATGAACTAAATTCACTTGGACAGGGCCGTCCCTAGCGTTGACGGCGCCCGGAGCAAAGAGGTTTTGGCGACCTCTCCTTCCTCTTAATTGTTTTGGTTCTGATCCCGAATTCCCTTACAAAGATAAAATACTATTTGTTCAACTATTTAAAAGAGTTCTGCTCGTAGAGTTCTAACGGTGGGACGTTGATATAACGAAAAAAAAATCATATTTACTATCATCGGCACTACTAGTAGTGGCGCAGTGCTGTAACCCAGCTACTTGCGAACAAAGTGTTGTGGAGACTGTAGGCGACTGCTCAGTGGTTACCAAAAACATTGAATGAAGTGTAACCTGAGTTATGTCGGAATTAATAAATGGTAGTTAAGATATAAGTTTCCATTAGTTATAGTTAATTTTAATTTCAATTTTTTTTAATTTTTAGAATATAGAAACTTGATTCTATTGGTGTGGCAGTCATCAATACCACCCACCCGCCCATACACGTACAATAGTATTGACCCACACGCCCACCCATTCGCATACAGTGGTAGTGACTCACCCGCCCACACATACACGTACAATAGTATTGACCCACCCACCCACTCATTCGCATACAGTGGTATTGACTCACCCGCCCACCCATACACGCACAGCTGTATTGCCCAACACATGGGTAATGTCGTATTGATTATGTACCAGGAAATATAATATGACTTCTTTTTAAAACCTTAGAAGCTTTTATTAGATGCTTGTGAGGTGTTACTACAGTCAATATAAAACTTATGTTCTTGCCTGCCTTTTAGTACCGTAAGGGTCGAGGGTTTCTTATCTATACTGTTGACTCAAGTCATACAAGTACATACGTACAGTGGAAGTGACCCACCCGCCCGCCCATACACGTACAGTGGAACTGACCCACCCACCCGCCCATACACGTACAGTGGAACTGACCCACCCGCCCGCCCATACACTACAGTGGAACTGACCCACATGTACAGATTGTTACTATGTCAACTCTCCGATAGGTCTCATATAACCAAAGTAGACTTTTTGATAAAAACAAACGGAAATCTTCTTAGGGTGTGTTGCACGTGAGGACATTCTCGTGAGCTTTCTGATGAATAACACGTTAAAAATCATATGAAAAACGATAAAAAATATTTTAATACAACAAGCAAACAGGTGAAAATAATATAAACATGATGAACAGCATTGCGGCGCTGGTAGGGAAAAGCGAGGCGCGTACACGCTGCATGCTAAGTTGGCGAGG
Source organism: Stictocephala bisonia (assembly GCA_035578905.1). NCBI lineage: Eukaryota > Metazoa > Arthropoda > Insecta > Hemiptera > Membracidae > Stictocephala > Stictocephala bisonia. The sequence goes on from JAQJVL010000007.1 coordinate 3,893,068, forward strand.
AGACCTATTACACGGAGGACATGCTTGAGGCCAAGTCTCAGATATCGGGGGGGGGGGGGATTTGATCCGTGAGTTCAGGCACAGACCGTCATAAAAATGTCAATCCAATTGGTTGCTCCTCTGGGTGGCGTTTTGATCCGCGAAGGAAAAAGTGGGACTGCAGAACTGGGAGGGAGGGCAGCAGATGGGGAATATGGGGGTGAACAACCGAGTGGTTACACTCGGCAGAAACATTTTACCTAACAAAGACAGATATATTTGCACTAGGTATACTGACTCTGCTATCGTATTGACTCTTAATACAGTTGCTAGATGTCTGAAACTGATCCTGGGTACTTCCAGTGTGATTTATTTACTAATTTCATTATTGACTATGTATAATACAACTTTGTCAATCAATGGCTATGAAAAAAATATAAATTAATTTGAATTTATAATCTAATGGTTACATTTAATAATAATGATAATCTCCCCATAACTGTTTAAAAACCTACGTTGTATGGCAATTAAATTTAAAAAGTAAACATAATGTACTTTCTACTAAAACTATATAGAAGTTAGTTAAAAATCTAAATTACAGCTAAATCACAGATATAAATTATACGTATGTAAAAATCAACATTAAATTAACAGAGGAAAAGGGTGTAATGTTTAGATAAACGGACACCTACCGTCCGTATTTTATAAAATAAAAAAAATATATAGGTACATTAAAGGTGTGAAAAAAATAAATGGACCAATTTAAGTGTCATTCAATAAAAGTGAATTCTCCTAACCTACTTCATGATATTTTAAGCTTAATTGAATTAAATTCGTCGTATTATAATAGTTACAAAATATTGCCATTGTATTAACCTAAACTTAAACGCCACATTTTTATTTTATAATTTGACTCCCTGTTAGGCCTAATATAACTAGTTAATTTTTATAGTTATGTATATTAAAACTATAAGTAAAGGTAATAAACGTGTAGTTTTATCTTACTTTAAAATAAATATAACGATCTTAATATATTTTTGTAACTTCCTCGATGTGGAGCAGCAGTTTTATGTTTCAAGTTAATGGTCGTTTAATTATTATATAGGCCTACCCATATTTAACACCTAGTAAATAAGTACGAAAAAAACAACGTTTCTTATGTATGTTTTGTAGCCAAACAAAATGGAATAAACAAGTGGAAAAAATTGATACAAATTTTCTAAATAATACATTTTCATTTTAATTTCACTCATTTTCAGACGAACTACGATGTATACTAAAAATATAGCTTTTAAAAGCAGTAGGTACTGTATTGTTGTTACGTTTAAAATGACACCTCATTCACAACATTTGAATGAAAAACAATCAAGTGAGAGTGCCAATAAGGGAATTGAACTAGACAAAGTCACCAACTTTAGAAGAGGTCTTTTTTTTACTGTAGCAGTTATTTGGCCAAATACAATAATTTCTTATAATGTAGGGCTAGTTGTAAAAGAAAATATATAGTTTTATTTTTTATAATTTTACTAAGAGCAAACATTACTATATGTGTTTTTCAATTTAAATAATTTGTAGAGTTAAAGAAAATTGATAATAAAAACTCTTGTATGTATAAAATAATATCCAAAAATGGTTCTATTTACAATAAGAAAAGATAGAGAACGGGTTATTATAATTTAAGTTATTAAAATAACATTTTTGAAATTTTTAATGTTGTTGTAATTTTGGGGTCGGTTTTGACCCCACAATAGTACTTACTTTAGTCAAAATAAGCGTAGGCATAGTAAGCAAGAATTCTCCTTTGGAAACTGGGTTGGTGAACTACCAAATGAGTAATATCCAGTAAATGTAAAAGAATGTGTTACGCAGGGACGACTTCAGTCTGCACTCTGAACTGTTCATTGTAACAAGTTGTGCTATGGAGGCTGCTGCAAAAGTGATCGTTGGTCTACGAAGTAACGTGCAACTGTATTTTGTGCCAATCACCCTAACATTCCTCTTGTCTCTCCTTGTCACTCTTACCACTCCTTCCACTTTCACTTTCCACTTTCACTTTGTCTTTCGCGGATCAAAACGCCGCCTGAGCGGCAAAGGAATTAGTAACAATATTTATGACGGTCTGTAACTGACCCCACGGATCAAAATTCCACTTCCCCCAAATATCAAACCGATTGGATGTTCACTAGCCCACATCAGCATGTCTATGACAAAAATATCCTATATCACACGGGGGGACTTGCTCGTGAGCATGCTGATGTGGACATTCTCATGAACAAGAACTCGCGTGAAATACATCTTTTAGGACTCTAAACAAAAAAACAGTCAACTTCAAAGTTTCCCAAGGATCCATTCTTGAACCCATTATATTAATTTTATATTTGTATTAATTTATTTATTTTATTTTCATGCTACAATACAGGTAATAGACCCAATTACATTGAGGCAGTTCATACATTTATACATTATTCTTTCTTGTGGGAGGTTTACAGCATAATCACCCAACTAAACCTATGTCTATATAAAGTCTTATCACCTTCCTGGCAAGCTCAGCACTATCTTCATAGATGATAGTTCCATTTTGACCTCTCATAAAGAATTAAATAACTTAGAATAGGAATCCTTCCTTAACCTTAAAGCCATTTCTCAATAATTCTCAAGCATTAATCTCGGCAAAAATCCACAAAACCCCCAATTTCTTCACTTCATGGCAAAATAGAATTTAAAAAACACTTTAACCAGATTAGGTTCACAAAGTACAACCTAAGTACAACTGTGAAACTTCCTTCCGTTGAACTTAGATAAGAATGTGATCGAGAAATCACAGTTTGTTGATTAGGCTACTTTGGAGTGAAGCTGGACGGTGGTCTCAACTGGAACGACCATGTTGATAAATAACTTTCTGCTAACTCTTTTGTTCTGTGAAGTATTTATTCTCTAAATAACATTGCTTTGTCAAAGCTGGGTTACTTCGGCTTGATAAGGTACTGAATCGTACTCTGGAACGTATCTATTTACAATAGGCTAACATATTTGTTCTTAAAAAAAGATCTGCAAGATGTATATTAAAAGTTAAACCTACAGAATCATGTAAAGTTCGTTTTAAAGTACTAAGCTTACTAACTGCACCTGCTATCTACATATTTGAAGATATCCTACGATAAAAAAACAACAACTTGTAAAGGTATGTTTGCATTCCACAACACCGTAGAACAAAATTTAAGACATTCAATGTGACATAATTTGAAACTGTTTTAAAACAAATCCGAGTATGTTACTCTCTTAACTACCACCTAAGCTAGCTGAGATATATGTTTTTAAAATTAAAAAAATAGGTTTTAAAAAATCTTTGATTGAAGGTATCTCTTACCAAATACCTAGATACCTAAAGTGACCTTTTACCAACTTTAATCCATAAAAATCCATATAATTAGTCCGTCGATTCTTAAACAAGAAATAAAATGTGATTGTTGTAATGCCAATTAACTAATATATCAAACAAGTAATACCGATGATGTTCAGATAATCTAGGGGTAACAGATGTATACACATCATCATAATGATGAACGATAATGACGAAGACAGGAGTCTTTACTTAGTAGTATCAAGGGTGGTTGTTAACAATATCATTTTGTTAATACATTATATTGTGAACATTTGTATATAAAGCAAAACATCATTTCTAGGTAGTATGATACTTATTGTATGTACTTGATGAATACGTGTTGTAACTGGACACATAATACAGTATGCTGTTTTGCATTATGTCATTGGAGTACCACAAGGCATCAATTTGGGCCCTTCGTTTTTTTATCCTCTTGAACGACACACTAAACAGTTTAGCACAATTTCTCAAATGTTGATTATTTGAGTCTCAGGGCTGTTTTGGACATTTGAGAGTTTAACTGACCAGTGGGCTGAGGGGGAGCCCTCCTGTAAAAAAATATACTTTCGTAAAAAATAGATTAACAAAATGGATTCTAAATAGTATTACAAATGTACATGATAAATACGTGGTAAAGTGAATGCACATTATAAAATGAACTGATATCACAACATTTATATAGTGAAGAATATGACAGGAAGATCTAATAGTGATTTTGCTAAGCCATATTATACTTACACAATACCTTTTGATACACCTAATATTCACTTTTATAAAGAAAATAATTTTGTACCAATCTGAGCTAATCACTCGAACATTTAAATTAACTTAAAACAATGCAGAATGCTCATAACATTATCAATGCTCTTCCCACAACAGCCTCAAGCTGGTAAGATAAGGGTAGTCTGGAAGTTAACATATTAAAAAACAATTCACTTCCGCGGGTTGGTTGACCTTGAGGTTTGACATCATTATATATACCGTCTGTGGCAGAGACTCATCACTGGTCTCTCCTGCCATCAGCATCAACCATGAAATTCCTGGTGAGTCCATTTACTATCCAAGTCATTTACGTTTGTCAAAACTATTTTTAATTGTCAATATTTGTGTATCCTGTATCTTTGTTTTGGTTACAAAAAATCTCAAATAAAATGATTAAATTAAAACTTAATGATGTTTTTGAAAAGTGATATCATAGCAGTTTATTTTTTTGACATCAGAGTCTATACCTATAAACAGATTATACGATTGTAAATATAAAGCTAGAGTGTGTTTATACTCTTTTATAGGTCAAGCTACAATAGATACACCGGAATCGTCTATATGTTTTGTACTTAGGAATATGTTTATTTTTTATACGTATATCATTTGCTAAGATGGCAGCTATACATTTATATTTGGTTTTTAAAAAAGGAGTTGTCAAGGATGTATTGATACAATATTTAAATAAAAGAATAAAAAATACCTATTCTCTGACTCAACGCTAACGACTTTTGAAACCAACAAAGATAATTTTATAAAATTTTCTTTGTTATTTAACATCTCTATCTCTTATGCTCCATATCTAAGGATATACAGTCTTAAACTATAACACACTATGGACAGCAAATTACTAAGTATTGATATCACTCCTTACCACATTGGTTATCTAAAACGACCTTCAAACGTGGGATTTTATGATCTCTACTAATAAGGGGGTTTAATATTTTAAATTGATAGTTTCTCGTACTTGGCACATAAACCAATAATATAAACGTATCACCATTTAGCTACTGCCGTAATGTCCAATCTGTTATAAAAGCACGTACAATTCTTGAATTCTGTCCAATAGTCTTCAAGTTCTTTGAGATTAAGTTTTTACGTTATATTTAATATTGAATCTTGCCAAACCAAAAAATTAGACATCTGGTTAAAACCCAAAACAAAATTAATAACTTAAAATATATATGTTTGTCAATGATTACCCATACTAAGGAAAAGTCGATATTAGTTAGTCACCAGGCTACATTATACACTTGAATAAACTGTATTTGCCTTAAACTTAAAATTACGAAGTGTTAGTCTGATTTACATGTAAACTTACAAATTCAAGGATAAAAAAATTACGGAAAACTACGTCTGTAACGTAATAGGAGTGTAAGCTACAAAAAAATAGAGAAACAAATCAAATTAGAAATAACCACAAGACAATAAAAACTCCTAAACACTATTTCAGTGCCAACCAAATAAATATTGAGTAACGAATAAAAGCTGTGAGAGAAAAAGAACGCGTAGGGTTTGATTTATTTGGGCCCGTCGCGTGAGCCTCGCTCAATCGATCGTTATTTCCAGGCTCTCCCGGCAATAGTACATTGATTTGACTAATGTAGAGAGAAAAATTAAAAAAATAGATAAAAAATAAATTAGTAGATAAAAAATTAAAAACAATGATTATTAAAATAAATATATAATCATTTCTTACAAAAACTGCTAATACGATTATTTACTCAAAACTTTGTCTTTTCTTCGAATAAAAGTGCAAAATAAAAACACAAAAAAATAAATAATTTAAAGTAAAATAACTAAAATTAATAAATAGCCTAAAAATATAAATAAATGAAATTGAAGGATATTTTAAAAGATATTTAGATACATGCAGAATATTACAAGTTCAAATGAAAAAAAAAGAAAAAAAGTGCAACGTAAACGCTCAATCGCTTAATAAGAATAAAACAACAGAAGTAAAACTCAAATAACTTTAAGGAATAAGTACGAAAATATAAATAAATAAAATTTAATGCTCTATGAAATTGCAAAAGATATCCAAACAAAATTAAAAATATTACTATAGCAAATAAATAATCGCTTTCCTCATAACTCACTTCTTGTTGAATAAATGTAAATTAAATACCAATGTGAAGAATTTGAAATCAACTGAAAAAAGTCCATTTCAGCAACAATTGTCTATGGTGATATGAAATGAAATAAATAATGTTTTTATTTCTCACTAAAAATAATATGAATTATGAGGTCAGGACTGTTGAGCCCCCTCTTGCTCCTCACAGGACCCACAATAACCGACATCCTACAATCTAACATCTAAATACTAGCAATGAAAATAAAGATAAAAATAATAGTAACATTAAATAACAAACAATTAAAAATCAATGGGGTTATAGTTTATTGGGTTAATCAGTCATTATAGTTAAATTTTTTGAGTTTTTTGTTCGTTATTGCTTAGAAGAAAATTGTACACTTTAAAAAACTGTTACCACAATTTTAAACAGCAAGCAATGAAAATACCATATATTTTATCCATTGTAAAGTTGACTGGACAATAAAAATGGTGAGATAATACCATTAATAACAAATTTTAAATACACTTTTATCAAAAAAGTAAAACACCAAAATGTTAAGTATAATAAAATACACAAGAAGCTTAGCTTCTGTTGGAGGAGGGTGTAAACATAAATCTTGTTATTCAAGCCTTTTTACAAAAATAATCCTTCGTTAACGTGAGATCTTGCCGTAAATTACTGTTAAAAGTAGGAGGAATATTCCACGCAGAATTTATGTTCATTCATTTTGAGACAAAGTATTGCTATAACTCAATTCAATTGATTCGAAAATATATTGATTCAAATTTAAATAAATATGTTTAGCGAAAGATTGTTAGTATGTTTAAGAACATTTTGTATTTTTTTAAATGAATTTAGTCAATAATTTCGAATTTCAGATCTTGTTCGCCGCAGTGGCTTTGGTGGCCGGCAAAGAAAAGCGCGACGTACTTATTGGTAAGTGCCATAAAAATAAATAAATAAATACAATAAAAAAAATCACCATTATGGAATATTGTACAGTCAAATTTGTATTATTAATTTCTTCACCTCTTAAAATACTAGAAATTTTATTCATAAGCCTTTTAAGAATATGACACATTTTATTAATATCTTCTTATTTTTAGATATGCATTTTTAAGAGTTAATATATAATATATATAGTGCGATCTAAACACCATAAATTGTATAAATTAACAAGTACAATTTATTAATCACTTTAGCAATTTATTTAAACTTTACCAATAATTTTCAGTCATGCTTCAACTGACTTTTTTACCAAGTCTTCAATTTAAAATCTTTTTTACAGAAACCCCTACTCTGCCACACTACCATACTCCTGCCATAGCTTACGCCGCTCCTGCTTACGCCGGTGGGTATGTTGCTGCCGCACCTGCTTTTGCCGCACCCGCCCACGTAGCTGGATACGTTGCTGCTCCTGCCTTTGCACCCGCCCGCAGCATCGCCTACTCAGCACCTGCTCCCGCTGTGGCATACTCTGCCCATGCTCCCGCCGTGACATACGCCACTCCTGCTGTAGCAGCCGCACCCGCTGTCGCTGTAGCGCCCGCCCGTAGCATCGCCTACGCCGCCCCAGCTCCTGCCTTCGCTGCTGCCGCCCCAGCTCCTGCCTTCGCTGCTGCCGCCCCAGCTCCTGCCATCGCTGCTGCCGCCCCAGCTCCTGGCTTCGCCGCTGCTGCCCCAGCGCCTGCTCTCGCTGTAGCTCCGGCTCGCACCATCGCCTACTCCGCCCCTGCTTCCCCTCCATTCGATGACGGCAAGTACTTCCCTGGAAAGTACGAGAAGCCCACCTTCCCAACCCACGTCGTCGCTTGAACTAGGACTTAAATAACTAATCGATATGTTGATGAGTAGGAGTTACACCAGTGCCTTGATCAATAAACGATACGTTTCTTTATGTACTGTCAACATTTGTAACGTCCATTCCTATATCCTTCGTGAATATTTACATGTATAATAGACAATTATTGTGACATTACATACACCCAATACATCTACATACACTGTATATATACATATACGATTGAAGTAATACTTAATAACAGCAATTACAAAAAAACGGTCGAGACTTTACGAATAAAGAAAGTGGTTCTCCAGTTTCAGAACAGCACAATTAGTTCATAACAGCAAGTTACATGAGAAGTATACCTTCTAATAAACTACTACTCCATGTAGAGTACATGGGGAGGCCAGCAGGCGTGTGGGTTTACAGTAGTAATAAATGGTAAGGAGATAATAAGTTTAGAGTTAAAAAGTAACCATTTTTGCAAAACAAAAACTACAGGAAGTGTAAGATTGAGTCCTCCATAATAAATAAAAAGAGATTTTTGTCAAATTGGTAAGGTGAGACACGTATATTTACAGTGTCAATTACCGATCATCTATGATAACGTAAGTTTTCTACCTTCTTAAAATACCGGACCTCTAAAAATGTATTATGACAGAAAAGTTACCCACATTAATTATGAAAAATATATGTGTCTTTATAAAATAAAAATGTAAGTGAAGAGATTCATAAAGTAATCCTATCTTTTTTTCCTTGTAATACACGAAGTTTGAATTGTGTGAGGCTGCAATTAGTACATTTCGTTCTACTTTTTTAACTTAAATTACTTTTTTGAACTGGCCTCTTGGTAGGCAATATTGACTTCAATACGGCAGTGGGGAGGGGGAGGGGTTCAATATAATGAGGTTCAAATGAATCTAGCTGGGTGGGTTTGGACGTTTTCTCGTAAACAGTTAAAATATAACACAATAATGTATAAATTAAGGGTACTAGCGTGGAAAAATACTAAATCTCTTCATTGTATTTAATAAAAAGTTGATGATATTTAATTACAAGTTAGCAAATAGAGAGTCTCTTATTTGTAGACAAATATAATCAAAAGCTCAGTTAAACTGGATAGCGGGTAACAAGAAACAGAGGTCGCATCCAATAGTGCGCTGAACGTGTGTCGAGCAGTTAGTTCCCCAGTTTATCGTGGAGATGGAATGGCCAGCACCTTGCCCCCTCCCCCCAATTCTAAAGAAAAAACCTACTAATTTTTACCACTGCTTTATAAATGTGTATATTAGTTTTAATCCATTTATATATATGCCTCTGAGACGTTCGCCACGGTCATAAGGATGCGACTGTGGTTCTTTTTCTAAGAGGGTAAACCTAGAAAGTTTAAGCGCAACTATTTAAAACTAGCCTTTAGCATTGAAGTTATTTGAACAATCAAATCTACTTATGATTACAGGAAAATTAGATAATCCATTACCATCGTCAAAATGTAAGTAATTCAGAATCGACAATTTAAAACTGAAACTTTAAGTAAAATGTTATATTTTCATCTAAAGCAAATTTTTAGCCTGACAAAATGTAAGATATTTGTAAAGGCCGAATTACTCCTTTTGAGTCCTCACAAATACTTATTAGGGTGGTTTTTAATGCAGCCCCACTCTGTTTTCATCATTGTAAACTAAAAGGAATTTTTAACCATGCCAATCATTATACATATACAAACATTATATTTTGTGACATTCAAGACTTTTGAGTCATTAGACGTACAAGATGTGGAGGTAAACTTCAAAATTCTTAATGAGAAGCTGGTCATGTGTTATCGATAAAGACATAGATAGTGTTTGAATATGTGTTTTAACCATGTAAAGAATATGTTTCATTGTACGGTTAAAAATTCCTTTTAATATACAACGAAGAAAAACAGGTGGGGGGGACTGCATTAAAAACCACCCTGTATTATTTCAAATAGTAAACTTGTCGTCATGTTTGAAATTAAAGTTCATTCTCTTTGTATTTTCGTCTGTAATTAGACTGTGGAAGGCCGAATGTACAATTGAAATTGCTTCTACAATAATTAGACTAATTGTAGTGGAAATCGTTGATGAAAAGTGTTATCTAATTAACACACAACATTCTGAAAAAGTTACTTGTTTTGTAAACGTCTCTTCAAACATATATAAAAATAAAAAGATAATCGAGGGTTTTAAGCCACTTAATGTTTTTATTTACAAGCTTCACCTGTAAGGGGCTACAACCCAAAACAACCTATTTTTAAAAACTACCAATAAAGACATAAAATTAATAAAAAGTAATATTTTACAGTTACCTTCTCCATTAATTTTTCCTCTATCATTTGCATTATAGATTAAAATGAAAAACAATATAGAAGGTTACACAAATCAAACTTCTGACTTGAACAATTAACCTAAATATTAAAAACTAAAATATAAAAATCACACTTGTTTCGTCCTTTTTAATGTTAATGTAAGTAAGAATGGTTTAAAAGTAAAACTAGTAAAAAACAGCTGATTTTTAACTTTTGAAATAACATTTAAAAATATGGACTTTTTTATCGGCTAGATGAATGTTTTTTAAATTACGGTAAATTTTGTTAAAATAAATGAAAGCTTTAGATAAAATTCAGGTTTTATAATCCTAAACCTCATTGAATTGGGAAACATACAAGAAAAAAAATAAAATTCAGGGAATATTTCAGAATTTTATTGAATATAAAACACGAGTCCTATTTTAAATATATAAATAGTTTTAATATATTATAAATATTGTAATATAACAATTTACTCAACGTAAGGTCCAGTTGTAAAAAAAAGAAATGAGGGGAAATTGACCTAGACCTAGTCTGTGACGGCCAGTATGCAAATGTACTGACTGGAACGGAAGAGGAAGTTATGTCAGTAGAAAGTTTCAGTGGGTCAGGTTTGGACTCAAGTTTGAATCAACTTAAGTTTAGTTAGGCCATAACGTAAACAAGTATGCACACAACAAATTCTTGAAACAACTGGAAACTTAAACTAAGTTTGTTGCAAAGTACGAAATTGTTCGCTACATTTGTGATACACACTTGATAGGTCCTACATCTTTCGTCCAAGCTCGAGTCTTTCATCTTCATAAACTCTGGGATCAATATAAATTTTGGCCTTTTTCGAAATTAATTATTGTTTAGCAATAATTAATCGTCAGACGAAATAGAAAGTTCACATATATATTTAAAGCATATAAATAGGTAAGTAACAAGTCAACTTATATTTAGTTAACCCTAACCTATCCTAACAACCGAAGGTGGAAGTTCTTACAACCTAACCTAACCTACAAACCATAAGGCACAGATTGATAATGAAAACGATGACGCGTTATATTTTCTTTTAGGTCAAACCATGAGACAAATATGAAACAACGTTGAATGTAAGTTTGGTTTAGTTTTAGAGTTGGTAGACAATACTTACCAGAAGTGGGGACATTTCAAAAAAGGCCCTTAAATTTGTCATAGTATGAAATGAAAAAAGCCTTCATTTGTTATTAAACACATTATAAAAATTGTGAGGTTAGGTGTATAGAGAGTCCTCTCGTACACATAACCAACATTAGAACTTTATATAGATAATACTTATATACTAATGGAATATATATGAATGCATTAGTAATAATAAAAAACTGAAGTATTGAAACCAAATTTAGTACTGGTAACTAAAAATAACAAATACTCGTAATAATCTGTACATTGACTGGTAATAAATAAAGAAGCAATAAAAACAACAAACTATATGGAGTTTACTATCAAAAATATTCACTCATCTTCAAGCAGCCTCAAGTTGTTGAGTCCATTACTAGTGCCACGACATCGTCACAATACTAAACCCCTCACGGTCACCAATGCCTCTTATGTGATCTGGTAGATCATTAAAAAAGTCCTGTCTATAAATAGGAATTGATAACAGTTAATCTTCGCTCCAACGTTCTAGTTGCTGATCTTGGAAATAGAAGAAAAACGTTCAGACAAATAATCAGAAGAACCATTTCTATACAAAATGGAATGCAACGAAGTAAGCACACGGAGTTGACGGATTTGATTATATGTAAGAAAAAAAAAACTGATTGATAAATTGTGTAATATAAACATGCAGCCTAGCACGTATAGAGACAGGAAATGTGGCTTTATTTTCACAACGGATTAAGTAGTTAGATAACCGTTATTGTAAGAAAGTGTAGCACGTCTGTAATGTAAAATTTACATTGATTTAATGTTCTGTCATTAACAAGTAATTTTTTATAAAACTAGGGTTGAAACCTAACCACATATTCTGAAGGTACCCGTTTGTCAATCGATGTTCCAATGTTATAATGTAGTGAGAAAAACACTTTTCAACTTAAAATATGAGGCAATCTTGAAAGTAGATTACCCAACCCAATCTATCAAATTTGATTTACCATTACAAAACCTAGACGTTTTATATTATTTTGATGTATGTGTGTGTGTGTTTTGATCGACGATCGACAGTTAAATATATTGAAAAAATATATTCAGACACTCATTAGTGAATACGTACATTCAATTGTTACTAAATTATGATATTAGATTAAAAAAAGAAAGGACCTAATCCTAAGTTCACCTTTTGTAAGTAAAACCTTTGTACAATTATTAATATTATCAAAGTAGAATGGATAATTTTGAAATTCTTTAGATATTCCACGTCACTCGACACCGTCAGGCCGACTCTCGAACTAGAGATTTCAACCTGACAAATATCAATGACTACAGATAGAATAAGACGAAAAGTTCCCATGTTAAAATTTCAGACCAAACCAGTAGGTAAAGAACTGAGATTAGCCCATATTGGTATAATAAAACTTGACCATCAACAAAATTAAAAAACTGTATAGATGAAAACGAAAGTTGGACACTTTGACTGGGAATGAATCAGATGAAAATGAAAAAAACCGACTGTAAAGAACTGAGATTAGCCCATATTGGTATAATAAAACTTGACCATAAACAAAATTAAAAAACTGTATAGATGAAAACGAAAGTTGGACACTTTGACTGGGAATGAATCAAATGAAAATGAAAAAAACCGACTTAACCCTCGGTCTTCCAAGGGTTTTAAAAAGCATCCATATGTTAGAGTTTTCTTTACAATTCTTTTATTAAAGTTTGAAAAAATATTTAAAAATTCTTTATCCTTCAGATCTTATCCCTTTAAACCTACAACAATGAATCTTATACTAAAAGCAATAACCGTGACATTTATGTTAATATCAGTTGTGGCTATTTCCCCCCCCCCTCGGGAGAACATGTGACCTAAAGTGCTACATCAAGAAATATAGTTTTTACTTATTTTGGGGTTATAATACATATAAAATATGTAATAAATCCATAAGATTACTCCATAGACTGGACAGACTATAATGACCTACATTCAACTGAGTAACGTAATTTTATTTTGTTATGGTGACTATCTAGTCGTGAAAAGTTTTATGGTAGTTATGCCAAAACTTGGTAAAACTAATATTGTTTGCTGTAAAAGCCAGATATATTTATGGTAAGCTCCATTAGAAGAACGAATAAAATGAAATTGAAGACGTAGAATCAATAATTAGAATCATAACCTCACTTTTTAACCTCAGTTGTATGTTGAATATTATATTTTTTGTGTACTATAAAAAAATATTGTTTCGCACCATGGTATTTTCAATTTATAGACATAAACAGACGCATAAGTTAATATTAGTGAGCCTATATTTAATCTAATAAAGGTTTGTTGAACATGTTTTTGTTTTTGGACATTTTTATTATCCTTGGGTGAACTTGTAGCAAAAGGTTGGTAAACCGAGGGTTAAAACATTAAGGGATCGTCTTTTAGTTTATTAGTCTAATTTAAACTAAATTTAGTTCAAATAACTTAAACTTTTACTTTCCATTTGTTCATTTATATCAAATACATATGAGCAATGCAATCAGCTGTTATTTAGCTCCGAAGCTTGATAAGGCTATTTAAGAACTATCTTATTCATATATTTTTTATTTATGTACAAAAGTTACGAATATTCAGTAAGAGATGTAAATCACCAAGTAACAAGTATTGTATTTTTTTAGCGATTATTGTATGAACGATTAGTGCTAAGGAGTAAGAAATAAAACATTAAATGCTTTTGAATAAAATAAATATAAAAGTAAAATATTTTTTTGTTATATAAAGCATGTAATTTTGTATATCTGTAAAGTATTTTTATTTTAAATCTAGAATTTCGGTTGGAAATATTTCTGGTTTATGTATAAAAATAAATTTATATTTTAATCAGTTTAAACTATGTCAATACGAAATTTACTTGTAATTCCGTAACCTCTACATAATGTAAATGGTATTATGATGTTAAGTGGCAAAACAAAGTATTTTTAACTAAGTTATTCTGACTGTAGTAAACACTAGTCACACAAGCTGTGACAGCATAAAACACATATAAAGTAGTGAATCATTCGAATAATTATTGTTGTCATCGATGGAAAGTTCTGCTGAAACAATAACCGCGATAAAACGGTCGTAAGGATGGATTAGTCTTGTGTATAAAAACAGGCTTAGGGAAGCAGCAGGCAGTGTCCCGTCCACATCAACATAAACATGAAAGTCCTGGTGAGTACAACTTGGTAAACTTGATTTTTTATACGATGAATGTAATTTATGTTTTTTATTTATTCAATTGTTAATAATTTCTACAACGTGTAAAGAATAATCTATATGTATAGTTTTGTACAAGGTAACTATACATATTAAAGACATCGGTTCGTTGTATGCTACAATCTTGATTGTATCTAATTGAGATTCATGCTTTTAAATTTAAAATTGCTTAAATGCTCTTACATAAATACAAAAACTTATAGTTGAATAAAAAATTTTTATTCATACAAAAATATATAGACATAAATACTACTTCTATTGAATTAAATTAGTCTTTAAATTAATAAGAATAATATTAATATATTTGTTGATCTTTCAAATATAAAACAGTTCATAAAACTTACAGGCACATTACTAATACATAAATACTAAACAGAAAACATCCTAAATATGTAAAAAAAGATGATACTGCTAAAGCATTACCTACATAATAATTTGAAAAACATCTATTTACAGTTTTGTATGTATATTTTACAATAATAATTAGTTTTCATTCAATAATTAACTATCCATTGGCAAAAGAAGGAAACAAGAATTTAGCTTTGCTAATAAAAATGTAATAAAATTGAAACAGTGCCAAGAAGTTCAAAATTTTTACACAAATATAAGGTAAATAATAAAACAGTAACATACGACAAATTTCAATAAAATAACAGTGGAAATAACATTTATAGCAACAATGCCGATGAATAATAAAGAAACAGCTAAAATACATGTGTACAATGACATCAATTAAACAATTATATTACCAAAACAAGAAAACCATTATTTTATAACATATGTAAAAAAAAAATATTTACAACAATTGAAGCTCTTGAATTGTTATCACTTATTTAAATAAAACCAAACTAATAAAATTAAAAGTAAAGTTTTCTCCATAATGATATATTATATCATTCTATTTGTACATTTTTATTTATAGAAACCAAACCTATCGATTTCAACAAATTGTAAGCATTCGTCCTGATAGTAAATAATATTTAATATTGCTAGTAATATTGACTTTTATAGTCTTATAGTTAGTATAATAAAAGATAATATAAAGAAAATCTCAGACATCTAAAATATTTTATTTACAGTTTTGGTAATTGAAATGCCATGGAGAAGTCTTTTCATTGTCAACCCTTTATGTAAAAAATTTAAATTTAATTCAAATTATTTAAAAATCTAATTGAGCTATAAAAGTCAATTTTCACGACTTTTGCTGCCTATTATTATCCCCTATTATTTAGAATTTATAGGACGAAAAATCCGATATACTGTTACAGTATATATAATATTTAGAAAACAAATTTTTATGGACAGTTGTAAAGAAAATAAATAATATAATATTTTACAAGATTTCATGGCTCCTAATTTAAACTAACATTATAAACTATTTTAAACTAAATAATATTTTACATTACTTTAAAGACAATAACAGGCCTCTTACGGCTATTCATGTTTAGAGTTTACTTCTTATTAAATATATCTAATAAATGCAAAAAACCAATGCTAAATAGTTTAAAGTAGAAAACATCTCACATCAATAATTACATTTGTAAATATGCACTTTGTAACTAAAATTAAGTTTACATTTGTACTTTTTTCTAAACTTGACGAGATACTGTTGTTTGTGAACCATCCCCGAAGTGCTTGACAATCAAGATTCATAGCTTTTTCAACTCATCTTTTTCCATAATTAACGAAACACAGATCAGTGTAAACAACAAAAAACATTAGTTCAGAATTCAATTTTGCGTTGTACAGATAATGTTTTATGGCACTAAAAAACAATAACAGACCTACAACGCATCCTTGTGGTACTCCATAATTTTTAATATTTAAAAAAATAACTTTTGAACTATCAAAACAACACCTATTATTCCACAGTTATATAATTGACTATTTCATGATCAAAGTAATCAATATTTTTTTTATAAAAAAACTACTTTTTTGTTCTGACCTGTCCCATTATAGATATTATCCATGAAATTGTTTATTCCGAATACTTTTTATGTACGCACAAACTTTGAAAATTAATACTATCTAGTAACTAATTCTTTTAGTTCAGGCCTACTAATGAATAAACTCTCCAGAAACTTAAAACCGACACAAACTAGAGATAGATCTATGATAATATTTTATTTTGAATTTATAGTTAGAAGGATAACATGAACTGACAGTTTCCAGTTATGTAATTTGAAAATAACTAACTTATTCATTTACTATCAAATATATAAGTTTTAGTATAATTTGAAGAGAATAGAATTAATAGTATTTCTGTAATTATTTTAATTCAACGGGATTTCACAAATTATTGACGATTATCAATACAGTACGTATGACTGTTGAAACTGGAGCAAACATCATGAATATATGGTTAGTTAAAACTTTCTTGTTGCAAAAAATCACCATAGATTAATCATTATGTTACTATCTTAGATTATATTTTATGTCCCATAGCTGGCCATAAGATAAGATTATCTGCTTTTACATGAAACATTTTACAGCTTTTCACTGTTTTAGCGAACTAACTGTTTTCTAATTTAGCCTATGTTTATCTGTAAACAGGTCTTGTTGTTCGCTGTGGTGGTCCTTGTTGCCGCTGATGATGTTAAAGTGAAACGTGACGTTCTTCTGAGTAAGTAATTAAATATTTATACATAGTTAAGTACCTTAACACTTTTACCAAAATTATCCCAAACTAAATTCACCCTTAGGGTAAGTAAACCAGACTTCTTGAGAGAAAACATTTCTAACTTAATAAAAGAAAAACTAAGGAACACTCTTCCACTCTTCGTGTGCCAACCCCGGCACACCTCGACCTGTGACTTTTGTCTACGAATAACACTAAGTTAACTATGTAACGTAAAATCACAAAATTAAATTTATTTAAGGTATCTTACTCACATTACTTGTGTTGCTACCTATTTATTAGTATAAACACCCAATGGAATTACTCAGCCTATTTCAAACGCGTTCATTTAATTTGTTTTTATTTAACAGCTGAAGATTAATTAGATACATAAAATAACTGCATTAGATTACCATTAAAATCATGCCTACAACCATCCCTGGTTAAATATTATGAAGGATCTAACCTGATCACTATTAAAAACACCGTTGTTTACATTCCAAAAACTGTTAAAACTATTTAGAAATCATTACTTACATTTGAACAGCTGTTACTTTTCGACTCTTGAAATTTCTCCCCATGTTATTGTTATGGCCAAAAAACGTACTTTGAGGGCTTCCCACATCCATCAGGGAGAAAATCTTGAAGAATTAAAACTTTATTGCACAACTATGAACAGAGGCAAATTTTTTGACACCTCAACAGTTTAAATTAGTCAAGAAATAATGGAGGAGTTACGTTGACAAAAAAAACCGCTTCACGTACTGATAGTTACAAAATTGAATAAACACGGCCCCTTGCCTAACCCAGGTTTGCAGCCGTTCTACAGGCTGTATTGAAGCGGGCGCACCGGGCTATTAAGTCGCTTGATAAGGATGCCGTTATTAAATATTTTCTATATAAGGCTTTTTTTACAGATAGTAACACTTCATTAAATTGATACATTGTTTAACAAATCACTGATTGTTATTTAATTAATTTGTGAAAATCAACCTTGTATATCTTTACTATTTATTTTTTGCCTAAACATTTTTATATCTATATTTTTATATCGTATCGTGAAAAATCCCCATAGGATACTATGTTAAAGACACGTCATGCTAGCATAACAATTTAATATTATAATACTACTTAAAAATAACTTACTGTGTTTATCAAGGAACATTACGTGAACATATAACTTCCACATAAACATACAGCAATTGTTATTGTTGAAATACACATAAATCCCTTTATTTCACTTCGAAATAAAACTTTTTTTACGTTTATAAAATATACAAAACTGTAAAATATTAGTTTGTGTTTAATTTTAAATGTGCACTACATAAATTCGTTAGGTCACATATGTTAGCTGTAATAAACATAGAAACGCCTTCATTATTTTAGATACTACATGTGACGCATGGCTGTATCCATGTTCATTCAAGTCTGTAACTATTAGTATTATACATAAGGAAGGATATAACAAGAAATAACCAACAGGAAATACATCATTTAGGTTACGTTCGGTTAAGTAAATGTTGGGTTAAGTTAGGTTAGGTTACAATATATGTAGAGTCACTTGTTAGTCCTAGGTACGATCTGATTTAACTGATTTAAATATTTTTCATATATTTTATCTCACTTACAAAATGGGTTGTCAGTCGCTATTTAAGTGTAGCCTTGTTAGCTGGAGTCGTATTAGTTAACATTTGATAAAGTTCATTCATATATGACTGCATATTTTAAATGATATTTAGTGGGAAATATTTAATTTTAGATCAAATATAAATTTTCCAACAACTTTTATAGCCATTTTTCAAATTTAAAAAACCAGCAGGGTAGTTTTTAAGTCGTGAAACATGAAAAGTTAATAATAAAAAACAATTAAGAAAGAAAGAAAACCTATGTTTTATCCAATTTATATAATATATTTGTATATAAATGTAATAATAATATCAAAATATAACTAATAAGTTATATTTTACAAACACAATATGATAGATGCAAAATCTTGCCAGGTAATATTAAACCTGATGCTAGAATTCCAATTATTTGGAAGGTTTTATTTAATTAACAAATTATAGTCAATAATTAGGCTGTATGATATGTTGAAACTAGATTCGGCTTACCATATACAAGTTTTTAAACAAGATAGGCCTTAGTGTAAACTTTCTATTATAATAAGACCAAGAAACATAAATTAAGTATTTTGAAACTGAAATAATTTCAAGTGCTCTTGTAAGGGATTCATTGACACTTTAGTTGCAATATTGGCCGTCTGTCCCAGGCAATGTGTTTGTGTACACACGCATCTATACTGCTATCTAACGGTGAGTGATTAAAAAAAAGCACTCAGATGAGTGTTTCACATACTATTAGCTAAGCTATTAGTCACTCTAGCGTGTGCTGGATAAAGAGGGAGGGTTGAAGAGAGATAGAAAGAGGGAGACCGTTGGCGCTACCTGTGAAAACCGCCACGAACTAATTTCACCAAACAGGACAACCGGCCTCACGGGACTTATTTGAGTGGACAGTCTTCTTGTTTCTATAGTCAATTGTTGCAGCCACACTTTATCGCTTTTGTCACAATACCAGTGTAAACTGTCATAAATTTATGTTTAAATAATATTTTTGCTTCCAGGAACTGGTTCACCTTACTATGCCCCAGCTGTACCGTACGCCTACCACCACCACGCAATTGTTGATCCTGCTAGGACTCTTGCCTACGCCCCCACCCCAGGTATTGGTTATGCTTCCCACGCCGCTGCCCCAGCAGTAGCTTACACCGCCCACGCCGCTGCCCCAGCAGTAGCTTACACCACTCCCGCTGCTTCTGTCGCTTACTCCGCCCCTGCTGCCACCTACCCAGCCTACGATGACGGCCAGTATTTCCCCGGCAAGTACGAGAGGCCCACCTTCCCTGTGGTTTAGAAGATGGGAATGTGACAGCAACATATACCCATGGACATAAAAAATATTGACTGGCAGTTAAAATAAAAATTTTCAGTATTTAGAAATAAAATTATTGTTATTGCATTTAGTTTCAAACCATAATTTAAAAACAAACTAAACTAATTATAACGAGGTAGTTAGGGGTTTGTTGATGTGTAAATACTTTACAATTTTGAATCTAACTTTTTCTCCACTGATGGTGAGATCTATAATTGATTTGAAATAATTATAAATTATCTTAGTTTGACTTTTTTGCCTCTATTTTATAGCTATTTTTGTAACGGGGATTCTCAAATTGATTGCATTGAAACGGTTTCTAAATTTGAATTCGGTCTATTTCACTCGATACTTGTATACAACCCTTACTTATTGAGTGTTTGTGTATTGCTAACCTAGAAAGGCACCATCGGTACCATACACAGTCGTCATTATGTTTTATATAGTGTTACGTTTAAAACATATGCAGCTAAAGGACACTACTAAGAAATGTATGATCATTATTGAACAATAAGTTATTCATTTTCAATAATAAAAAAAATAATTATATTATTACGAGGCCTTACATCAGCAATGTTCGCGAGGCCTAATACCCATCACCAGGCAACACAATTAATGTATAAACTTAAATATATGATAAAATTATCTCTTAACTAGGGGACACCCCTGCACGCTTCGCGTGCCAACCTCGACGCTCGCTACGCTCGATACACCTCGGCCTTCAGCCTCGGCATGTAACTATTCAATACAAAAATCGGTATATTAACTATATAACGAAAAATTACAATATTACATTTCGGTACAGTATCTCACTCACACTAATTGCTTTGCCACCTATTTAGCCTATTTCAAGAGTGTTCATTTCATTTATTTTTGTTTAACAGCTGAAGATTAAACTCATAGTAAAATATTAAATAGTATAATGTCAAACATTCAAAATAGACATGTTTATTTATTTACAAAACAGCTGTTATTAATTTACTAAAATCAACCCAATGTTATCTTTATGGACCAATCTTTTAAGGGTGCTTTATACCCCTTAGGAGTACTTTATCAAGATGAAAATACTTTAGTTGTCCTATTTAAGTTCTAAAGAAACAGTGTAAAAAATTTCAGCTCTCTACCTACATGGGAAGTTGGAGAATTAGTGATGAGTGAGTCAATCAGTGAGGGCTTTGCCTTTTATATATATAGATTATGCAGTACTTACAGTGAAGATTTATTAAGAAAAACCATATGATTACAGTTTTAACGGTTAATTATAAAAAGAAGATCACACAGTGATAGGATGAAAATTGCATTAATGTTTCACGGCTTCATTTATGTGAGCGAGGAAATATTTTGGAGTGACAGTTTGAACATTTTCTAACTATCGTGATTCAGTTTAGTGCCCATATAAGGCGTTTAAAATTATAACGTGATTTGTACAATAGTTTATCTAAAAAGATACAGTTTTTCTGATTTTTATGTGAATATAGTCTTAATACTTAAAGAAAATGTGTTGATATTTCGTTAAACTATTAATTTTGTTTCAATATACCTAACAATAAAATTGGTCTAAACTACTTATATTATAAATTTAAATATGAGACAAAATCATGTATACCATTTATTTTGTAACATAATCAAAGTTATATTAATTTTTCATCATTATCTACAAACTAAACTCTCAATTGTACTTTTTTTAAAACAATTTAACAGCTATACAAATTTTACAAACAAAAGAAGCCTATGAAAATATCGGTTCTTCTTTTCTCTAACGACAACGTACTTTACAAAGGAATTTCGTTTATCGTTTACATCTATTAACATACAAAAATAATTGTATATTAATAGATGTAACATACAATTATTTTACAAACTCCTCCCTTTGTTCCTTCTCACAACAATGGGAGGAGTTTCAATACTTGTTTTATTTGTCACTTATTTATAAATTGAGCATTGATTCTTGGTTCACTGATTTAAAATAAACGTAAGTACGGGAATGTTTAGTTAATTTTTTTTTCTTTCAGTCATAAGAATTTAGTAATCATTGACTATTGAAACAAGAAAGCTGCCCGCTCATATTGATCTCGTGAAGACGGTTTTCCTGTTCTATGAAATTAGTTATTGTACTGTCTTCACAGGTAGCACCAGCGTTTTTCCTCTCTCTGTCTCTCTTCATCGCTGAAGAAGTGACTAATAGTACGCTGAGCTGACTAATCACCGTTAGATAGCAGCACATACTCGCCTATATAACGAGTGCACTGCTTTGGTCTGTCTATTTGATCATTTTTGTCAGTGGTGATGTATAAGTAGAGTTTGATAACTAAAAATTCATTAAGAGTTTATCATTTTTATACCATCGTTCAAAAAATGACTGATAACTAAATTTACTCGAGGATAGTCAGTTTTAAATAATGTATTCAAGTTAAACTATCTCTGAAAAGCCCAGCGTTAAAAGGGTTATATACTTGGATGAACGCGAGTCAGTTTGACAGTATCAGCAACCAATCGATTTCCCACCATTTATCTTTCAGCACCCAGCCATAGAGCACCAAAGTAAATTCACCAATGATCCAAGCACATAATATATAAAATATTCCATGTAGTCTAACTCTGCAAGCATACACATTGCATCGTTGATTTTTGTAATAACCATTTAAAACAAATTATGATATTTGACAATAAAAATTCCAAATACTGATTCGAAAAAGTGGAGATACATTTACAGTATAATGAAGATTAATTTTCAACTTTTAATAATAATCATTTTCGAAATGTTATATTTGTTCACGTTACTGTTGATTACATCCTTTCTAGGTTGGAGTATCATTTTATTTTTGACGGTTACCAAGCGAGAAGTCTTGTGTAGGTTTGTAGCAAAGGTTATGTAATATATAGTTAAATTGGCCATTCATTTACTGCACGATAAATAGCATTACCAAAAAGAACATTGTTACTAAAACAGAAAATACTCTTATTTCCCCAAAAAAATGAATATAATTTATATTTGTTATAAACTGCTATTGAGCTATAAACTTACCAAATAAAATTAGTGTCATAATTATCTTTTATTATTATCTGTAAGTCATTAAATTGTGTGCATATTAATTACTATTGCAACTAGTTCTTACATTGATCGTTGCTTTATACATAATGTAAACATCCTATCATAAACAAATATACATAAAAAAATTATTTACTTACTGATCGCACTTTTATGAAAACTATTGATTTTATGAATAAGAATAAAATTTAATTTTGCTCTCAAAGGGACAAAATAAGCTATATAATAAATAGCCTGATAAATGGCAATCAGAACTGTTGTTGTTAATCACCAATTCTGTATCAGTGAGAGAGAGTTATGTTATTTATTAACAATATTTAGCGTATTTTTGAACTTGGGTAGCTAATTGGGTATTTGGGGCGTAGCCCCCATCGAGCTCAAATAGTACCTTTTAGTATAAATTAAACTTCATGTTTTATTGTTAACTACCTTACTGTAAGACTAAGAAATAAAACACCATTCTTTAAAATATGTTTGATATATTTGTAAGTATTTCACAAATATCTTTGAATGTGAAAACATTTTTACAACTTCTGAACAATTTATTTAAAAAAATGTTGAGTACGTTTTCAGCATGGATGGCGTAATGACTGATGTTCTGGCAGACTTAGTAAGCGATCACTCGGCTGTAGGGGGAGAAGGTGGGCCTCTCGTACTTGCCGGGGAAGTACTGGCCGTCATCGTAGGGTGGGTAGGCGACGGCCGGGGCGGCGTAAGCGACAGCAGGGGCGGCAGCGTAGTATGAGGGCGTGTAGGCCAGAGTGCGAGATGCTGTAAAAATAGAATTTATACCATGAGTCGTTGCGTATGTTAGTAGCATATATGTTTGGTCGCCATTTTGGATTTATATTACATAAGAGCGATGTTCAGAGTTCTACAGCACTGAGCCGATTGAAAGAGCATAACAGTTACTCCGGGTGGATACATTTTTTAATATTCACTATTAGTATGTATTATAATAAAAATCATAAATTATTAAAGCAAAACTAAAAACTTTTTAATGTATTAAAAATCAATACATTTTACAATTACAAATTGGATTCACTAGTATTTTTCATATTACAAATTATGTACCAATTGTAATTTTACGATAAACCGTTAAGTAATTACATGTTTATTGCCTTTGCAGTCAGTTACGGTGTGATTGGAATATTAGAAAAACACAATTTTTTGAAATTTTAACAAGTATCATTTCAAATATTTATTAATATCTTTGAAACTGTCAGGATTTATCAATAGAAACAGTAAAATACGAGTAAATACGAACATAATAAAACAGAATACTATTTCTTTACTTTCAACGTATTCAAAAAGAGAGTTGGGCTTTCCAACACTTACCAATAAGGATGTCCCTTTTGTCCTTAGCTCCTTCCTTGGCAGCAACCAGAGCCAGAGCGGCGAAAACAACGATCTGTCATAAATATATGGAATTGTGATTATTTGGTGTGGCACGTGGAATAGAAAAAATTGATAAATATTCTACTTGTTAAAAGATATTCTGTCGTTTTAGATCAATAGTTTATTACCATCAGATCTTAAAATAAAGTTTAAAGGATTATAAATGAAATAAAAATTAGTTGTACTAATACACGGCTTATGATAATTGAATTAGAAAATGATAAAATACAGTCATATATTTCTAATGAAGAGCAGTACTATTTTCTAAATAATATCAAATTATTCAGACTAAGTTATTACAAAAGTTTGTGATTATTTATGGGAATTTTAAACTGTTAAAATTAAGAC
This sequence comes from Stictocephala bisonia, assembly GCA_035578905.1. NCBI lineage: Eukaryota > Metazoa > Arthropoda > Insecta > Hemiptera > Membracidae > Stictocephala > Stictocephala bisonia. The sequence continues at coordinate 3,918,087 of JAQJVL010000007.1, forward strand.
AAAGTAATTGAATGTTCAATAAACACTTTAGAATCCGCTCATACCTTTTTTGCTACAGTTCTGGATATAATTTATTTAAATCAAATGGTTATATTTGCATTAATGATTATATTAAACAGTTTTGTCCTTTATTTTATACACGATTAACAGCGTTTAACAAGAATGATTAACAACAAGCAATACAATATTAATTACATAAATAAAAATTGCATTCCAAAACCTAAAGTCATCGTTATAAAATGAAACACTGCTTTACAATACTTGAAATAGCAAAATAATATTCGCAGATAGAAAGTGTCGATATACATTTTTCTCTTAAAACAACATATTAAATTTGTGCGGTTATAACACATTAATAACATATTCATTAATTATCAATTATAGTATTGCTGGATACTATCCATACAGTACGCTATATAATTTAAATTTTCCAAACAATTAGTTAATTTTAGATTTACAAATATGTTAAAATCTGACGAGATGCTGGGATCTGCTGTTAAAGTTTTATTTATTTTATCACTTTTAATAAAATATACATAGATCCAATATAAATGAATACTCACCAGGAACTTCATGTTGGTTGTGAGAGACCGGAGATCAGTGCTGCCAACTTCCTGTAGTTCCATATATATAAGTCCCAGGTTCCACAGTTAGATAACCCTCGAAATTTCCTCCTCTAACGGATCGGTTATTTCCAATAACCAAAGGTACTCATAATTGAAAATTTTCCCCAGTCCTTGTTTGGTCATTAGGAACGCAGCCATCTCTTGCGACAGTTAGTCGGAACTGGGCAGTGTTTTTAGATGTTCACAACTTACTGCCAAACGTTTAGTTAAAAACGTACCACATTAATTGATTAAAATTGATATAAAGTACAAATTTTTCTTTCGTGTTGGGAACAATAGACTACCAACTGAAGACCCAATAGTTCAATTATTAAAACTATGAGAACATGAAAAAATAAAATAATAAAATACCATAAACAATCTCAAAATACTCCTAAAACACCTTAACACATTGCGTGGTAAATCTATACATAATATTATCTGGCATTAGTGTTTTCAGACATGAATTACGTATTATTTTACTGAATGTTTTGTTGTAAAAAATAATATTAATTTTTTATTAAAAAATTAGTAAAAAAAGGTTATTGAGCAGTTTTGTACCGCTAATACTTTTTGTTGTACACTTAGGATGCGGCTGGGTGGCTAAGATTCACATTCATAAAAAAGTTAAAATGCACGATTGAAAATAGGTGAAAACCATGTAATCGATCCCAAATGGCTATACGGGTTTTTTTTGCAAGAGAAATGAAACACTGAATACAATTTTAAGCAAGATATAGAAGAATTCCTGTCCTTTAATACATCCATTTTGTTCAGTGGATAGTTCTGTGTTTCACACTGACACACCGACAGGATCAGTGTGTGTTTGTTGTCAATTAAAATAATAATGAATGACACAATTTACATGTAACTCTGTTAAATAGTTTATTTTCAGCACTCCAATTAACACAGCATTAAGGTTATAATCATTTTTCGAACTATCACTAGCCATCCTGATTAGTTTCAGGTTATAATATAAAAAAATTGGATCGTTTACTTCTTGTATAATATGAAAGTATGATATAAAAAATTCAAACAGTATACTCATTTTTGAATTGTGCTTACTGTTTTGTATTATATGTAAAATATATACAAGGTTGAAAAAATATGAAAACGATTTCACAACAGCGTTATTTTTTCCTTAGATAATTTAATTTTTTAAAATAATTGTGTTCCATAAAGTACAATTTTTGACCAGAATAATTTACTTGAAACCGTTAAGTAGTGGAGAAATAATATTGTTCAAATTTGGTACTTTGAAATTAAAATGGCCCCTGGAAAGGATAAACCTTTCGAAGTCCGGTTTGCGGCAATTAATTTCTCTTCAATAGACCTTTCATTTGATATCAAACTCGACCTAGGCTTACATTGAAAATTGTCAATCAACTCCTCGTGGGCCGTCCCCCTGAAAAGATGAAATGTCGCTAATGGTGTCAAAAAGTGTGTTCTCTGTAACAATGATGACGTACAAGATATCACTTTTACAAGCGAAGTCATACAAAAGTTGTGAAAGGGTTTCGATATTTTTTCCCACCTTGTTTTTATATAAAATTTGTTTGATCATAAAACCTGAACTGCATTAGCAATAAATTGATTAGAATATTACAAGATTAACTTTCATATTAAAATTCAGTAATGTATGTTAACGGTTTTTATGTATTAAACATTTTGTACAAAAAACATATACAGACAGAAAACGAATCGAGATAGAACACACGTTATATGGTATTATTTACTTGTATTGACCTAACAAACAATCCTCTAATATGAGACAGTCGAATCTGGACACCCTGTATTTACAAACCCCTCTCTTTTAGTAGTAAGATTTACACAATCATTGTCTTAAGTTCAGGGTACTATTTGGGGTTGGACCTGCAGCTTCGGTAGTTTGAGCTAGAGACTTTGTAGGGTTGTGGACTTTCCTTTACATTTCTATTGACATCTCCAAGCCATTCATTTTTCTTTGCTCATAGTTTTGTAAGTTCCTTCCTTTATCCACTCTTACAACCGTTACACTTTACGTGGCCAATATCTGGTAGTAATAGCTCGTCACAATAACTGCACCGCTCCACAGTATTATCTAATTAAAAATACTATAATATGTGAGGACATTAAATATATGTTAATTTGCAACTGAAAGTTGCTTTTGAGGTTATGTACGGGGCGACGGTAAAAACGACCGACTGCCTCAAGCACTGCACAGATATTGGGGCTTAAAATTATATTACGCATAACAAAAAAAAGTTATGTATTCGTGTATAATTATTTTCCTAGTTTAATACAACTTGAGAAAGAATATGTGGAGGACATACTAAAAATACCTCCTCCCCTCCTCCCCCTGACACCGGAAACCCCACCGGGATGGTGCCAAAACGCCCTGGGTGTGAAAAACATAGTTTCTCATTTACTTACTCACTCGACATGTTCACTCAGAGGATAACAAACGATGCGAACCTCTTTTGATCCTGAGGGAGAGTTTGAGTGTTCCTTAAACAACCGTTAACCCAACGAACCTACATAAGTTCGGAGACTGTAAGGTAGCTTATATACATTAAAATATTTGCAAATACCATTGTGTGTGTCTGGGTGGGTGTTGAGCCAGTAAGTTCCAGTGTTCGTTGCCAGTATTATTACTGGAACAGTCGCTTTCAATTACTTCAAGATATTAGGTATTGACCGAGGAGCTTGAGAGGAATAAGGGAGGGACTGGCAAGGTGGTGGTCATGCCATCCGCATGGCAAACTGAAGAAATAACTACTCGAACATTTTTGGGTGCGACCTCTGTTATTTCTTATCTGTGGCTGTTCAATTTTGATTTTTAAATATTGTTAGTATGAAGAATTGATTTTTTTCTGCAATAATGTAGCAAATATAGCTCCTCTAATTACAACAATAAATCATGTTGTGGAAGTGTGAAAATAAATTATTCGATTACGATATTAGAAATGTTAAGAATATTAAAGATGAATATTCTTGAAAATTAAAATATTTTATTGAATATAACTGATTAATTCTTGACAGTTAAATTCTGTACTAAAATTTTAAGAATTTTGAAGAACGTGAATTTTTAAGGGTAAAAAAAATATTACATAATAGTTTTTGAAGTTATACTTCTTTGCGCCCGTTAGACACTTTGGGATGGGATGTTGGTCGAGAAACCGCGTCACGCTGAAAAGTAAGAACAAATTTTTAAGAACTATCGATTAATCGATTGTTAATCGAAGAAATTTAATCGAAGAAATTACTGATAATGATAATATAGGTGTATAATATAATAATGAAGTCACGTATAATATATTGAAGATAAATATATTGAATAATATTGAAAAATGTCTTATATTTCATTTATATATCCTGTCTGTTTGTGTGCGTGAGTGGGTGTATGAGAATGGCAAAAGAAGTATAACTTCCACCGTGTGGTCCGACGCACACCCAATTTTTTTTAGCTATGAAATATATGTTTAATTATATTGTTTGGTTAAGGTTAAATTGACCTGTGAATCAATGTAAACTACAATAAAATACTCATAAATATATATATATATATATATATATATATTTATTTATTTATATTATATATATAGAATTGAGATTAAAAAAAAGGTAACTTGAAAATTGACTAAAATACTATATTGGGAATATATCATAGTAGCATAGACTGGAAATTAATGACAGGGAACTCTGAAGGGACAACTTAAGTTAAATGCTGACTCACCTGTTTGTCAGGAAGTTGGGAATGGACTTCCCATAGAAAATTATGTAAAGGTATATATATACAACCCGACGACAGTGTTGGTCACTGGTTCACTCCCAAGTCTCCTCACAACATGAAGGTCCTGGTAAGTATGGAACAGTTTATAAAAATTGTTATACAATTATTTTGTAACAACTATTCAAATCTTCAAATTTTAAACAAAATCAACAGTAAATTTCCAAAGAAAAAACTATTTAATTACTTACAATTATTAACAGTAAATGTTGATACTAAAAAGGCCCATTAGCAAAATTAAAAATTTACGAGTATATCATGCAGATATTTGGCAAAATTAAAATATTACTAATTGCAGTACTAACTACATATAAATAAGAAGGGACACGCCAATTTTCACTAGTTGGAAGATTGTCCGATAGGAGGCGCTAGTTGGAAGAATAGGCGCTACATCGTATATTCCCTACAGTAGCCCTCACCGTGGTCGAACTACGACGTAGTGATCAAAATGGTTGACTCGTTGGTCAACGGTATCGAACATTTTATTTTAAACGTTTTTATAGTATTATTTTAACCGATTTAATCAATACTTTTAGATTAAAACGTGATTAATTAATTACAACTAAATATTCATCAAAATGTATACTGAAGTATAACATTGGTGTTCAGATTTAAAAATCAGTTTAAATAACATAAAAATACACTAGCTTACACTATTTTAGTTGGTATGCAAATATCTCAAGTACAAAAAATTTAATTAAATTTTAATATTTATAATTCGAAAATAATATACTCACTTTTTACCCAGTCTCTGGAACAACTTACAGATGTTGATGTTTGGATGAAGCTATTTTATCGTTGAGATTCACTAATAAATTATTTTTCTCAAAATTCCATTCCTAAGGGATAAAAACAACCCTCAACGTTTCCTTTTTCCACAAGAGTAACATTGGCACGAGTGTTCATACAAATGCAGTGGTAAGGGTAAGCAAGCCTAGAGTACCACCCCGTAGCGAAGCAAAGGTTGTCGGGTGGTAGTCTATATACACAACCATATCCACAGGAATGTGTTTCCTGGTTTTTTAACGGTAAATTTAAAATAAATAAAATATTCTCTCTAAAGAAATCTACAGATAAAAGTGATCGAAGTCCACTTAATATGCTCGAAGATATTTAATTCATTAACTTTATCTTTATTTAAAACACACTATATTGCCAGTGGCCTTGACTGGAGACTTCGACGTTATCGAAAGCAACATCGAGCGTGGCTTTTCCTTGGATGGGTGTCCGAGCGATCCCGTCATTGCACGCAGCCCGCTTGGTTTTTAATTTTTGTTACATTCAAATTTTATGTTGAGAGAAAGTTGCGAAGAATATAAACTACAGGATTGATTTAAGGGAAGGAAGTATTTACGACGTCTGTAAGAAGTGAAGAGTATAAATAATACTTTCATATAAAAATTAATTAAAAATAGTTTTATATGTCTAGCACAAGTAAAATCAATGTAGCTTTAAAATGCGTCTATTTCTGTTTTTTATTATAATACAATAAGTTAGTTTTGGTTTTGAAAATATTCATTATTGGATTCTTGTTCATTTATAGATCGTTGTTTTCGCCACTCTGGCTCTGGTTGCTGCCAAGGAAGGAGCTAAGGACAAAAGGGACATCCTTATTGGTAAGTTATCCACATTCACAATGTTATGGAATATGTTAAAGTTAAATGAATATTTTTACATTGTAATATAAACATATTTATTAAAAGTTGTTGTAGGCAAATCATAATATTTACAAATAAATAATAAATTAAAAAGATGCTTATTACCATTTCTAAGAATAGTGTTCTTCTAAGAATCCAACCGTACCGTACAGCGTGGTAGTTTACCATTGGATTTAAATCCCATAAGAGCAATATTAAATGTAGTACAGCACTATGTGTTAACGATGCAGGAAAATCATAATTTTAAAACCGTTTGAATGAGTGTAAAAGTTACATATAAACACTTTTTAATTTTCAAAATGTATTCATATTTGAAGATATAAAAAGAGCAATTTTTAGTTTATAAGTGATATTTATGAAAATAAAAAAAAAACCATGATCAAAATTTAGAAAGATAAAATGACTTTAACGTTCTTTCAAATTATGCAAAAACTATGATTTTCCCATAAATTGTTAGTCACGGTGCTGTACTATACTAAACTTCGCTCTTAAGGGATGTCAATCCAATATGGTAACTAGGGAACTGCTACTATTATATGCAACAATTCATAGTATAAAAATCTATTTTCACAGCATCTCGCACTCTGGCCTTTACGCCCTCATACTACGCTGCCGCCCCTGCTGTCGCTTACGCCGCCCCGGCCGTCGCCTACCCACCCTACGATGACGGCCAGTACTTCCCCGGCAAGTACGAGAGGCCCACCTTCTCCCCCTACTCACGAGTGATCGCTTACTAAGTCTATACAGTATTTTAAGTGCAGAAGACCTCCACAGTTTTGTCATAGAGATGCCAGTTGTAATTGATACTGTTAATGAACCATGAAAAGTAAATATAACATACATTAATTGAAGAAGAAAGTTGGTGGACTTGCTATAACATTGAAATGTCATAGTAAAATTTGTGAATTTACCTACAATAAACCTATACTATTTAAATAAAAATTACAATCTTATTGTTTCTCACAAGTATGTTCAATTTTTCTTCCTACCTGTGTGGAATATAAAATAAAAATAATTTGAATGATTAGAAGTAATAAGTAATTTACTTATCCAATAAATACATTTATTATGTTTTTATTTTGATTTAAGGTAAAATGATGAAAGATCCAACTAACAAATCTTTTTTTTTGTTGCGATTTAAAACAATATTTTCTAAGAACATCAACTTTGCAGTTAAAAAAATCACAACTATTTTTTAAACGTGGTGATATTTACACACAATTAATTTCGTACATTTTTATTATTAACGCTAATAATAAACAAGTAGAAATGAGATTCTAATTAAAATATACCAAACCTTATAATATTGATTAATATGAGTGTAATAAAATAATATAAAATTGAAGCGTTCGAATAAAAAATCATAAACAATAATTGCTGTGGTTATGTGTATTGATATAAATAATTTTGTTGGACTAATATACCTGGAAGGCTTCGAGGAAATGGTTATAAAGGTCTAAATAAAGAGAAAATCATGGCATTTATTTTCAAAAAGCACTTTGTTTACCAGATTTCCTCCATTTATTTGTTTCGCAAAAAATGTTTATCTCCGAGTTGGCTGAACTGATCTTTATGAAACTCGATATCCATTTTAAGAGAATAGAGACCTATTTTAGAAAAAATCAACTTGGTGGCCATTTTAAATCTTTTAATGGAAATTGTGCAAAAACGATACAAAATACAAATGGCCACCATTTTGAAATTTTAAATGGGATGGAGTTGATTATTTTTTCTAGAACAGGTCACTATTATTTTAACATGCATAGCAAGTTTCATAAAGATCGGTTAAGCCAACTCGGAGATAAAAATTCTGTTGTGAAAAAAACAAAATTGCGATGTCTGATAAACAAAGCGTTATAAAACATTATTTATTATTTTCTCTTTGACCAAAATAACCATTTACCATAGTTTGGCACTTTAAGATTAGGACACCCTGTATATTTGGACGAATCAAGAATAAAAATAGAACCTACCTGATTAATCTGAGATTAGTGATTCCAGGAATCCTGTCCAGACGGATAGTAAACACCGTCCATTCAAATTGTCCAAGGTCAAACAATGCTCAAGGCAGGAAACTTTGGGTTGAATGAGCTCTTGGGAATTACGTAATTTACTGGCATGAAACGTTTGATGACAAGTTTACAAGAGATCTGAGTATCTTTAAGGGGAGAGTAGCACTTAGACCTTAAAAAAATTGAATTTTTTTATTGTTGTAAAATAATCTCCGACTCTTCTAGTTTAAGAAAATATATACATATATACGAATTATACCTGTAAATAGGAGAAAAAAGTTATTAAAGTATGCAATGTCATCAAATGTTGCTACATACTTTCACAAGCTGTCAACGGACGAAAAGCCTCAGCATTCTTTATGCCCTGCCGAACCAGGTTCTTGGTGTAAATTCAATAAGGCTGTAGCAGAAAATGCGCAATATCATCACAAGAACTCCATACCTGAGGCTATCATTACAGCTATAAATCCTGTGTATCAAGACCTTACAAAAGAAGATCTACTCAAACGCTGCCTGCATGGGAAAACTCAAAACCCAAACGAGAGTTTTAATAGCTGTATTTGAAAGAGAATACACAAGAGTGGTTTTGTAGGACTTCAAACCTTTGACACTAGGAGTTACTGATGCTGTAATATCTTTTAATGAGGGTTCATTGATTAAAGCCAATGTATTACAAAGAGCTGGAGTGAAACCAGGTAAATTTACAATTGAAGGCCTTAAGTTAATCGACCGGGAGAGAATTCTCAAGGCAGACAAGGAGGCTGAAGATGGAACTAAAAAGGAGAGTGAAAAGGAGGCTTTTAAAGAAAAGAAAAGAAGACAAAAAAGATGACGACTACTTACCAGGAGGGTTTTAAAGGTAGATTTCAACTGTTATTACTAAAATTTTTCTTTATTCCGGCCTCCTGAAAACCTAGTTTTTTCTCGCTTCGGTAGAATTATCTTCTAAACTATAAGAGATAGAGCTTTGAAATTTGTCCACAACTTTTATCACTACTGTACCAACACAGTACACTTGGATTTTAAATGCATTTTTACCCAAATATGAATTATAAAAATTCAAATAAAAAAAATTAATTATTATTTGTTATAAAAATTCTTTTCTTAACTTAAAAACTGTTTTTCACAAAAAAAAAAAAAAAAAAAAAAAGAAAAGAAAAAAAAGAAGACAGTGGTGTTTCTAAATATAATAGGCATATTACTACAAAATTTGAAGTCAATTGGAATAATAGTTTGTGAGATAAGTGTACCTAATTTAAGCATTAAACGCCCATTTAAATAACATAGGAGCTTCCTAAGCGCTACTCTTCCCTTAATAGTACCAAGTAATCATATTTCACTGCAGCTTTGATACAATTAGATATATATAATTACATAAGCAATGTTGTAAATGTATATATGTATATCTAAAGGAAATAAAAATTATTCTTATTCTATTTTAAAGAACCATGAATGGACGAGGCTGCAGGTTAAGTAGTAATGAAATGTTTTCACTTAATAAAAGGTTTATTATAAACAAGGGCCAAAAGAAGAAGAAAACTGAGAATTGTGGACTACACGCAAATTATGAAGTCTCACGTAATAAAAAAAAAGAAGACTTGCGTATGACGTATTCAAGTGGCTGACATTTGAAAATAAATAAGCTTTGGACCATAAACCACAAAGTGGAACCATAGAAAGTTTTAATACAACTGTAAAGAATATAGTGGAATCTTATATTAAAATTTTCACTACCACTAAAAAAACAACATTTCATTCCCCTCGCTTTTATTAAATCACTATTTATATATTATCTCATCAAATATGAGCATAAAAACAAATATTCAAAAGGAATCGAGTTATAAAATTCAAAAGGAGATAATTAAAAAGCTCTTATCTTTTGTAGACAAGGGCCTCTTAAAAATGTGTTTCATTGCTTATTATATTCCTTATCAAAATAGAAAAAAACGCATTTAAAATGCCCCTATTAGGAGAACATTTAAGATTTGTAGCAGTTTTGGAAAAAAACCACGGGTACTCACTTTAGTATTGGATTAAAAAGCTTAAATATTACTGTATTACTCAATATTACTGTAAGTTACATGTAAGCCTAGGAAAATTGACCTTTTCAAAAATAATTTTCCTAAAAGAGGTCCTTAACCCTCCAGTACACGTGAGGTAAACTATAACACCAGTTCACATGCGCGGACTGAGAGCCCAATACTAAAAACCATTGGAATTGCTCCGCAATTGCAGAGCATGGAGTAACGATTGCGGACTGTGAATCTCTACTATCGGGTAAAAAAAGTATAGATACTCGAGTTTGAGCGTTTACTGCGTTGTAACCAGTGCACCTCAAAACATGGAAGTTACATCAACATTTCACAAATTTATTTATGCGTATTTACATATAATTTAAAAATTTTTAATGAGATTTTTATTTATCCTTAAAACGGTTTGAGTGAGAAAAGTACCTCTTTTTGGCGTGTTTAAGACAACGCCTGACTTGAAACATTTTTAATATGAAAACTACCAGTCCAATCGTTAAGAAAATTTAACACCTTGTAGACCATATATTTTAAAATCTAATTAGTAATTTTACGTCTACTAGCTATTGGTTAGTGTAAAATAAACGCACCAAGCTACACTGCTCAATACTGGAAGTGGAACACTTTTATTTTTCTCGTGATAACTTAATTCCTATACTTCTCGCGAGATCTTAATTCTCATAGCAACGGAACTCGTAACGTTTCTCTGTGACTTAATTTCCACTTTCCGAATGTTTCCCTTGAATGACATACTTTATAGAAGAGTAAGTTGGCCGCTTAAGATATTATTTTAGCAGAATTACTTAAAAAGCAAATTAAATACAGTATAGTAATAACTAAAAGTACTGTTGACATTTTTTCAGAAAATTGCCGTTTTATATTCATATTGATTTCAGAAGTGAACCCTCCACCTCACCTTTTTACTAACAGCTGGATCTCTGATTTACCTCTTCAGACAAAACTATAAGTTTTATATTATACAGCGTATTGCATGTTAATTAAAAAAAATTGATCACCCTTCAGCTATGTTGGGGTTCATTCAACGTATTTTCATTCAACGCTGGGGCTCCAATCACAGCGTTTCACTTTGGGCGTTGAGCAGTGTATACTATTGTATGTTTTCCATATCGTAAACGCACGGGCTAAAAGCGAAATTTTAACCAAAATAATGTAAATAGATAATATAGCATGAGATAAAGATCTTATTTTATCCTCCGTTGTATGTCCAATTGTGGTATAAAAGTATATATCACAATATATCAGTCATATTGTTTATATATTGTATGATATATAAAAACACAACTGTTGACAAGGTCCAGCAAAACATTCAAATTTAGCAAAAATTATCCATAACAAGTTTCATAAACTTGATATGATTTAATGTAAAAGTACTAGAAGAGTCACATGTACATTTAATGTAAAAGTACTAGAAGAGTCACATGTACATTTAATGTAAAAGTACTAGAAGAGTCACATGTACATTTAATGTAAAAGTACTAGAAGAGTCACATGTACATTTAATGTAAAAGTACTAGTAGAGTCACATGTACATTTAATGTAAAAGTACTAGAAGAGTCACATGTACATTTAATGTAAAAGTACTAGAAGAGTCACATGTACATTTAATGTAAAAGTACTAGAAGAGTCACATGTACATTAAATGTAAAAGTACTAGAAGAGTCACATGTACATTTAATGTAAAAGTACTAGAAGAGTCACATGTACATTTAACCACCATAGAGTGGTTTCTGATTCTAGTTGTCAGTAAAAAATAAAACCAACATAAAACGGACTGCATGTCGAACTGGAAATGCATTTCGTATGCAGCTGCTTTTGTTTTTATTGGCTAACGCCCATTCTGCCCCCCGCCTCCTCATCTGATTTACTCCTCTTAAAAATGTCCAGGACTATGAAGTCTCTATCCAATAGTATAAAAGGAGCACATTTCCATGGGTCAGCATCAGTCGAGTTTCAAGCACGCCTGAACTTTTCAAAATGGCCGCCTTCAAGTCTCTGGTAAGTAGAATACTTGATAAAACTTTACTCATAGTTTTGGAATCACAATAAAACAATTATATTTTGAAGTATCGTAAATGTAAAAATAAATTTATATGGATTAAAATAAATTAAAAACTTTAGATGAAAAAAATAAATAAAACATAAGGTGTCAAACTATATAAGGCTGATATAATGCAATTAATTTGGTTATATTAATTTTTTTTATTCTTGCTAGGAAGGTTCTTTTTATTTTTCTTTGAATTTGCAGAAAGAAATCATAAATAAGTTGAATTTTTTAATTTATCCTTAATAACTAAAAATGCTATATATAAAATTTGAAATATGCAACATTAGGCCTATCTTTAAACAGTTTTAAAAGTTCATAAGTTGCTTGGCTGTAATTATAAAAAATCTGTTTAATAATCAGTGTTAAAAATATAATTAAATAACACACCCGGCCCCCCCCCCTTACACGCACTATGGTATTGACCCAACCGCCCATCCATACACGTACTGTGGTATTAACCCACCCTCACACCCATACACGTTCTGTGGTATTGACCCAACCTCCCACCCATACACGAACTGTGTATTGACCCACCCTCCCACCCATACACGAACTGTGTATTGACCCACCCTCCCACCCATACACGTACTGTGGTATTGACCCACCCGCCCACCCATACACGCACTGTGGTATTGACCCACCCTCCCACCCATACACGCTCTGTGGTATTGACCCACCCTCCCACCCATACACGAACTGTGTATTGACCCACCCGCCCTACCCATACACGAACTGTGGTATTGACCCACCCGCCCACCCATACACGTACTGTGGTATTGACCCACCCACCCACCCATACACGTTCTGTGGTATTGACCCACCCTCCCACCCATACACGAACTGTGTATTGATCCACCCGCCCACCCATACACGCACTGTGGTACTTAATTACCATTTGTAATTAAGATTAAATAATTTTCCTAATTTATATCTGGTATAATAAAACGTTCCTATATTATAATAGAAAATAAATATATTATATTATAATAATATAAGAATAATTATACAAGAGAGAACTAAGTGTCAGACTTGTCAGTTAGCTAAAAATCAGACCAATACTACGTGGGTCGGATTCCACGTAAAGCTGTAGGTCCTATAGTTGCCCTGGCTATTGGCTATTAATAAATGGTCCTTTCTGAGCTTAATCGAACTCAGATAGTAACAATGAGTACACTCGTTCATCTACACTAATCACACTCATTCACCCATATCTATACGATCGGTGTTTTAGAAATGGATAGTGAGTAATAATAATTGTTGTCAAAAAGGTCTTCTTACTGAAATAATAAAATATTCAAATAAATATCCTTCAATATCCCAATAAGTAAATTTTAAAACGAAAAAAATACAGAACAAATATTCAATTCGTACTGTCTTTATTATTTTTATTTAATAAATTATTATTTTTAATTTTAAATTTATTTTTTACTAATAATTCACTAGTCCTATATCTCGAAATTATTTTATCATGTCGTAATTTATTATTAAAACTTATCTTACGTTGTTTAAAAAAAACACCTAACGAATAAAAAAATAATACAGAAAAAAATCGCCAACAAATAGGCAACGTTACTCATTAGTGAACTTGTTCGGAGTGTTATTGCAAGTTAAATAAATATATATAACCAAGCCATTTACATGTAATGAGAGTTCTTGTACCTAAATAATTCGACACCGTGTCTTTTGAACGTAATACAGTGCTGTAATGTTTTGCATAATATAAAGTTATTTTATATCAAAATTGAAAATCAAAATTGACAACTAATAAAAATCGAAAACAGTAAAATACTCCTTGTGTGAAACCTGTATAAATAACTTTCTATGAGATGCAATTTTAAAGTTATTATTGATAAAACTATTTTTACATACTTTTATTTAGTACTAGCCAAATTCCCTTACTTCGCTCCAAGGTTGTTCTCAACGTTTACTTACCTTCCTCATCGTGGTTCTCTCTAACCATTACGTCAATATAATAGATAAATAAGTAATTTACAGCCTAGAAAACTCTTTACGACTACTTGAGGGGAGGAAAATCTGTGAAATCATGTCAGAGTTAGTAGAAAATACTTGAAATATTTTACAATGAAAATCAAATTAGCCAAGCTTTTGTCTCAGATTTATGTTTTTTTGGATCAGCCGTTGAAAAAAAATATTTATTTTAATTAATGGCAACGTTTGATCGGCCGTAGCTAAGGGGCTAAGGCGTTGGCGTGCCACGCAATCGGTCCGGGTTCGATTCCCGATATGACCACTATCAGTTTTTGCCCTGCCGCTCCCGTGGTTCGGAAGTCACGTAAAGCCGTTGGTGCCCAGGTTAAGTGTTAGAGAGGGCTTCTTAGTTCTAACTTCGCCTGATAAAATAAGACGAACTTTAACTTTTTTTTTAACTTTTAACGTTACTCTTATCACAAAGGCAAAGGTTGACCCTATTAGAATGGAATTTCAGGAAATCCTTTCTTACTGTGTATCTATGGTACAAAAACTAACATCTTTGAAAATTCATTAAACATTGTCAAATCAAATCCTTTATTAACGCATAATATTTATTACAACTATAAATTCTATTTGTACAAATGTTGTGTCTTGTCAAATTAACTATAGCTACTACTAATATAATACTGTATCAAATTAATCAAATTAATTAATATTTAGTATAAAACTTGTACTACAGACATATGAGGTAGTCGAATTTATGAAACAGTAATAACTTTGATCACTCAAAATATATATTCAAGCATGCATTGAATAAAGTTGCCAAATGAACAAAACTGTTATATGTAAATTAAAATAATTTAAAACAATCAAAATTTGGAACTTCCCATATTAAGACAATCCTTTACACTGTAGAATGTATGCAACAGAAGAAAGGACTTCACTAAATTTTTAAACTTTGAAATGTTTTCTTTTTTAATTTTTAGTGGCAATTTGTTAAAAAAATGTAATCCCATATAAGCTGGGCCTTTTTCAAATTTTTACGTCCTATGATTTGGGTAGCATAGTGCCTCCCCATGCTTTGTATTGTACGAATGGAAATTTCCTATTTTGGCCTCAGCTTAAATATTTTTGAATGTTAAAATTAAAACCTCAAATATATAAAGGGAATGAATGGTCATTATTTTATTTTCTACAAACAGGCTTTTGCATGAATGAGAGTCAGTGACGTCGAAAATTATCCTTAGGATCGTTTTTTGACAGTTAAGAACTCTTTCCAGAGAGGATGAACCTCCCCAGATAGCCAATCCATAGCGAATTATGCTCTCACAATAAGCTCGGTACATGTCAAGAAGGTTTGTTCTGTAGTACTGGAGATTTCGTCATGAGTGAGTACATCGTTTGTAGATTTTATATGTTAGGATTAATATACAGAATATTGTCATTCCAATAATCCATATAGAGGCTATGTAATTTAAAATATCATGAAATTTTTAAAGTTTGTCCTAGTTGAAAGCAGGACAAGAATTTTATGCTGTTACATTAATTTCACGCTCAAACATAAAAACCAGTAACGTAAATCGTTTACCCATAAATATGTGTAAAGGGTATATTTATGAAATGAATTATTTTAACTTTATATAAAATAGGATAATTCTGTTTTTTATACGGTACAATTTTGATTCGAAATTGTACCTCCAAAATTGTATATAATTATATTGCTAAATTTATTATTCTACAAATGGAAAATATAGAAATTTTGTTTATGACTAAACATCGTATATTGCAGTATGCAATGCCATATTTTAATGTCGTTGTATAAAAATACTTTCATATTTGATATAAAATATGAAGGGAGGGAGGATCACATCCCATAGTGTGATACCAGCAATTATTGTGTTAGAAATGTAAATAAAATATTAGCATAATGAAAATACGAATCAAACTAGTTTTGAAAATATAAGAAATCAGTTAGATATTTTGAATAGGGATGAATATAAAGAGAAAATATAAACATGTGTAGTCAATGTTACTATCTAAGGTCTAGTGTAGCCTAGAAACATAAATTTATTACTATCCAAATAGACTTGGCAACTAAAGGACCTACATCTTTACGTGGAATCCGAACCACGTGGTATTAGTCTGATTTTCAGCTAATTGACAAGCATTGTATACTCAGTTCTATCCCTAAACAACATCCCTGACCCCTGACTACTATCCAACATGGACACCTCAGATGTTCTAGCAGGCTCCCTGTCGATGGCAACCATTAGGTGGACATCGTGTTGTTACGGGCTGAGTATTGAACATATCATATATAATATCCCCTATACTTGCTTTTCCATTCAGCAGGCTTAATAACTGTTGTTCTTTTTCCACCAGATCTTTATCCTGGCTGTCGCTGTAGCCGCCGTGTTCGCAGCCGAGGAGAGCAAGGAAAAGCGTGACATCATTATGGGTGAGTTCAACACATATATGTACAGAATGTACACAATACATAGTAATAGGATTACTCTGTGAGGTTGTATGTCGACGTGTGTTTGATTTCTTGACACAGAAGCCAACTTTAAGGAATTTGCCTAATTTAAGAAAATACAAGTATGTTAATTTGAGTCTCAGAGGTAAACCATTTGTCTTGTTCCAGGTGCTATCCCCAGCATGCACTATGCCAGTCCACTCATGCACTACCCCGCCGCTCCCTCCATGATCCACTACGCCGCCGCCCCTGCTGCCATCCCCATGCATGCCCGGACCATGGCCATCCCTGCCTACGACGACGGCAAGTACTTCCCCGGCAAGTACGAGAAGCCCACCTTCTACCCCGGCATGCCCCACATGATCGCCGTTTGAACCATCTAGAAACACGCTGAAGGACAACATAGAGTATGCACTGAATCTGACCCAACATTTGAAAATTTAATTATAAATTACTCTATTATTCAATGATTGGATTATAAAATGAAATAAATTATTCAAAATTATAGTGTGATATAAGTGTGGTTTTTCTAAACCGTTTTTTTTTTTTTTACCTGCAGTTTGTTCTAAAATAGCTTTTCAATACAGTATAAATATTTTGAATGCCATACTAACACTGATTTAACTATACTGATAAAATTAATTATATTACTTCATGTTGAACACCAGATGATTTTAACATCTTTGAAAACTCAATATTATTTCAAACATACCCCTTATTTTATTTGTTTTTATTTCATAATTATGCGTCTCCAGATCTTGTCTAAGCCCGGTCTGAAACATTAAATAACGTTAAATTTTCAAAATAATAAGCTTTAAATAAGTATATAATATGATAAAAGCATTCACAAGTCTGATACATTATTTTTGGCATAAAATAATTATTCAACAATTAAACGGTATATGGGTATACAAATTTAAAACCTCAAATACACTAAAGAAAGAATTGAATCATTTAAAATATTAAATAAGTATCCTTTATATTAATTTTATTTCCAATAACATCTTTAGTCCATTTTTGTTGTTGTCATTTAACAAACTCTCTAAGATCACAATCAGAGTCAATACATTTTGAGAAGGATCAGCTGATAAACACCGGCTGTCCATTTGTCATTGGGCTATTAATTAATGACACTTTCTAAGGAATAGTCGGCCTTAGTTTGTAACAATGACTACATTCGCTCATCTACACTCATCACACTCATTCGAAATCCATATTCGCCCATATCTTGACGATCGACGTCTTATGAATAAATAAAATAAATAAATAAAAATAAATAAATAAACTTTTATGACATCCGAATTGAATAAAAAAATCATAAACCATAACAGTATTGTTTTTATAAAAGCGCTAAAATAAACACATATTTTCTTAGCACTATATCGTATTACAACGAAATATACAGTTTCATAAAAAACCAATTCACCCAAACTTTTGAGCGTGTCAAGTTGCTAGGGGAAAAGGTAGTAACAGTTCAAAGTTCCATTAAGAAAATAATATCTTGATTGGTTATGTTATTTTATTGCCTGAGTTGAGAAGATTTTAAATACTGAAAGATTCTAAAAGGCACATCAATCTCAAGTGAAGGATTGATGTGATAATCCTTCACTTGAGAGTGAAAAGGTCGCAAAAAAGACATTTTGAAGGTAATCTTGATTAATACTGCAGGGTTTAGTTTGGTATCACTGCGACTGTTGGCAGGGTTAATTGGAGTTATGAATTTGTAAGGGACGATACTGTTATCTTGTAAGATTACATATAAGAGTAGAAGACCTTCTGTAGAAGCTTTGTCTGTGACTGGTAAGAGGAGATAGCCAATATTTCATATCTTAAAACCGAAACACTATTTCCTAGAGTAATGTACAACTTAATAACCAAGTAAATTTAGTTTTAAAAGCAATTTTTGGATTTTTTAATGGTAATATTTAAAAATAAAATAGAATTAATAATTTTATTTTATTGGTTTTTGGGAACCAATGACAGTATTTTAAATACTTATTCAGAAAATATAGTAAAAAAAACCCATGATGCGTGGTTCAAAATGAACGTTAGTTAAATTTTAATCAAACAAATATAAAAACATGAATTGAAGGAGTCGAATTTAGTAACCCTAGTTTTCATTACAAAATTAACTAAAGAAATGACAATCTTAGAACTTAGGCTTAAGCGGCCGGTGTCTTAACTAGAATCTTCAGTTTCCGGTGACAACCGCGTCAAGGTACTATCTACAATATTTACAAGATGACCAGACGTTTCGCCCATACTGTGATGTGGCATCCTCAGTGGTTTCTCACAAGAAAAACGGGAAATAACTCACTAACCATCGCTTTAATTGTGTAAAACCCGCTTGCGATGATCATTGCTACACTCTCCAGTAAAAACGTATCTTAATAAGCGTTATAAACGACGAAAGACCAGTGATAACGATAATTGAAAATATTTTCGGAGTGTCAAACCACATGTGGAAATAATACTGTGAAAAGTCATCAAGGACGACAGATACCGAGACCACTGATGACAACAAATGGAAATGTTCAAGGAGTATCAAATCACAAGAAGGAATAATATCGTCAAAAGCAACAAATAACTACAATTGTACAGTCATCAACGACTTTAGAGACCACTGATGACGACAAAAGGACGGTGTCAAGCTACAAGAGAAGTAATACTGCGAAAAGCAAAACATAACTCTGAGACTCAGAGAAACCACTGAGGATGCCACATCACAGTATGGGCGAAACGTCTGGTCATCTTGTAAATATTGTAGATAGTACCTTGACGTGGTTGTCACCGGAAACTGTAGATTCTAGTTAAAGAAATGACAACTTAAGTCTATACTTAATGAGCTTAACAGTGAAACCACTATACTCAGGAGTTTAGTAATAAGGTTGGGGCTTGAATCCTTCTAACCCTTACATTGGTTTCATCCGTTCATTGACTCTGGGTCTACACTGTCGGCGTACTTTACTAGTTTTTAGTTTATCGATGGCTAGTATCAAAATGATTTTATATTCTCGACCCGCTTAGAACAATTCTGCTATTTATTATAGAAAATTCAATGATAGAAAGATTACTTTTTCTGTCAGCAAGCATTGTGAGCATGTAAGTGAATTTGTGTATAAGATCAAACGAATGAGAGTATCCTTTATTATTATATAAGGTTGACTGAGATTAAAAAAAGGACCACTTATCCATAACTCAATATAGATAGAAATGGCTACAGTTTTTACAATTGATTTCGTTGTAGTATTTCTTAAAATTGGTGAGACTTCTAGTTTACTACAACTTGTGTGTGGTGGACAAGGTGAAAATGGCCCCCTCTCCCCTCAACACTGACACACCACCAGGGTAGTGCTAAACCTGAGTACTTATTTAATATGATACAGGGGATTCATTATTGGTCAGTTAAGTACCTTAGTTGAATGTTAATATTTGTATTATCATTCTTAAACACAAAAAATATTACATGGAAGAAATTTTAGTCTAGATGAAACTTATATTTAATAAGATTACTTGGAACTAGTTGAGTTTGATTATTGATTACTAGTTGAGTTTGATTATTTAAAAAATAAATAAATAAAAAATAACTTCTGTCACTGGTAAATGAATTGAATTTAATACTATCTTTGGGATTTATCACTATCGAAAACGGCCGGAATTTAATGACGGGGAACTTTGCAGGGACAACATGTGTTAAATGTCATCTATCTGTTTGTTAAGAAGTCGGAAATGGAGTTCCCACACAAACTTACGTAAAGGTATATATACAGTCTGACGACAGTGTTGGTCACTGGTTCACTCCCAAGTCTCCTCACATCATGAAGGTCCTGGTAAGTATGGCACAGTTTATAAAAAAGTTACTGTAATATATTCTAACAATTAATCAATAATATTTTAATCTTCCAATACTAAACAAAAGAAAAAGAATACTTAAAACACAAAAATTCTTCTTATTCAATTTCATGGATTTTAACCATTAATGTTTGAACTAAAAAGTCATATTATTAAAATTATATTTAACATTTATCCTTTATTGAAATACAATTTTACGTGTATACCTTTTGGATATTTGGCTGCTTAAAAACAATATTATATGCAGTAAAAAAATAAATAAATAAAAAATAAAATAAAATAAAAAACACCATAATTGATACGTCTTAATGTAAAAAAAAACTCACTCATCACGAAATCTACGAATCAAACGAATAGATTTTCATGAAATTTTTAAGGAAGTTTACTTTTGCAATATAGACACCTATTAAGAATTTATTACTTGAAATTCCATTCTTAAGATAAGGAAACAGCCTTTAAATGTTTCATTTTTTCTATAAGAGTAACATAAGCATGAATTTAATTCAATCATTTTATTTGAAAGACCTGATATAAAATACATAAACATGACACAACATGGCTAATGAGTAGGTTAAGCAAGCGTAGAAAACCATCCCATTGCGAGGTAAGGGCTTCTTTAGCCTAGTAGCCTATATAAGCAACTATATACACAGGCTAATGCTCCTTGGTTCTAGCTTACAGTAAATGTTTAATAAATATTTAAGCTTACAGTGATATTTAATTGAACGTTTGCCAGCGTGGTGGCTCAGTTGTTAAGGCTTCGGACTGCGGAGGGCAGGTACTAAGGTTCGAATCCCCTCTGATCCAACGGTCGGTACTTCACTCGTTGAATAAAGTTCACGCAAGGGCCTGTGGTTCCATGTGATCTGGCGACTGAAGTTTTTTTATAGAATTAAAACAAAATATAAAAAATAAATTATATGCTTAAAACCTACTGTATGTTGAGATAAAGTTGGGAAGAATAGAAAATTCAGGATTGAATTAAGGAAAATAAATAGATATTGTAGATACGATGTCCTTGAAAATAGTAAAAATATGTATAATGTGGGCAAACTCAGACTCAAATATGAAATTATTAATAGTTAGACATCTGTTTTCGTATGTTATATAGTTGATTAAAGCAACAATTTAATTACAACTAAAAAAAGTCTCTGCTTGTATTTTTAATGCCATTATCGTCTGTTGTTTTTAGTTTTGAAAATATTCAATATTGGTTTCTTGTTCATTTATAGATCGTTGTTTTCGCCGCTCTGGCTCTGGTTGCTGCCAAGGAAGGAGCTAAGGACAAAAGGGACATCCTTATTGGTAAGTTTAGCCACAGATTTCCAATGAAGTTGATAAATATCAAAAAAATAAGCTGTTAATGATAAGTTTACAAGAACGATGTCCTTAAGATGAAGGAGTAAGTAACACATCGCCGTTTGTCATTTTGTCGAAAGGTTTTTTTCTCCTAAAATCTATTATTACCTAGAAAATTCACTTTTATAGTAACAGTGTATTACAATGGTTTAAGATATTTTAAGTTTATTAAAATCTATTTTCACAGCATCTCGCACTCTGGCCTACACTCCCTCATACTACGCTGCCGCCCCTGCTGTCGCTTACCCAGCCTACGATGACGGCCAGTACTTCCCCGGCAAGTACGAGAGGCCCACCTTCTCCCCCTACACCCGAGTGATTGCTTACTAAGTTTTTGTACAATTATTTTACGTATGGAAGACCTTCAAATACTTTTGTCATAGAGTTGCCAGCTGAAATTATATAGTTCATGAACCATAAAAAGTAAACATCACGTAATTGAAGAAGAAAGTTAATTGAATCACAATAAAATTGAATTTTATACTTTATACATTTGTTAATATACTTAAAATAAACTTATACTATTTTAATACAAAATCTCATTTTCCTCCACAAGTATATTCAATTGTTCTTCCTACCTGTACAATATAAAATAAGAAACGTTGGAATTATTGAAGATAAGACATTATGAAAAATTGTTCTAATGCTATGCTCCATGCATTATGCTAAAATATTATCCTTTTATCTTGATTTAAGGCAAAATGATAAAGGAGCCAACTAAGAATTGCCTTTTGTTCATTTCTAGTAATATTTAAAAAATAATTAAAAAAAACAATGTTTTATAGATTACTACAAATATTCACACACAGATCGTTAAACAAATTTTTAATTTGTAAATTTTAATATTTATTGGTGCTTAACTTGAATGAGTGAACATTAAGTTATACTGTAGTTAAAATAAAAAACGTACCAAAAATATTTGGTACACCGAAGAATATAAAAAGAATAAACTACAGTAATACGAAAATATGGTTTGATTATAAAAACGTTGAATATAAATATATTTATTGTACTAATAAACCTGGAAGGCTGCACCTATAAAGGATTTAATTGTATATTTAATCAAGACTAAGAATAAAACCTACCAGATTAATAAAAGATCAGTGTTTCCAGGAAGCCTATCCAGATTTCCTGGTGTTAAATTGCAAACACCGTCCATTCGAATTGTTCCAAGGTCAAACAATGCTCCGAGCAGGTAACTTTGGGTTGAATGAGCTCTTGGGAATTACGTCAGACGTATTAAAATAGTCACACGTACTAATAATAGCAACTTTACACTTTCACTCTTCCATATATATAGATGGAATGGCATTCAGTGTAATTTCGCTCAAAAACTAAGAAAACGATAAAAACACCTTCACAAGTTCATATAGCAGTGGACTTTGTAGGTAACATCAAGTGTTGTGAGTTAAAGTATTTATTGTTCAATATTAATGCGCCAATCGTAGGGATTTGAAATTTGACTAATAGGGGCGAATGAGTGTGATGACTGTAGATGGATGAGTGTAGTCATTGTTACTAAAATCGAATGTTACTTAGAAAGAGCCATTTAGGAATATCCCAATAGTCAGTCGTCTAAGAGACCTATATGTTTACGTAGAATCCGAACCCACGTAGTATTGGTCTTATTTTCATCTCACTGACACGCCTAATACTCGGTTCTCCTCCCTACACAAAATCTGGGGCCAGTCTACCACCCAAAATGGACATCTTAGACTTCTCTAGATGACAACCTTTGAACAGACAACGTGTCGGCATCAAGAGGGTCGAGCATATAACATAATGTCTACAATCTCTACAAAACTTTGTCCCCAAATAGCTGGGCTACAGCACTGCGAACTAGGGCTGATACTAATATTACAATATTACGATCTTATAAAAGCTGTACATACAACACTATTATTTTATTTATAAAGAGTGGTGTTAAATACTATAATATAAACTGAATATATCAAATTTTTACTGCCAACGGTATCGTTGGAAATAAATAAAGTGCCATTAGGTCACTGACCTCAGGTATATTAGTGAAATGTGTTTACCGACGACTGATACATTTTGTAAACGACGGGAAATCCAAAAGGCAACACGGTAATTCCTAGGAGATAGACGACCTTAACAGTTAAGATAACAGCAGTATTTGAAAAGAAATAAATATCATTTTATTTATAAATATCGCAACTAATATCAATAACATCCTGTTCAAACCTTAAAAAACGTTACTTTCATATATTATAGAGATAATATATGAAAGTAATGTTCTTTCGTTAATGAAAAACGTTACTTTCATATATTATAGAGATAATATATGAAAGTAATGTTCTTTAAGGTTTGAACAGGATGTTATTGATATTAGTTGCGATATTTATAAATAAAATGATATTTATTTATAAATATCGTTATTTAATATTCCTTGCATAACATTTGGACTTATAATTTTTTTTTATTATATTTTATTTGGCTGGCGTCTGAATGATAATATAACAATCGTAAATAAGCATTAATAATATAAATGTAAACGAAATAAAACTGTATTGAAGTTTTCTTATGCTATCATTCTTTATAAGTACAGCTTATGATGGAAAAAAATCATATTTATGTAATTAGGAAAATATAAATATGAATAACTGCTAAATCATCAAATAATAAACTATAAAAAATGTATTCCTCTGTTAGTATTAATACTGTTGGGGTTATCAAGAGAAAAAAAGTGAAATATTGTCAGCTGATCTATTAACTTCGTAGCCTTGAACTGTCCGTTCTAGAGCCGTCAACTATAATACATCGATAAATACATTAAAATGGTGTTATGTTTATATAAATAACATTAATATTAAATAAATAAATAATATTTATATGTTTATAATAAAGTTTAACAGTATTATTACTGACTGTTGACTTACTTATATACTTCCCTCATGGTATTACATATAGATGTGCAGTTCAAATTCTAATTCAAAATCATTTATTATTTCTTAAATTGATATTACATTGCAGTATTTCTTTTTAATTTCTCTAGCACATAGCTATTTTAGAGATCAACTAATTTTATCATAGGGCCTAATGAAATATATTTGATATATGGGTAATCTTAAAGTAACTAACAAACAAAACAAAAATAAATAAACAAATCAACAAACACCAAGGAAACATATCAAAGGATACCAAATAACATTTGTATTCGTTATAAAAGTTAATTTTTTCAAAATTGTAATTTGTTTATATCAGTAATCCTAATTTTTATTTTATTTTGGAGTTTATCTCAGTTAGTTGTTTGATTGTTTGAAATTTCCTTCTGGATTTGTTGTATCTACAGTTCTCTTGTATATGTATAGTTTACCGATATATGTGTGGATTCTTAGCACATATTTTCCGTTAATATTCACAACATTGTGATCTTTAGTGACGTGAAACGTTAGTGCAGTACTGTTAGTGAGGTATATCTGACTAGAGAGCAATGAATAAAGAGCTTTTAGGTTAGTTACTAATAAAGCGTGTTCACACAAGAATACTTACATGATAAACACGGACTAAAGAAGAAAATTGAATAACTGAGTCAAAAGGGAAATAATTGAGAAAAAACTGCTCCTGTAGTTAAAGTATTACGTATTCAAGTGGCTAACGTTTGAAAATAAATAAACTTTGGACCATAAACCATAAAGTGACTTCCTTAGAAAGTTTTCATACTGTCATAAAAAATATACTGAAATCTTAACCCTATTAACTTGTTTTACTATCACTAAAAAAAACTGATTTGACTTTTTTGTATCACTATTTACATATTCTCTAAGCAAATATGAATATAAAAACAAGTATTTAAAAAGAATAAAGTTATAATACTAACAGGGATTGCATTAAATCTCTTACATATTTGTTTACAAAAAGACCACTACTATTAAAAATGCATTTCATTGATCAATATTTACCTTACCAACACAAACAAACACATAGAAAATGCCCTTACTGAAATAAGATAAATTTTAAGGGTAAAGGTTTTGAAAAAAGTCATAAGTACAGTATACACTTTACTGTTGGATTAAACATGTTTAGTTTAATTTGTATAAAATAAAGGCACAAGGTTATATTAATTTTTGTTTTCCTATTTTTAAACGCACGGGCTACAAGTAAACAAATAAACAAAAAGACTAAAAATAGATAAGATAACATAAGATTTAGTTCTTATTTTATTCTTCGTCATGAGCCCTACTGTGATATAAGAGTTATGGAAAGTTAAAAATCAAAACACAATTGATAACAAGGACCATGTCTCAGTTAAAAAGTTAAAGGTTTAGAAAAAATAAGGCAACCGTTAAAAAGGATTAAAATTTAGCAAACATTATGCAACATAACTTTTAATATTATACAATTCAATGGAAACGTACTAGAAGAGTCACATGTAAATTTAACTTCTCTAAAGCGGTTTCTGATACTAGTTTTCAGTAAAAATAAAATGGGTGAATTTTCAAACTGGAAGTGCATTTGTATGCAGCTGCTTTAGTTTTATTGGGTAACGCCCATTCTGCCCCCCCCGCCTCCTCATCTGATTCACTCTTCTCAAAAAATGTCCAGGACTATGAAGTCTATCCAATAGTATAAAAGGAGCACATTTCCATGGGTCAGCATCAGTCGAGTTTCAAGCACGTCTGAACTTTTCAAAATGGCCGCCTTCAAGTCTCTGGTAAGTAGAATACTTTGTAAAAACGGAAAAGTTTCAAAATTCTAATGAAACAATAGTAGGTTTATATAACGTATTGTAAATTTAAAAATAAATTTGTGTGAATAAAAATAATTTAAAATTTTAAGACGGAATGAATAAATATTTGAGCAAAATTAAAAAAAGGTTCATAAATTAATTTATTTGATAATATCAGTGTTTAAATTTATTCTTGCATTTTACTCTTGCTGGTAAGTTTCTTTACAACAAGTTTTGCCTATTACAGTAATCAATTAATAATTAAATTAAAATATTTGAAGTTATACTTAAGTTACTAATTAACAGAGATAAGACACGTAATAACTTCTCTCTCTCATTATTACATTATTATTGACTAAACATTTTATAAAAGTCAATAATAAGACTTTGGATAGTAATCAGAATCTTTTCTTATAGAATGTCATACAAAAACTCAATATAAAATACAATTTAACTAATGAAACTTGTTTAAATTTGTTTAAATAGTTTAAAACTAACTAGAATATCTAAAGTTATAAATAATTTTCCCGATGTATATTTTTTTCTTCTCATATGTAAAGAAAAGTAATTGCTTGGTACTAGCATATGAATATCTTATAAATTAAAAAGGTTTCTTCAGGAAATGTATGAATCGAAAATGAATACTCTTCAGAATCCCAATAAATAAATTGGAAAAAATCGATGGGATACTGAAAAGAATATATTTTCAAATTTCCTTCATTATTGTTATTAAAAAAACATTGTTTAATTTTACCAGTATTTCACGAGGCTTGTATCTCATAATTTATTTTAAATGTTTTAATTTCTTATTAAGATTTACATCAGATTATTGCTACGTAAATGTTGTATTATTTATATTTATGTTCATACCAGTATTAAGTTAAACAAACATTTCTTTAATACTTATAATGTAAAGTCAAATAAAAGCTCAGAGCATAGCTCCCATTTCGAATAAAATGTGTGAAGAATTTCTATATAATTCTTCACAAATTATAAAAAAAGTAAAAAAAATAACAGCTTTACTCATTGGAAAACATGTTGAGACAGATATTATTTATATATAACTTAATTATTTATAATAACCATACCAATTCTAAGTAATGAGTGTTCTTGTCCTAACTGACATACATAACGTTTCATCGCGACTTGTTGACCTCCAATAATGCGCTGCAATGTTTTGTATACATAGGTTTTTCAAATTACTAATCATAACTTTCCCAATTACAATATAAACTGTATACTTGATGAAAGTATGATGCTATTTTTCTGTTATCTTAGTAAATAAAAAATATATGAATCATCTCATGACGAAATCTCCAAAACCACCGAACAGATTTATATGACATTTAGAGGGAAGTTAGCTTTGGTATCATAGTGGGAACCACTAAGAAGGGTTTTATCGATATTCTATTCCTAATGGGTACAAACACCCCTCCAACTGTTCTTTTTTTTTCATAAGAGTCACATTGGCATTTATTTAATAATACATATCAAACAGCTGAAACAAAAACATGACACAAAAGATGGTTAATTTTATTTTCATTGTGAAATGTTTAAGACCGTTTCTACTAATTACACTACTTCGAAGCCCCTGAATTATACTTATAGGCTTTCTAGGAGAATGGCAGCAGGCTAAGCTCTAATAGAGATGTGATGGTTTATTTAGAACCACGGAGGGAAAGGTAAGCAGGCGTAGGGAACCACCCCGTAACAAATCAAGGACTGTCGGCTAGTGATTCATAAAACTGTTCTTACAAAATATTATTTAATTCAAGCAAAAATCCATCACCACGTTTCTCTCTAAACCATCACAACAAAATAGAAGCTCAGTCTGGTAACAAAGTTATATAGTTTAAAAAACCCTATAAGTCTACTTTTGAGGATTGTAAAGAGTTTATGTAAAGAGTTAGTAAAATAATTTCTACTGATACTCAGTTTTCTTCACTACACAACATCCAGACCCAGACTACCACCCAACATGGACACCACAGACTTCTTCAGTAGTGTTCATGTTGATGGCAACAATTGAGCCGACGTCGTGTCAGTATTAAGAGGGCCGAGCATAGAGCATATCACCTAGAATCTCCACAAAACTTGCTTTTGCATTTAGCAAGTTTAATAACTAATGTCTTTTTTTCACCAGACCCTTCTCCTGGCTGTCGCCGTAGCCGCCGTGTTCGCCACCGATGAGGGCAAGGACAAGCGTGACGTCATTATTGGTGAGTTCAACACATATATGTACATAATAAATGCATATAGTCAGTCATATACCTGTGTGTATATAGGGGTCACATGACTTTACCTGCTTATATAATAGAAACATTTAATATCTAAAAACAAAACAAAGTTAATACATTTCAGCAAGAACATTATTTGTATTATACATTTTGAATAATAATATGTGTAGTATACATTTTATATATGTAGTTTTGTTTGAGAAATTTAGGACCAAAAAGGACCTGATTCTACACTCCCAAAATTATATACTCCTTACAATTTAGTTATCAGATCTGAATATTTTTACTGAGAGATTGAAACTGTGGTGTTATACGTAAAATAGTTTTCAACATGTATATGATTTCTCAAATCTTCACTTACATAGAAGCCTAATTAGGTTTGCCTAATTTAAGAAAATACAAGTATGTTAATTTGAGTATTAGAGCTAAACTCCCTTGTTTTGTTCTAGGTGCTATCCCTAGCATGCACTATGCCAGCCCACTCATGCGTTACCCCGCCGCTCCCTCCATGATTCACTACGCCGCCGCCCCTGCTGCCATTCCCATGCATGCCCGAACCATGGCCGTCCCTGCCTACGACGACGGCAAGTACTTCCCCGGCAAGTACGAGAAGCCCACCTTCTACCCCGGCATGCCCCACATGATCGCCGTTTGAACCATCTAGGAACACGCTGAAGGACAACATTGCACTGAATCTGACCCAACATTTGAACATTGAATAATTAACTTCTCTAATTAAATGCAATTTAATGAAAAATGGCTTTATTGACAACAAAGTGTACGAATGGTGATGTTAGGACTACTAAGTCCTTTCTTACACCTTACCAACAATTCAATAAATTCGATTGTAAAAATTAAGTAAATCATTAAAGTATATCATACCGTGACGAAGAGTGTGTTTTCCTTACCCTTTAATTTATTTCATTTTATATAACTCGCAAGGCTTAACATAGCACTTGGCTAGGCAATGCGTCATTGAAGTCTCACTGTCATTCAAAGGGTTGGGAGGAGCCGCCGAGCCAGAAAATATTTTTATTTATATCTTTTGTTTAAAATGTTATTTATAACCTGAAATAATTTGATTTAAAATAAATTTTGTAAATTGAAGTGTCTATTACCAGATGAGACTTTGCAAAGACAGCATAGTTTGTGTTTATTTTAGCAATAAGAGATTTTAGTTCAAATAAAAACTTTGTAAACGACCTTTTTGATTGGCTGTAATAGTAAATGTAAAGCAAACAACAAGACCAAAGGAATACTTTTATACTCAAAGAGGCGCAAGTACGCAAGCGTAGCTGAACGAGCAACACGGGAACCAAGATCAGTCACATGGCGGAGGGGTAAAACAGTGGTGGGACTGGAACTGCCCTCCCCACCACTCCTAGTAATATTTCCCTCACGCGCAGGACAAGTGCCACGGTAAGTTTTGCGAGCTATACAAGCCATATACAAAAATTAGTTTTTGAATAAAGTATTTTATCATGTCAGTATCACCTCGCAAGATGGTAATAAATTAGGAGTTTATAACATTTTTCCGGACAAAAAAATCTTTTTTAACTTAATTCTTATTAAGTTTAAGTTTAATATATTACATTGTGTCTAGTTTGTACTGTAATATGGCCTAAAAAGTAAGAAATTTAAACATTTAGTTTGTTGTTTAAATAATGAATGCTTACAAAACAGTAAGATAGGTTTGGTAATTGTCTAAGGCCCACCTGAAAAAGGTAAACAATGTTATATTTTCAATATTTTATTTTAAGTTTTTAAATGAACCTTACATATTATATCTTATAATTATAAATACAAAATTACATTTCAACACCAAATATGAATACGCCATAAAAGAATCATTCAACTATTGAAGGATATCTGTATTGGAATAGGATCTTATTACACTAAATAAGTAATTGGATAAAATAGCAAATTAACTAAGTACCTTTTTTATTGCTTTTATTAGAACTATTGTCTTAATCCACATTCATGGTGAATTTAACAAACTTTGTAACCTTTTTATCACATCAAAATTGAATAAAAATAAAATATTTTACCATAGTTATCTTTAATTAAAGTGATAATAAAAAATACATATTTTCTTAGAGCTGTGATAAAAAAATTCCATTTTAACTTTTGATTGCACTACATTTTCTGGTATAATCTCACCATTAATTATATTATTTTAGTTCTTGAATTGAGATGAACTGCAGATTTTACACATTAAAAAATAATAAAAAGCACAACTTAAACTTGTCACTAAGTCAAGATTGCTGTAAAGATCACACACTAAAAACCTTTTTGTAGTTAACGCCGAGAAATGTTCCTTCAGTGTTATCACTGTGGTATCGCTGCAACTGTTTTCAATGATTATTGAGGATAAGTGTTTACAATGTAGCCACGTAAAGTGAGTGGGATGGCACTGAATAGCCCGAGGGTAGGAGGTGCAGATGGGTTTTGTTTAACTTCACTTGCCAGAGTGAATTCTTTCAACGAGTGAAGATGTCGGTTAGCTCAGTTCGGTTCTTGGACCTTGCCCTCCTCAGTCCGTAGCGTACTGCTGCATAACGTTTCATATTGAAAAGTGAGTAGGAAGGAATGGTTCTGAAGGGTGTACAAGGACATACCATTGAGAAACCACAAGAATCTTAGCTCTGCAGATAAAAGATTAAACTATGTCAACTGAAAGTAAAATATTCCTGTGAAATTATCAGACCTTAGTCGAGAAATATCGTTAAGGAGACATCATTTCATATATTTTTACAAGTTTAAAATTACAGTCGTTATTTAAAAATGTGTCAATACAAAGTTAACAATTTGTCAAGAATCCCTCCCAGAAGTTGACAAAGTCACTTCTTGGGTTAAGTAAACCGCACGTTAAGCTGGTGGTGGGACTCATCACCGGCCACGGCAAATTCCGGAGGCATCTAAGAACGGTGGGACTCTTAACGGAGGATCCCATCTGTCGCCTCTGTGGGGAGGACGAAGAGTCGGCAGAACACATTGTCCTGGAGTGTGAGGCCCTTGGTGCCAGAAGAAGAGCACTTTTTGAAGGCTCACCTCTGGGACAGTTGGAAATTACTAATCTAGTGAAGAAGCTCCTTGACTTGGTTAAGGGTTGCCAGCTTTACGACGATTAGGCACCGGGATTGGCACAAAAAGCCTTAGGCTTCGTTGCAAGGGTTGGCTGGACCAACTATATATCCCCACTTAAACTAACTAACTAACTAACTAACAATTTGACTAAATAGTCATAACCGTGAAAAAGACAAATATTTACAAACAAAAACACTGACTGATATATCAACGAACTATACTACTTACTAAATATCGATGGATATACTAAACTTTAACAAATAGCGATCCATGATTGTGAATGGCACTTCCGCTAATAACATCACTGGGTATTTTGAGTTTACTATTCAAAAGCAGATAAGATAGCAAGATATTCAAATCTTGTATTCTTAGTCGTACATATTTTACCTGTACGTAATAGGTTTCTTTTTACCATACATTGATAAAAATTTATTAAACACTTCTTACCTAGAAAATTATTTTGAAATTATAAAGGGTAATATATTTATAAAATATTGGGAAGTTATTTATTATACACGAACTATCTATATCAAATATATTTTTATTGTATGATAGTGAAATACCACTAACACGACCACTAAGAAAACGTGAACACTTATGGAACCACCGAACATATTTGAATGCTATTTTGAGGGAAGGTAACTTTAGAATCACAGATACTCAATGTTTCCTTTTACATTGACACTTACTTAAATTAATAATTTAATCCAAGAATCTGATACAAAACATGTAACAATAATACAGATATTTTTCTTCTCATGTAAGTTATAAATGTGATTTAAGACTTCTTATTTCAAATCCCTGAAAAGAAATTGAACAGTTTTTAAATAAAAAATAATTAGTTTAAAATTAATTCTATTTTAAAACACAGAACTTTTGCCAGATAACAATTGAAATGCAATAGTTCAGCTGTAATAAATAAATTCACATATGATGATTTTACTGGGTCAATACATTTTTGTAACTCTTTCTTTTGCCGTTTTTTTCACGTAGCAAAGCACGGACGACTGTCTAATGTACGAGCTG
This sequence comes from Stictocephala bisonia, assembly GCA_035578905.1. Classification (NCBI taxonomy): domain Eukaryota; kingdom Metazoa; phylum Arthropoda; class Insecta; order Hemiptera; family Membracidae; genus Stictocephala; species Stictocephala bisonia. Next base: position 3,950,882 of record JAQJVL010000007.1, read on the forward strand.
ACTAGCTTGTATATTAGAAAACGAATGAAAATACACATAAAAAACCCCTTGATTGATAGGAAAATCCAAGTTTTCTATGACACAGAGAACTCATTTTGTAATCCAGATAATAGGATTACGTAGCCTTGAAGCTGTGTATTTATACGGCCCGAGGGGGAGCAGACAGCATTGGTCTACTGCCATCACCTTTCAACATGAAGTTTCTGGTGAGTTCATGTTTTGAGAGATAAGTGAAAACATTTATTTAAAAATTTAAATATATATTTCACATACGTTTTTGTAATGAAAAATTATATTTTTTGTGAATATAATGTAGGATGAGTTTATGTGATAAGTATCAGATGAATTACATAGACTAAATTCAAACGAGTTTTGTTTTTATATATGAATACATGTATTTATTAGTTGGATATTAATGTATTAACCATGTTTATATTATTTTCATAAAGATATCTCATATAATAGGTATATTAGTGCTAGAAATTTAATTAGTTAATGATATCTACCAGTACTGATTTTTTATATTGTTTTACATTTAAAAAATGTAAAACAATATAAAATGTATTGCCTTTAATCTATGCCTTTAATTAGGTTTACATAGATCTACACATGCACTCCCCACTACAATACCACTACACTACTCGATATCAAAATCGACGATGATTAAAGGCAGTAAATTTAGCATTAAATGGACAATATATATGTTTGTACTTAAAATTTAAGTAGTTAATTTGTTTAAAAAATCAGATACTAAACGAAAACCGATGTATTTAGCTTTAATTTAGTTAGTTGGAACAGTATATTTTTTGTAAATTCGACTTTTATATAACGTAAATTAACAAGAAACTTATTAATAGTGCGCCTTGTAATTTAAACGAATAAATAGTGAATTATAAAGGTTATAGTATTTTTTTTTTTTTTTTACTTTTGAAATTGAAATAACAGTAATTCTACATATTTATGTGATGAATTTATGAATTTGTACTGTTTAACAAATAAGAAAAATTATTAAATTTTACTTTGGTAAAATAAAATAAATTTATATTTCATCGAAAGGCTATACTAGTAAAAACAAGATAACAAACATTATACAAAGTTGAGCCTTGCTAAATTAGGAAATTTATTGAAGTAAGCAGACCATAATTAATTAAGGAAAAAACTTAGTAAATAGTATAATTCATAACATATCTAAAGTGCAAAATTAGAGTAAAGCATATTTAGAAATGTAGTGGAATCTAACAAAATGTTATAGTTTGGTGTTATCTATTCTTTATGGTTGTCCAGATCTTGCTCTTCGCCATCTTCGCTGTGGTCGCTGCTGACCAGGACGGCAAAGATAAGCGTGATGTATTCATTGGTAAGTTGAAAAGAATTAGTGAACTAAAATAAACGCTAAAGAATAATGTACATATAAATAAACATGCTGTTCTGTTCTCACTCTAAGTATTATGTTTCATATTATTCTCTATAAGAGAGTAATATACACTATAGCTGACAATAAATGTAGTTTGAAGCATCATACGACATACAGTTATATTATTTTTATATTACAATTATTGACTTCTCAAATACTTTCCTCGTCACAAACAAATATGTTTACAAAACATTAATATCTGCAATACTTAAAGTTATGAGTTTTACGTTAGTCCCAATCTGAGTATTTGGTAAACAAATAAGTTACTAAAAGTCTCTTATCTTTGATTGTAATTACTATGGAAGTTGAAGAAAGCGTGTGTATATGTTAATAAAATTAATCTGTAAAAAGATTTTGATGTTACTAAATCGCCTAAAGTTACGTAACGCCTAGTTTTAATATAATTACAAAATTAGAAATACATTTTATAATCCATTGCATAACAATACTACTATCAATATAATAATTGCAAATATGTTAAACCCCAGGAGTTACGTTTAAACATAGAGAAGAATAAAATAGAGGTCGCTTTCTTATGGCCACAGTGGCAGTTATAAATAGACTATAAATAATGTTCATCTTTATACATCTGTATTAATAATTACTACGTTCATCCTTGAGGATTTGTGGGTATAAAAGAAGGGACTGACAAGGTTTTGGCCCTGCCATCCGCATGCAAACTGGAAAAAAAACTCAACCCACATTTAGAGCACTATTCGGTTAGACCTTTGTTTCCTTCTTTTCTGTGGTTAAAATTAAGTTACTGAGTCAAAGGCCAAAACTATATTATGTGTTTATGTTGTAAGATGGAAGTTTTAAATATTTAAAATTGTTAACAAGACAATTAAAGAGATAAATAACAAACATTTTTTTACATATACAAGAAATGAATAAGTTCGATGGTAAATGTTACCACTCTAAAAATATTTCTTATTTCCAGCCCGTGGAGGTCTGCCCTATGCCTACGCTCCAGCTGCCTACGCCGCCCCAGCCGTCGCCTACCCCTACTCAGCCTATGACTACTCCCGTTATCTCTACTACTGAACAACTGACCGCATGTTTTTGTAAAGATGTGTACTAAAAAGATGCAATAATACATACTGCAATTGAAATGCAAGTTAATTTATTTTTCGACATTTTAAATTTGTTTGTGATATTTAACATATTTTAGCATTTATTTACAGTTTGGACGGAATAATAATTTATTTTTTCATAATTTTATTGGACATTTCAGAAAATATGTCTTAAATCACTCAATGGTTTAGGTAGGGATGGATAGGAGACAACTTATCTTCTGATAGTCGAAGGAACTGGAAGTAGTCCCAAAGTCAACGCCAGGTAGATGGTTGGAGGTGACAAAATTATTCACTGGAGAAGATTGTTAATGAGAATTCCAGAAATAATTACTGATGGAATCGGTTAACTGTAAAACTGTATGTTAGATAACGTCCTCATAAAACAAATATCTCTTCGTTTACTATAGAAACCATGGCATAGACAGATCAAGTCAACGCATTGCTGTAGGCAAAGTATGTGCTGCTATCTAACGGGATTGGTTTCAAATTAGTGTTAGGACGACTGCTTGGCGTACAACTAGTCAACAAAGAGATAGACAGAGAGAGGGAAACAGCTGGTGCTACCTGTGAAAACCAAACATAAACTAACTTCATCGACCATGAAACCCGGCTTCACAGGACCAATATGAGCGGACTGTCTTCTTGTTTCTACAGTCAATGATTTTATTTTATTAACCCAAATAAAAGATCGTTTGTAATTGAAAATTTAAGGAAATGGAAAGTCAAGGACCAACTGAATCTTCAGTTTCAGGATGAGCCTCATCACTAGTACTTTCTGAAAGCAGAGGCGGTTGAATGGTTGCACAACCACCAATCAACAAAGAATCAAATATGTAATGTCTTGCAATCGTCAAGAATTAAAAATAAATGCTATCCTCCATCAAAGCTCTAGTTAAATTTCGTCGAAAAAGCCGTAGTTATTTCGTATTTTTCATTTGAATACGCGCTACCGATTCCTAGCGCATGCACCACCTGTGACGTAGTTTCTATATGGAGAAATAACATTGGAATGGCGGGAAACGAAACACTTAAGTTGCTATGGTAACGTTGCATTGCTTGTATTAGAGCCTTGGAGGTGCACTTTAGCTCTACAACTAGCCAAGAACTGCATTGTTAGTATTCCGAACTCTGTTATTGTCAGCGAGTCACAAGAAGTCCTCTGAACCTCTTGCCTCTGTGATATTTAAGGCGCTTATTACCATCGAAACAGCACAAGTCATGTGTGGTACCTATTGAATTACTAATTATGATATGTACACATCACTTGTGCTGTTTCGATGGAGATAAGTGCCTTAAATATCACAGATGCAAGAGGTTCAGAGGACTTCTTGTGACTTACAACCGTATAACCTGTTTGTATTTATAGGTTATGTTATTCTATGTTATTGTTCATTTTTGGGTATTTGTTTTGCTACTTTTTAGTGTGATGTTACTTTAATAATTATGAAGCTCAATTAAGTGAGTATTGTGTGTATACTATTTACTATTGACGTGAAATGACAATTAAGTGAGTATTGTGTGTATACTATTTACTATTGACGTGAAATGACAATTAAGTGAGTATTGCGTGTATACTATTTACTACTGACGTGACATGACAATTAAGTGAGTATTGCGTGTATACTATTTACTACTGACGTGACATGACAATTAAGTGAGTATTGCGTGTATACTATTTACTACTGACGTGACATGACAATTAAGTGAGTATTGCGTGTATACTATTTACTACTGACGTGAAATGACAATTAAGTGAGTATTGCGTGTATACTATTTACTACTGACGTGAAATGACAATTAAGTGAGTATTGCGTGTATACTATTTACTACTGACGTGAAATGACAATTAAGTGAGTATTGTGTGTATACTATTTACTACTGACGTGAAATGACAATTAAGTGAGTATTGTGTGTATACTATTTACTACTGACGTGAAATGACAATTAAGTGAGTATTGTGTGTATACTATTTACTACTGACGTGAAATGACAATTAAGTGAGTATTGCGTGTATACTTTTTACTACTGACGCGAAATGACAATTAAGTGAGTATTGCGTGTATACTATTTACTACTGACGCGAAATGACAATTAAGTGAGTATTGCGTGTATACTATTTACTACTGACGCGAAATGACAATTAAGTGAGTATTGCGTGTATACTATTTACTACTGACGCGAAATGACAATTAAGTGAGTATTGCGTGTATACTATTTACTACTGACGTGAAATGACAATTAAGTGAGTATTGCGTGTATACTATTTACTACTGACGTGAAATGACAATTAAGTGAGTATTGCGTGTATACTATTTACTACTGACGTGAAATGACAATTAAGTGAGTATTGCGTGTATACTATTTACTACTGACGTGAAATGACAATTAAGTGAGTATTGCGTGTATACTATTTACTACTGACGTGAAATGACAATTAAGTGAGTATTGCGTGTATACTATTTACTAATGACGTGAAATGACAATTAAGTGAGTATTGCGTGTATACTATTTACTAATGACGTGAAATGACAATTAAGTGAGTATTGCGTGTATACTATTTACTACTGACGTGAAATGACAATTAAGTGAGTATTGCGTGTATACTATTTACTACTGACGTGAAATGACAATTAAGTGAGTATTGCGTGTATACTATTTACTACTGACGTGACATGACAATTAAGTGAGTATTGCGTGTATACTATTTACTACTGACGTGACATGACAATTAAGTGAGTATTGCGTGTATACTATTTACTACTGACGTGAAATGACAATTAAGTGAGTATTGCGTGTATACTATTTACTACTGACGTGACATGACAATTAAGTGAGTATTGCGTGTATACTATTTACTACTGACGTGACATGACAATTAAGTGAGTATTGCGTGTATACTATTTACTACTGACGTGACATGACAATTAAGTGAGTATTGCGTGTATACTATTTACTACTGACGTGACATGACAATTAAGTGAGTATTGCGTGTGTACTATTTACTACTGACGTGACATGACAATTAAGTGAGTATTGTGTGTGTACTATTTACTACTGACGTGACATGACAATTAAGTGAGTATTGTGTGTGTACTGTATACTACTGACGTGACATGACAATTAAGTGAGTATTGCGTGTGTACTGTTTACTACTGACGTGACATGACAATTAAGTGAGTATTGTGTGTGTACTGTTCACTACTGACGTGAAATGACAATTAAGTGAGTATTTTGTGTGTACTGTTCACTACTGACGTGAAATGACAATTAAGTGAGTATTGTGTGTGTACTATTCACTACTGACGTGAAATGACAATTAAGTGAGTATTGTGTGTGTACTATTTACTACTGACGTGAAATGACAATTAAGTGAGTATTGTGTGTGTACTATTTACTACTGACGTGAAATGACAATTAAGTGAGTATTGTGTGTGTACTATTTACTACTGACGTGAAATGACAATTAAGTGAGTATTGTGTGTATACTATTTACTACTGACGTGAAATGACAATTAAGTGAGAATTGTGTGTATACTATTTACTACTGACGTGAAATGACAATTAAGTGAGTATTGTGTGTATACTATTTACTACTGACGTGAAATGACAATTAAGTGAGTATTGTGTGTATACTATTTACTACTGACGTGAAATGACAATTAAGTGAGTATTGTGTGTATACTATTTACTACTGACGTGAAATGACAATTAAGTGAGTATTGTGTGTATACTATTTACTACTGACGTGAAATGACAATTAAGTGAGTATTGTGTGTATACTATTTACTACTGACGTGAAATGACAATTAAGTGAGTATTGTGTGTATACTATTTACTACTGACGTGACATGACAATTAAGTGAGTATTGTGTGTATACTATTTACTACTGACGTGAAATGACAATTAAGTGAGTATTGTGTGTATACTATTTACTACTGACGTGAAATGACAATTAAGTGAGTATTGTGTGTATACTATTTACTACTGACGTGAAATGACAATTAAGTATCAGTTCTATTTATAATATATTAATAACTCCCTTTGGGCTTAGAAGTATTGAGGATAAAATAAATTTAAAAGGCTTTCTAATTTCAAACAAACAGTATTATATCTGTGCTATATTTAGAAAGCGGCAAACTCTTAGTTTTTTGCTTAATTATGAGCATTGTTGTGCTCTACGCATTAGAAAATATATTAGTATTTTTGATTTTGCATTTTTAATGGTCAAAAAATTACAACTTGAAGGTAAAACTTGAGTATTATACTAAGGGGGGGTCCACATATAAATGAGAATCAAGTACATTACATATAATTGGCAAAAGCACCCAAATATATAAAAACATAACTTATTGCACCCACCAAACTACTGAAGCGCTAGCCACCACTGTCTAAGAGCAATAATGGAATTGTGTTTGTGTAAACCTACGTCAAGTTAATGTGTTGTTTTTGTTATGAGCCATTTTGGTTATTTATCACAGATATATTATTATAGAAATAGTGAAGTGACGTGATAGGCCTTTACACTTTGGGTTTTTCCAGTATTGTCTCTCCATTCCTTATGCCATGATGGGAAAAATACAGCATAAAATGTGACAGTCTGATAGCCAAATTCTTATCATTATTGGTATACTTCATATTGTTAAGTGCCAAATTAAAAAAGTACATTGTTTACTGTTCAACAATAGACATTTAATAAGCACTAGGCTTTACAAACAAAATTAAGTATTACAGAAAAAGTTGTTTTTTGGCACAACTTAACATTACCGTCATTTTCGATAGGTTTCTATAGCGATATCCAGCCACTAATATCTTTTTACAAACCCTTTAATATCAGGGATCGCCTGTAAAGAATTTGCTATTTCACATACTGAATAATATCCTAACCCCATTTTTTGAGGGACACGAAAACAAATGTCAAATATTTTATATGAAAATAGTTTCCAATGTGTTAAAAACATAACCTGGAGATAGTCCGTTCATAAGTACAGGTGAGTAGGCACTTTCTGGACACTCTGTACGTTTATGTATTACTTCGATACATTTCACAATCTCATTAAAAATGTATTTTAAGAAAATTATTCTGAAAATACATTATAGTGTTGCTTTATTAAAGATGTAAATTTCCCATTTTCATGACTGTGAGATGCTATTAATGGTATTGTATTGGTTACTAAGTCTGAGACTTACATGGAAGGTAATATTTATTTTTGAGAGCCTTACTTTTATGTAGGTACATTAGAACTATTGCCGAATTAATAGCTTTTGATTTTATGTCAATTTAATTTAAATGGCAATATTCTTTATTAAAAGTATTGCTACATTTAATTCCGTAAGCTGGGAAGAAGTTAAGATCACTTGATAAATGTCAAGGGCCAGAGAAGTTTGAAAAAATGTCAGATATGTACAAAAATATCTTCAGTCATCACCAACAGCAAACTATACGCCAATGTACGGTTGTTCACTACACATAGGCCTTTTAATGAAAGCTTTATTGTAAAAGTCATCTTTTAATTTTATAAGTTTTGTTTTTTAACTGCTAATAACTTATATTTTCACATAATTACTGAACAGTTAGCAATTAATAGTTTTTATGCTGTGCTTAACAACAGAGAAGAATGAAACAGAGGCCTCATCCAATATTGCGCTGAATGTGTGTCGAGTAGTTGTTTCTCCAGTTTGCCATGCGGATGGCAGGTCCAGCACTTTGTCAGTCCCACCTTTATTTCCTAAAATACTTAAGTACAAACGTAGTAATTATTGCTACAGATTAAAAAAGATGTACATTAGTTAAAATATATACATAACTGCCGCTGAAGCGTTCGCTGCGGCCATGAGAAAATGGTCTGTCTTTCTATTCTTCTCTGAGTTGTAGCTTTCCTCTTTGATGTAAAGTTGTCAAACAAATATTAGAAGTTTAAAAACATCTCAAGTATAAGTGTTTTTTAACATTCAATGCCCTCTGATACAGCCTTATCTAATCAAGGGTTGTTTGGCTCTGAGTTGGGTTGTATATATACAGTCTGAGAGAGGACATGGCCATTGGTCTCTCCTCCCAACAGCCAACATGAAGGTTCTGGTAATTAGAACAAATTGAGTCAATATTTTATCAATATTTTAAGTACATATTTTAACCTTAATGTTGCTTTTATAGTCATAATTTCTTAGTTCACATCATATTTCAGCAAAAGAAATATATATAGAGCAGAACATTATCAAGTTATTTAGTGTGAAAAATTAAAGAAGTTACGATAAAATAGGTCCTTTGCTGATTTGATGATTGGAATTCATCATTATCGTCATTATTGTATTATTGTATCGGCATGTTTCACTAGTTGTACGTTATATTTGAATAAGATTTTACGTCTCTCTAAAATAGCTTAAACAAATAATAATATCAGCAACTAACTTATGTTCAGATCTAATTTTTGTTTACATTTATGTTTTTGCAATATGGTTACTACCTCAAATTTTCTATTCACTTTTTTATTTCCTAATTTAAATTATAAAACTGTATTGTGTATTATATTAATTCAGAACAACACCTTTGTAATTGTACATTGATACTCTATTTATACTACGTTTAAAATGTACTTTTATAGATTTATCCTTCTCACACACACAAACATACTGTCTTAGTGAAAAACATAGGTACTTATTTAATTGTATTACCATGTATAGTTGTATTTGAATCCTGTAGAATAAATATTTTTGAATTTTATGCTGTAACTGTATAAGATTTTTCCAAGATTAGTACCTAGAAAATTGTTAGTAAATTTTAAAAGTATTTATAAGTTTTTAAGTCTGATATATTATATAAAAATGCATAAATATATCAGACTAAATAAATTGAGCCACTAAATTAGTGAAGCTACACTTCATTTGGCAAACTATTTCCATCTTCAAATATTTCGTTTGTGTTCAAGATCTGCTTTGTCGCCGGCCTGGCTCTGGTTATCGCTCAGAGTAGTACACACTCAGATTCAAGTTCCAGTCCAAGTCCAAGCTCAAGTTCTGACTCAAGTTCAAGTTCCAAATCTCTTGAACGAAAACGTGAAATCCTGATTGGTAAGTTGTTTCTTAACTTGATTTCTGCAAGAGTCGGGAGATGAAGTGACTTAATAAGCTAACAATGTAAAAATATTTTTATAAATTTTAAAAATATTTAAGAATAGTTGTTTGTTACTACATAAATTTATACATCCCCTGTACAATCGAAATGGGAGAAAGTATGAAATATCGAACATTTGTATTTGGATTGAAATTGGAAACTAAGTAAGAGTCAATCATTAAAGGAATGATTATATGATAAAAAAATAAAAGGATGAATACATATCTTAAAAAAACCTTAAAAAATGACTACAAGAAGAACATAGTCATATGGAAACAGAATCTAGAATTGATGAACATGGTTAGGGTTTAATGGCTGTTTTTTCACAACCCTCAAAAAAAGCATCTGCAGTGTCTCTGGTGCTCTTTTCATGTGATCATAAAAGTCTTTTTATACAGTCGTATAAGTCTGTAGTCCTACGTGAATAATTAATATTGTGCTGGTTGAACTTCGAGAACCAGTTTCAGAGAGTGTTTGTGAATATTTAGCATACATTTTGTTTTTAATCAAAATAATAATAACTAAATAACATGTAAAAACATATCCTATATTTAAAGAAGAAATTAACTGTGTTATTGCGTTCACAATTAATTGGTGGTTCATCCACAGTCACGATACTCCCATTGCTCCGCTGCGACGCTAGCGCTCCACGTAGCCAGCCAGCACAACTACACCGCACTACTATTGTATCTAGCAAAGATGTGGAATAATAACAAAAGCAAAAGTCCTATGATGGAATATTAATCATTAATTATATGACATTAACTAATCACAGATGTTAACAGCGCAGAGATACGACTTGTCACCAATATCTAACGAATGGTATATTGTTGAAATGTGTTTTAACACTGCGTATACACTACCGTTGTTTTGTTACTCGAACATGTTGTAAAGAAAACGCTGCTATTTTGGCCCCAGCTGTTTATAGTATTTATTTTAATACCAGCTTCAATAGAAGAATGAAAAAGTGGTAATATTAGTAGTGAAATAACAGAAATGTAAAGCTTGTGAACAATTAATATCAACCTGATCACATTTTTAATTTAATTTTTAGAACTTTTATTTCTTAACACAAGTTCCGTATTTCAGAAATTATTTTCCTAAATTTCTAAAAAGATTAAAAAAAATCTTTTTAGATTTTTACACCCTTTAATTAGCTAAAAGCCAAGTATACAAATAACCTCTAGACACCCAAAGGCATTGGCCCTTCAGTTTATATTTAAAATTTCTAGATTAATAAAAAATAGCAAGAATTCATTTTAAATGAAACATAATAATATAAATTCATTGTTTGTCAGTTCGTGACGATCTGCCGTATACATTCGCTGTAGCTCCAGCATACGCCGTTCCAGCACCGGTATATGCTGTTTCAGCCCTGACATACGCCGCTCCAGCATCTGCATACGCCGCTTCAGCACCTGCAAACCCCGCTTCAACCCGGGCATACGCCAATCTAGCACCGGCTTCCACCGCTCCAGCCCCTGCATACGCCGCTCCAGTCTCTGCATAGCCGCTCCAGCACCTGCAAACCCCGCTTCAAGCCGGGCATACACCAATCTAGCGCCGGCTTCCACCGCTGCAGCCCCTGTATACGCCACTCCAGCCTCTGCATACGCCACTTCAGCACCTGCAAACCCCACTTCAACCCGGGCATACGCAAATCTAGCACAGGCTTCCGCCGCTCCAGCCCCTGCGTACGCATATGCCACTCCAGCTTCTGGAAACGCCGCTATAACCCGGGCATACGCCAATCCAGCACCGGCTTCCGCCGCTCCAGTCCCAGCAAACGCCGCTCCAGTCCCTGCATACGCCGCTCCGGCACCTGCTAACTCCCCTCCAACTAATAATGCCTAAGCTTTTAATTCACAATACGCATACAACCGCGCCATCTACTAGTAAACGAGGAAACTTGTGGTAGTGAATTACAGTATTCATCTGCAACACTAATTACAAGAAACTCTGCTGATGTTAAGAAAAAACTTAAATGCTGTCACAATACATAATGTGATATAGAAAAATAAACTCATAAATAAATTGTGAGAGTACTTTATTTACCAATGCTAACTTTTGTCACTTCCATAAACAATCCGTCTCATATTTATAAGATTTATTAAAAACATTGTACATATATTTTGATACCTTTTAAAAAGAGCCTATTATAATTAGGTGTAAGAGAGGTGATTTTAGTCCTAACCTCGTCAATTGCTACAAATTAGTCCAATAAGTTTAATTCTGTAACTTAGGATCATATTATCGACAAAATGTGGTCGATATATCGAACTTTGGTCTGCTAAATGTCTTTTTTCATCTTGAGAAGTATCTTGTTAATGAAGTGGGATAATTGTAACAGTTTATATGTTAAGAACTTTCTGTTTATTACTAGACAATTAATTATTACCAGATAAGATACGGATCACCATTTTTTAGACAAACTAATGAATGAATTGACGTTAAGTCAAGCATCTAGGACTGATTTTGTTTTATTGTTATGAGAAGTCTGAGAAGGATAATACAGAGTAAACTTCTTCATGTGTAAACGAAAATATGGTGGAAAATGATCGATACAATTAAGTACTTCATTATTATATAAATAGGTACATATACAGGTTAAGGAAAAAACACGGAATATATTTCATAATGTTAAAGCTATCAAACTGAATGTAATGAGATATGTATTAGTCAGCATATCTAGCAGACATACACTCGTTTTTTGCATAATCATAAGATAGCCTACATAGGAAATCTTAAAATTTTCAATGGTAAGCTTATCTTGAGTTATAGTTAATTTTGAAGGTCTTTGTTAGATAAAGAAAAAAGTACAAACCCAAGGTAAAATGAACGACATAACCAGAAAATGCCGGTGCTCAAAGATTGTGAGCTGTGGTAACAATGCTTTTTATGGACAAGGAGATTTACCATTCCTATAGTCTTAAAAAAGACCATAAATTAGCGAAAAAGGACTAACGAATTTACAAAAAATTCAGAAATCCCAAAATGATCTTATTAGTTGGTACTGCTCAGTTACTTATTAAGTATTTGTAAGTGTATTAATCTATATCATTTGTCAGTGAACGTATAGGGGTAAACATTACCATCCCCACACTTGAAAACTATTAGTTGTATGACATTGAAATTTGAAAGTTATATTTCCTGACTGGGTTCTCTTAAATCCAATCACACCATCGGTTTCATTGTTTAGTTGTTTGTTGTGACTTATTAAATTTTAAGTTTTAATAATTTTCATTATAGTTGAAACAAAAAAGTACGGGAATTTTAACTAGTTTTTTCCAAGTATAAACTTTACACTTATATTACTTAAAAATCTAAATTATATTTTAACTCACGGGTAACAGAAATGTTTTATATACGTTTCATGGTCTTTTTGCAACATTTTTCTGAAACAACATTTTCTTGGTTTCTAAAGATAGTTAAATTAATTAGTTAGTCACGCTGTAATCCTTATGTAATGTATATTTATTTATTGATCAAAATAATTTTAAAATGACTGTATTTACTTACAGATATAAGAGTAATGTATTGTAAATATACATGTTATAAGGATTAAAACGTGACCAAGTAATTGATTTTAAGACCTCTAGAAGCCAAGAAAAAATATATCAGAACATTTATATGAACATTTCTTGAAAAGTTAAAATTATAAAATTTATGAAGCTTATAAAAAACCTGTTAACAAATTATTAAAATATGAATGCGATAAATTAACGGTTTTTTGAGTAATAACAGTTGATTCAAAGTGAAAATTAGTTAGAACTCCGGTACTTATTGTTCCAACTAGGGTAAGCTCTATGTCATTTGTCATAACGTAAAATTAAACGACAAACATTTTCGTACGCTTCTTAGTAAACCGTCTTCAAACATCGGGCACACATGCGATGACAGTAGTCGTTATTTTTGGTTTAACTTGTTAGAAAAATAAAGGACACCTGTTTACGCACATTATATTCTAACTTAGAATGGATTATAATATAACTAGCTGTACCCGCCCGCTTCGCCGGTCATAATATTGAGTTTGATTTAGAACCTAATAGGTGAAAGAATTCGAGCATTTTTGCTTCTTCTACCAATATTAGATTTTTTAGGAGGCATGTCATAAAAAGTAAACTGCAAAACAAATAATTATTAATTTTTATTTTCACGTTTCACCACATGTTTTAATTACCGAGGAAAAAATGTTAACACCAAATACAGATCACCTGATCAAGTAAAAGTAGTGTGTGCTACACTCTCAAGGTGAAATGTAGAACTACAATAAATCAAAACATATACAGTACTGTTGTTGTGAGAACTTCAATCTGCTTATGGCATGTGAAACTACATTAAACCACACAGTCATATGTTTTTTGTAAACAATTCAGATTCTCCATTTGAATAACATGGGATCTTTAGGAGCCTGTGGGGCGGGACCCTGTGGACGGATCTGCATCAAACTTTACAGAAACCCTCTCGGGAGTATACAGGACAACATCCATAAGTTTCATGGCGATCGGTTGGATGGTTTGGCAGCGCATAAACTTCAAATATATATATATACATATATACAAACATCCTCTTTTATAAATATAGATGTGCGAGTAAATCAGCTGGTCGCATTAGCACTTTTACAGCACTGATATTTATTTTTATTTGCGAGACATAAGTATAGCTAATTTGATTTAATTTTCGTGTTTAGGATAAAACTAGATGGGATTAATGTAACGTAAATTATTTTCGGTGCAAACAGACGTTTGTCAAAAAGCTGTTACACCAAAAAATGTCCATGGATTCGTATTTGTCGGGTTAGTGTTGACCAAGATTACTAGAGTAAATACTGTACTCTAGTAACCTTGAGTATTGATTAGTTTTTTTCCAATTAGTCTGTTCTCTTATACCTTTAGAGAGACTAGTTATAAGAATTGACGGTAATAACAATACAGTTAAGGTTGGCCGACCATTAATTAATGGGGAAAAAACTATTTCTGTCTATAAATACAATTATTTACTTTTTTTAAATGGCAGTAGTTGTTATCATAATATTGTCGTGTATTTTAGCATACAAATAGAAAAAAATTAAAAAAATATAGTTGCAAAATTCGGAAATTTATCAGGGTGAGTTTGAAATATTTGTGAATATCAAAGATAAAAATTTTTCGTGAAATTATAGACAGTTTCCAATGTTCGGGATGTCCACTGTTAAAGAAAACATTTGGAACCCGACTTCCCACTGTCAATAGATGTTAGCCTGACCTTGACTCGGTTAGTATATAATATGTCAAGCGGAGGAAGACATCAGTGGTCTCCTCTGACATCGTTCAATATGAAGTTCCTGGTGAGTGACTTAACACTTAATACTTCACAATTATCAAGCTATATTCTCAGTAATTCAAATTTACTCTAAAAAAATTAATGATAAATAAATAAAATTGTATCTTTGTTCAGAATTTACCAAATTTAAGGCGTAACACTGACATTGAAATGTACCAAATTTGAACATGTTTTATATGCGTTATTATTTTTGTATTTAGTAATGGAGTTAGTGCAGTTATATTAAACACGCCCACGCGTGTATAATTGAACTTACAAATATTGAAGCGTATACGTAAATATAGATAAAGATATAAAAAAAATATTAAATTTACTGTAATATATTTATAAAATTACTAAAAATAAGCTTTAAATGTTTGAAAAACATCAACTACAAATCAATTAAAAAAATAAAAACCATTTGTAACAAATTTTTTGTCGTATAACGAATGATCTTGTTACTATTTTATCTTTTGATGATTCCCCAACCATACTTCTTATGTTTCTATATAAATATTTTGTTTAACATACTTTTATAAACGATGGGACTCATCACCGGCCACGGCAAATTCCGGAGGCATCTAAGAACGGTGGGACTCTTTACGGAGGATCCCATCTGTCGCCTCTGTGGGGAGGACGAAGAGTCGGCAGAACACATTGTCCTGGAGTGTGAGGCCCTTGGTGCCAGAAGAAGAGCACTCTTTGAAGGCTCACCTCTAGGACAGTTGGAAATTACTAATCTAGTGAAGAAGCTCCTTGACTTGGTCAAGGGCTGCCAGCTTTACGACGATTAGGCACCGGGATTGGCACAAAAAGCCTTAGGCTCGTTGCAAGGGTTGGCTGGACCAACTATATATCCCCACTTAAACTAAACTAAACCAAACTTTATAAACGAAATTTTCATAAATTATCCTATTTATCAAAAGGTTATTTCAATAAAAAAAAAAAAAAAAAAAAAAATGAAACGATGCTTTTTTTTAACCAACAACTTTATGGGGTGAAGCATCATTTGAATATAATTTAAAGTATGCATAGTCAAAGAGAACAAAGAATCAGAGGTCACATCCGGTAGTGCACTAAATGTGCGTTGAGTTAGTGATTCATTTCTGTCAGTTCCTCCCTTATTACTCACAAATCCTTAAGTATAAACACAGTAACTATATAAAAATATGTAAATTGGCTGTATTTTGTATAAAATAACTGCCACTGAGACGTTCGCTGCGGCCATAAAAAGTGACCTCTGTTTATTTTTTGTCTGTGGCATAATTAAACGAACTCTGCACACTAACACGCTATTTTAGTATTAGATATGAAAGTCCTTTTTTGAAAGGAAACCCATATTACACAGTCAAACATTTATAGTATATAAGGTATCCTTTATTTATAATAATTTTTGTGTTAAAGATCCTGTTTTTCGCCGCCCTGGCTCTGGTCGCCGCTGAAGGCACTGCCAAGGACAAGAGAGACATCCTGATTGGTAAGTTGTGTACACGAAAGAAAAAAAACGTAATAGGAAGATAAAAATCCCAAGATTCATACAAAATGTACAAAATTCAGATAGTATACAAAATAGTTTACTTTCTCTTTACTTATATTTATGTTTAAAAAAAGTAAAATTCAACAAATGACACTCGTATATTAGTTATTTATATTGGAGTTCGAAAAAGGTTTTTTAACTGTTCAGTCTAAACATTGGATAGTCATCATTTTAAATAAAATGTCAATATGTATAATAATTATTTAAATAAAAGTAATAATAAAACAGATTTTAACGTAATAATACGTAAGATTAACTGAAAAATTATAGTCAGTGTCACTGATAACGAAGAACTAATTTGTTGAAATGTTGCTATACCTTTTTCTTATTCACACATAACAAAATATGTATATGTATAGATATACATAACTACGTAATGCTTTTATAATACATAATCCAATATTCAAAGGCACTTAAGAGGGCTCATCAAAGACCTCTACACTGTGTATACATGACGGAATGGTCTTGAAGTAAAACATGTTTGTTCCACATTAACATTGATCTATATATATTTCTATGTCGATAATGTAAATGACTGAAATGAAAATAAAAATCATAAATTATTTAATTGAGGATTATTACAGCTTTTAGAAGTGTATAAATGTATCGAAGTAGTGTATATACAGCCTACGGTTTGTTGTCAGTTAGGATTTTAAATTTTTATTAAAAAAAGCTGTAATATATTTTGAGGAGGGTTCAACATTCATGTTATATAAATAAAAATATAAAGTAATCTAGTATCACAAATATAAATCCAATCCCCAAACCAATAAAACTCTGCCTAAGTGTTTCGGTGCTTTACAGCTGTGCAATTGCATAAAGCACCGATGTAAAAACGCTTAGAAATAAATGTTACAGTTTTTTATTAACATCCTGTATAAGAATATAAAACAGTCATATAGCTTAGAGTATAGCATAAATGATGAAATAGTAAAAATTTCAATGACCATCCAATAAATAATAATACAAATTATGTATTTTCCAGCCCGTGGAGGTCTACCCTATGCTTACGCTCCAGCCCCAACTGTGACCTATGCCGCTCCAGCCGTTGCCTACCCCTACACAGCCTACTCACCCTACGCATACAACCGAGTCCTATACTACTAAGCACGAAGAATTATACAACAACATAGATCCAAAAAAATACGTACAACTAACCGTTTAATATTTCTTAGAACTGCTAAAATATTTAAAAAATGTGTTACTTGTAAAAATAAAAAATAAATAAAAGGCGTAAAATTATAGATTTAGTGCTTTTATTTTTATACCACTACACAACTATAGTTTTATCGATTCGTTATAATTTTAAATAAAACAGTCAAGAAATGGAAGAGTTTCATTAACAATATAGATGGACAATGTGTCTGGTTTAGCAACAAATTGCTACCATGGAAAACGTATTTTAATTTTCATAAATATCTAATGTACATATACAAATATTATGATTTTATATAAAAAACTATATACTTTATACGCCCCATTAAGGTACTATAAACTATGTCGTAAAATATTATAGAATTATCTATTTTTTAGAGTTAACTCGCCAGCTCACATGGGCCTAAGCATGAACTTCATTTAACTATTGTACCGACCTTTAACTGAGTTGGGCATTCCAGCCTTAAAGCTAAGTATGAAATCATGCTGAGCCAGTACATCGGCATATTTATAAATATATAACTAACTATTTTAATTATTCAAATATTCAATAATGAGACAACCATTATTTATAAGGTTTATAAAACACAGCAATACAGTTTAAACAAATACACGCTTTAACGTGTATTATAATAAATACATGTCAAAAGTGGAACAGTTGTAATTAAAACAATAACTATTCCTACTTTTGTTTCAGATAACTTCTGGCATAAATACAACTTTAAAAACCGTTGAGACAGGAGTAAAATTATGATTTTGGATTTCCCTTCTCATTGATGATAGGCACCATAGTGGGCTCCTTTAAGGAAACTAACGTTACAAGTTTATGACTATTTTTGTCTACAAAAAATAATACTTAAGTAACAATAACTTGAAATACTTTATTAAAGTAATGTTTTAAATTACCACTTGAAAAATGTATTCGGAAGAGACTCAGTGGAAATAACCATAGTGTATTTCCACTAGTTTACACTATAAACACTAGTAGGAGTTTAGATGATGATCCTGAAGGGATAGAGATGATGCGGTGAATCAGGATAAGTGAAAAAGCCTGTTCTTTATGTGTTCCTGAGTGGGACGTACAGTCCGTCATCATCATCATCTGTACGTAGGGTGGATGAGAGGACTGTTGTTGATGTACATGAGATGATAGAGGAGTTTGGAGTTTACTTTTTCAACCCGGGTATTATGATGGGTAATGTATGAGAGGGCTGTAGTAGGATCCAGATAATAAGACATGTGTTCAGGGATCGTCAGAAAAGTGTAAAAGTGCACGAATGGAAATGCAAGTGAAAAATGAAGTCTTGAGCACAGTACTTAAAATATAACATAAAAAGTTTTTTCTCTAGGTCAAACATTTAAGATTAAATCCCTACCAACAAGTGGGGAGTAGCTGGAGGCCGAGGGGTCTTAAGCGTCTTGACTTTTAGCCTCAGTTAGTTATATCGCTGGTTCGAATCCTGGCCATGACTGTTAGTTTTTAAATTCACTTTTCTACTATGATTTCCCCCTCCGTTTGAGGCATGTAATAAACGATAGTACGGTGAATCGTGGATATGATAGTTCATGAATATCAGGCTGCTGTGCTCAGGTCATGAAATCCTTTGGCACATCAACTCAAACCCTATAAGATATATTGGTATCACACTGTCATATATATCTATTTACGGGAAAAAATTCCATATTAAAACAGAGAATTAAAAAGTGCGAACATTTTCATACTTTTAAATACTTTAATCACACTTCTGCAAAGAACAGTAAAAATTATCATGAAATACAAAACAAGTTAACGCCACAGAACAAAAATTTACTATAATATAAATACAAATCGTACAAAATCATAATATTTTGTACTTATATCATAATTAAGTAGTGTTCTATGACGATAATTTTTTGTATTTCTACTGACACGAACTATGCTTATCCAGAAGCTAATAATCACATACTGTTATCTATCACCCTACCCTTAAAACCGTCATGTGCAGTACCAGTGAGTAATAATTTTTAATTTTCAAGTTCACCCTCTTCACAGAAGTCCACTATCAATAAATTGTGTAACATCTTTTTATAAATGTACGTAATACAAAAATAATTTACGATACTATTAAATTAAAATGTATTTTTCTTAAGAATAGTTTTTATGTATACATCAATGCATTATTTTGGTTTAACACTATTTATTTTTCTATTCTTAAGACGAAGATCATCAAGATACGGACGAATAGTGATTTCGATTGAGTGTAAATGACTGAATTTAGTCATTTTTTAAAGCTAAGACATATTATATTATAAGCTTATTATACATTATAAATATAATATATTTATATTATAAGCTTAATGATAATTCCTTAGAAAGTGTCATTAATTAATGGCCCAACGACAAGAACAGCTGGTGGTCATCAGCTCGGTGCTTTCAAAATTTGTTGTTTTTTTATTAAATCTGGTTTATTACGAAAATTAATTTTTTTAACTTCTAGCCACTGATTGCTTTATATGTTTTATATTGTTAATTAAAAGAAAGCACTTAGAAATCTTATAAATGGATTAAAAATATCAATATTGATCTTGTATGATCATAATAGTTTTTACATTAATGATTTAATAAGTTTATTGTTAAAATGATACTATAAGTTCTCAATTGTTGCCAAGTGTATTTTCACTAATAATATAAACTATTTAAAACTGTTTTCATACCAAATAATACAAATAAAGTATCTATGTAGTGTCGTAGAAACGATAAGTTAAAGGGGGCCGTTTTTCAAACCACTGAGACACCGCTAGAAGTCAACCGCCCTGTAGTAGACACGCAAACTTACTACTAGCTAACACATACTGTTCTATTTCAACTGTACGGTTCGTTTTTATTATCATAACGAGTTAAACTGAACACTATGATTAGGTCCAATCTAGCGGAGTTTATAAGCTTTTTAATTTAAAATAGTTAAGAATTACATAAAAAATCTTTTTAAATATTTTACCGTAGAAAAATTGAAGAATGCTATTTTTTACAAATACCGTATATCGTCCAAAACATTCTTCCTCTATAAAATGATACTTCAAGTGTTTCGGGGTGATCTTTACTACTTCCGGAGACGTTGAAAAATAAACCTTTTTAGCGTTTTTCGTGGAGTGGAACGGCCTCCTTGTATTACAGCTGCTCAAGGCTTGCCCATTCAGCACCTAGCCGACATAACATAACAGTTTTTGTGTTTCCATGCTTCAAATTGTAGTTGACGAATATCTGCAAAATTATATCATAGTTGCAATTAGAAAATGTTCTCACATCTAGTTTGTAAATATTCAATTTAAACTATATGGACTTGCCTCCATCTTCATTCGACCCTTCGATTGGAAAATACCGTAACATCTGATAGTTCCAACTGTGTACGTTGGTCTAAAGTTTAAATGTTTGTATATTTGTTAGAATTTCAAGTCAGTGGCAATTCGGAAGTGCGTACTTCCTGACTTGGACTACGTGTAGTTTTGCATCAAGCAATTACTGGGTGTGTCAATTTTAATTTTAAGATAAATGTAGAGCGAATTAAAATAGTTAATTATTTTAAAGAAAACCTATGCAATATTTAATATATGTAAAAGTGCCTAATACCATTGACTGACTGATCAGTGTTTCAAAAACTATAAGGCTTGATCAGTGTTTCAAAGGCTGCAAAAGTTGGTACAAATATTTGTATGTACTCCAGATGTGTACTAAGAAAGGATTTAAAACATATATTACCTCAAAGAGCTGAAATAAGGTAGATAATGAATATCCTTTTACCGACCAATCCTATGCATCAAAGAGCTTAAGGACGGCGAAACTAAAATTATTTTGAACAATGTAAGAAAAATTGAAATATTACACGAGTAACGAGATTAAGTGTGCTGGTGTGTCCCTAGTCGTTTTTACACTCGTATAATTAAAATAGTCTGGAAACTGATAGATCACATACAGTAAAATAATTTTAACTTGCCAGAAAACTATTTTTACCTGTTTGCTAACTTGGTTAGATTCACGACCTTAAAAAACTGTTTCTAACAGTATGGGAAAATAATTAATTATAAACATATCTAATAAAACTATACGAAAAGTAAAAATGTTTTTATGCGATATATTAAAATATTTAAAATTTGTAGAGTTTAAATGATTGTATTATGATTTAAGTCAATATTTTCAAAACATAAATAATAATTCCGTCATACTACACTGGCCAATAGTTTCCAAACAAATACATATATACTCTGGCTTGTTGTCAGCTACTATTTATTGATTAATTTTAAAAAGTTGCAATATATGTTTGGATCAAGATCCAAAAGTCATGTTGTATGTTATTAAGAACACAAATGCAATGTGATCTGCTGTTACAAAACTAAGTGAAATCCATCGAGCCATTTAGACCTGCTGAATGACCAATATTTTAGAACCAGGAAACTAAATGCAAACGAATATTGAACCATTTTGAATATCAGTGGTACATGCTGTTGGAATTTCCGTTTTTAACGTCATTGACTTACGATTGGGGTTTATGTAATAGGGGGCTGTCTTGGCCTTGAGTCTGTTAGTATATAAATATAGACTGACAGAGGGAGTCCTCACTGGTAACCCCTGTCATCAGCAATCAATATGAAGGTCCTGGTGAGTTTATTATTATTTTTTTTTTAGAAATTATTGAGTCGTTTATTAGTTATGTTTTAAGTATAGAAAGATTGACAATGATTTTAATTTAATTGAAACTTCAGTATACCATTTAGTAAATATGACTGTCAAATTTAGTTAAAGTCAAATAAAGAAATAAATGTAAAACATACATTTAACCTAATTTATGAGCTATTAGCCAAGAATAAACATGTTGTTCTTTTTTTTCGAAAGCAATAGAATTAACAACTTTTCATGTACAAGGTGGACACTGTAAACTATGGTAATTGAATCGGTAAACCACAATTAATTGTTATCCATATATCAAGGGGAAACATTGGTTTCAATGAATCGCTTTGGTTTGCATGTTAACAAATCCGATTTACAGAAATTCTCATAACACTTGCTCTACATTGAACTTGTTGTGTATTGAATTTTTGATGTCTCTAACTTCTCTTGATTTTAGTTGTGGTTTTTATACATATTGATATATATAGTTTAATGACTACTTTTTGTTGCTATCGTTCGTATTATATTTTTGGTGAATCATAAATATTTGTCGTAGTGCCAACCATGAATTTAAAACGTACAGTATTATTACTTATATTATTTTTTTCTCCTCTGTTTAAGAGGTAGGTTTTTGTACATGCTTGTTGTTTAAAGATGATATTTAATAAATTTTAAATACATGCTTTTATGATGAAGTTGTTTTTTAATTGCTACAACTGGCCTTGTATTTAAAAATAACTTTTGTAATTGTATTGAGAAAATGATTTTTGTTACTAATATTTTAATATAGTTTATGAGTTTATAACTTTTTTTTTACCGGCACTTTTTGCTTATAATAGAGTATTACGAATTATAGTACTTTTGTTTCTGTTTAAGATCCTGTTTTTCGCCGCCCTAGTTCTTGTCGCTGCTGAAGGCACCACTAAGGACAAGAGAGACATCCTGATTGGTAAGTACACCTGCAGTCAACTGAGCAACTAAAAGGAGGTAGTCTGCCCATGTAAACATTTAAGTAATACCAATATACTTTGTAAACTTGCTTTAACACATGTTAGTCCAAGTGCTATTTTAACAGTTTTTCATAGCTTGATTATAAGAATAAATTAATGTAGTCCAATAAAATAAATATAAATTTCAATTTAAAAGGGTAGATACATATTTATTTTAATTATGAATAACCCTTCAAACGAATACTTTCAACTTTAAAATGTAAGACACGTTTACTGTATGTCAAGTTTAGAGTAAAATATTAGAACTATTATATAAATCAGTTTAAAAGTATTCTTTTGAAAACGTTTTAACAATCAATATGTATACTATAATATTCCATTTCTAAACCTCTGATCCAGTTCCGACATAAAACCATTTATAACATTTACACAATTTTTAATTTAAGGCTTAGAACAAAAATATTCCGTTAACATTGATATATATTGTTATATTACATACAATTTGTATTGGCTTTAAGTATTTAGCTAATATATATATTTTGTATTAAATAAAAATAAAATATTATAACATTATTTTCCAGCACGAGGAGGTCTGCCCTATGCCTACGCTCCAGCCCCGGCCGTGGCCTACACGGCTCCAGCCGTCGCCTACCCTTACTCAGCCTACTCACCCTACGCATACAACCGAGTCCTATACTACTAGGCTTAAAGAAATATCTACAACGCTATTTCACATTACCATTTCTACAGGAGTATTCTGTCACCTAATCATAGAAAATCAGCTTAGAATAAGTGATTGCTACGTATAAAATAAAAGTATACAAACAAAAATATTCTGTAGTTTTTTTGCTCATGTATATTTTCAAATTTACATACTAAGTTGTATTGTAATCTCAAAGTCATACATTTATGAGGTATATTATAGTACACTATTTCGTATAACGCTCTTTTTTGAGAAAATTACAGTGAATATCTAAATACTAACAAATATATTTTGTAGCAAGAACTTCATTTTATTAACTAACTTACTATTACAATAATTTAAATTTGGACTACAACTATGAAACTTTATTTCACCATACCAGAATAAACAAAGATCTGACTATTCTGTGATACAACTTATTAGTAAAATGTCGATAAAGTGTAGTAAACAAATTAATTGATTATAAAATTATTACTATATGAATATAGGTATATTCTGTTTTTGGCAGGCCGAACTATGATGTACTGCTGTAATCCCGATAGTTTTGGACTGAGTAGTAGAATTAGCATATTTAGGAGATCACTCAGGTGACACTTCAGCTACAACAAGTGTCGTCCTGGGGACACGTACATCAAGGAACACGTACATCGAGGAGACACGTACATTAAGGGGACACGTACATCAAGGGGACACGATCATCATGGGGACACGTGCATCAAGGGAACACATACATCAAGGGTACACGTACATCAAGGGGACACGTACATCAAGGGGACAAGTATATCAAGGGGATACGTACATCAAGGGGACACGTACATCAAGGGACACGTACATCGAAGGGACACGTACATCAAGGAACACGTACATCAAGGGGACAAGTACATTAAGGGGACACGTACATCAAGGGACACGTACATCGAGGGAACACGTACATCAAGGGGACACGTACATAAAGGGGACCGTACATCAAGGGGACACGTACGGTTTAAGTATTGTTGCCGGTACGAAAAACATTATCCCCAACGTGTTGGGGAGACTACAGCGTCTGTTCAATTGTTGCTATCAGTGTAATCGTACTAGAGAATTCCGAGTAGCCAATTTGGTTAGGAGGCGTCAGGAACTCACATTTTGTTTAGAAGAGCGAACTGAATATAAAATCTGTCGGTTTGTGGAAAATCAGAGAAAAACTATGTACTCTTGATTTAGCAATAAAGTTTTAATATCCCGGTAGCTGCCTTGGCTATTGTGCTATGCTAAACAACGCTTTTGAAGGATCAGTCTACGAATCGTAACAAAGAATGCACTCAATCATGTACGCTCATCACACTCATTTTCAACATGTATTTAAATACTCTTGTTGATTAGCATCTTACATAAAAGTTAAAAAAATATATTGACACATACTAAAAGAGTAAATTAAAACAAATGTTAAGCCCAGTTGGACCATAAATTACATGTAAACTTCTCAGGACCACATAAATAACGTCAGGAGAGAAGGGATGACAAGTGAAGGATAACTAATGAGGAGGCAAGTACTAAGGGTGGTTTGTATCATTAGGATAATGTAAGGCTACCCAGGATCTGCTGGATTACAGACTGTGTTGGCGTCTCACATCTAAATTTCTAAAGAGTACAAACGTCAGGAGAGAGGGGATGACAAGTAAAGGACAACTAAGGAGGAGGTAAGTACTGAGGGTGGTTTGTATCGTTAGGATAATGTAAGACTACCCAGGATTTACTGGATTACTGGTTGTGTTGGCATCTCACATCTAAATGTCTAAAGAGTATAAACGTCAGGAGAGAGGGGATGACAAGTAAAGGACAACTAAGGAGGAGGCAATTACTAAGGGTGGTTTGTATCATTAGGATAATGTAAGACTACCCAGGACTTACTGGATTACTGGTTGTGTTGGCATCTCACATCTACATATCTAAAGAGTACAAGAGTACAACCCCCTTCCCTTGAAGGTCGTCAGGAGGGAAGGGATGACAAGTAAAGGACAACTAAGGAGGAGGCAAGTACTAAGGGTGGTTTGTATGATTAGGGTAATGTAAGGCTACACAGGATCTACTGGATTACTGGTTGTGTTGGCATTTCACATCTAAATGTCTAAAGAGTACAAACGTCAGAAGGGAGGGGATGACAAGTAAAGGACAACTAAGGAGGAGGCAAGAACTAAGGGTGGTTTTTATCATTAGGGTATGCAAGGCTGGCTACCATAGATCTTTATAAATTACAGGCTATCCAGAACTATGATTATAATACATTTCTAACCAGAAAGAAACCGCTTTAGTTTTATATTTAATATTATACTCGTAAATAACATAGTTATTGTTATATTATTTTGGCAAATAACTCTTTTGGAACACAAAAATAAATTACTTCCATACATTAATAAGAAAACGCAAAAATCTATATAAGTTATATTGAAAAAAGATAAAAATGCATACCTTAGTAAAATTCAAACGAACATATATGAATGAAAATGAAAAATAAATAAAATGTTTTTAAATGCCATAGACTGTCAAAGACCGAATTATTCAACATACGTTCCTATATCTTTCACTTCATACTAATTTTCAAAACATGGCATGAAACATGTTGAACAGTGCTGTAACTCAGCTAGTTGGGGGAAAAGTGTTGAAGAGATTGTAGGCGATAGGTTCCACACTCAGTCTTTTAATACAATGATTGCCACCGGCGTGGACATAATAGAGAAGTCAGGTGTAATCGTATTAATGAATACACGTTTTAGATGTATTCTTTATAAGTAACAGTTGAACATTTATAACTGCGACTTCATAAATTGAAATTTTAATCAATAGAGTATCCTTGGACTCATTTAAAATACATGCATCACACATGGGGATCAATGGTGATATAAACGTCATAAGCACTTTACTACCTTCAAAAACGATCTTACGAGAATAACACATGTCTCATTTTAGACATGTGAAGTACCATGTCTAAAATATTTTGGTAAAAGAGCACGATACACCCGGATTATATTAGGAAACCCTTTCCACTAATTTATCTAATAATCCTTAATCATTTAGCTGAAGGACATGTTATTGAACATATATATTTTTGAAATATTTTATACTACAAGATTTTTGAATAAACAAGTCTTTTTTTAAGATTATTCTAGAAACTGAAGAATGAAAACCCGGAGTTTCTGCCAACATATTAAAAGTGATCCATCAAAATTTCACGCTGAATTTGTCCATTTGTTTTTGCCATCAGTTGAAGGTCACGTTGTAATTGGATGCAATAAAAATTTACGCACAAAAATAGTTTCTAGTAGGTCTACTTCATATCATATTGCTATCTGACATATTACAAATTCTGCAAAAGCGAATGGTAACTCATGAAAATTCTTATTTTTATAAGCATACAAAAGCATCAGTTTTATTAAAATTAGATTTTAAAGTATATTTATTAACTGTGATTCAATTAAGAACAAGTTTTTCGAATGAATAGGACAGAAAACACTAGTTTTATTGCTTGTTAAATATTTTCATAGAACACATACGGTTTTGTTAGAGTTAAGAGTTTATTTTTTGGAGCATATTTAGTTATTGACATAAAATATTTTTTTTTAATATTGCTAAAGATGGCATTGTTAAATGTTATTTATTATGTCTGATCTTTGACATCTTTACATGATTCTACTATATTATCCAGCCATAAAGTGGGATTTTAAAGTGTTTCACATGATAATATATAGATTGTAGTATACGTGATCTCTACACATAACTATTTTATAAAATATTTTTTGGGAGTACTTACTTCCTACAGTTATCGTATGTTAAACAAACACCTGAAAAAGATCTTTTAGTAGACGAGTAGAACGTTTAGTAGACGAATAGAACGTTTAGTAGATGAATGAACGTTTAGTAGACAAATAGAACGTTTAGTAGACAAATAGAACGTTTAGTAGACAAATAGAACGTTTAGTAGACGAATAGATAGTTTAGTAGACGAATAGATAGTTTATTAGACGAATAGATAGTTTAGTAGACGAATAGAACGTTTAGTAGACGAATATAACGTTTAGTAGATGAATAGACCATTTAGTAGACGAATAGAACGTTTAGTAGATGAATAGAACGTTTAGTAGACGAATAGAACGTTTAGTAGACGAATAGATCGTTTAGTAGATGAATAGAACGTTTAGTAGACAAATATAATGTTTAGTAGACAAATAGAATGTTTAGTAGACGAATAGAACGTTTAGTAGACGAATAGATCGTTTAGTAGACGAATAGAATGTTTAGTGGACGAATAGAACGTTTAGTAGACGAATAGAACGTTTAGTAGACAAATAGATCGTTTAGTAGACGAATAGAACGTTTAGTAGACGAATAGAACGTTTAGTAGACAAATAAAACGTTTAGTAGACAAATAGACCGTTTAGTAGACGAATAGATCGTTTAGTAGACAGATAGAACGTTTAGTAGACGAATAGAACGTTTAATAGACGAATAGAACGTTTAGTAGACAAATAGATCGTTTAGTAGACGAATAGAACGTTTAGTAGACGAATAGAACGTTCAGTAGACGAATAAAACGTTTAGTAGACCATTAGGTAAATCAAGGTTAAAACTTCAAAACTATCATTTAAGCCTACCTCCCTAGTGCAACTAGAAAATATGACATCATTTTAATTAATAAATTAAAATGATGAATTTGTCACATTTTGTTTAGGTAGAAACAGAAGACAGAAGACGTATAAAATTGCAAACAACATGTATCCTTAAAATTAAATCTTACCTAATCGTATAGCAAACATATTACGTGGAAAATTATTAAAATAATGTAACATGCAGTTATTTATTTTTCGTATTAACATATTCCTTTTATTAATTAATTAATTTCAGCGTTGAAAAAATTAAAAACTACTATTATCAGTGATATAGTTATTTAATACAGGAGTCTTGCATATGGCTTACGTATACAATACTAAAGTAAATAAAAACAACTATCACAGTATTTTTGTTGTTGTTTTTATATTTGTTATCACTTTAAAATACTATAGGTCCATTGATATGAAGTGCAAATATAAGTTAAACAATCAAAAAGTCTAATGAAAATATTAAGAAAACAATAAACAATACTCCTTCGTGAGAATACCACTAATGTAAACGATTGGAATTGCCATTGTAAAAAATCCATTGACCTTTCCGATTAGACTGTATTTGATAAGGTGCACGTTTGACCTTGGATCAGGGTGTATATATGGGTATTCACTGGTCGCTCCTGTCAACAACAATCAACATGAAGTTCCTGGTGAGTAGAGGAAAAATGTTCTTATATATAACATGTACTTACATGCAATTTAATTTCTAATAATACGAATATAAAATATACTATTAATTTAAAATTAAATGTAACAATCCTAGGCATTAAATAGAAAACTAAATGTTAGTTTGTATTTTCAGAAAATGAAATAAATAATAATAACAATAATACAAAAATAAACAATATAAGTGCCTAATATATTAAAATTTATTCTATGAGAATTTAACTGAAATAGTACAAATAACCACATAACAATGCAAAATCAAAGTTAGTATATTCGCATATTTACTACCACTTAACAGAGTTTTAAAGTTATTTGACTTATACACGATCTTATTAAATTTAGACATTAACGTTAATTCCATCAAACCTTTAATTTAAAAACAAATAAGATAGTCAAATTTTATGATTCTTAGGAACTATATCGTTTAATTGTAAGGTTCTTTTGTGTTAAAGATCCTGTTTTTCGCCGCCCTGGCTCTGGTCGCCGCTGAAGGCACTACCAAGGACAAGAGAGACATCCTGATTGGTAAGTTAAAGATCTGCTGAATTCAGTACCTTAGTTTTTCAACTTAGTTAAAGGTTTCGTCTTTAAAAAATGAGGAAAAGTACTTAAACAAGCCTTAAACATTTGTTACAAAAAATATAACATTTCCTTGGGTTTAAATAGATTTAAATGTTACTAACTGAGAGTTTGACCTTATACAGTAAAGTTCAGTTGCATACACTTGAATTAATAAGCAAAATAATTTTCTATACTGACTTCAATCGTCATTGAGTGTCATTTGTTTCCTAGGTGATCACGCAAATATTTTTTAAGTGCCCCCTCACAGTTGTTTTGCCTATTGTAGACCATAAATTAGCTGAAAATCATACCAACACTACGTGGTTCTGATTCCACGTAAAGCTGTAGGTCCCATAGTTGCCCTGGCTATTGGGCTATTAATAAATAGTCCTTTCTAAGCTAAATCGAACTCAGATAGTAACAATAACTACACTCGTTCATCTACACTCATCCCTCTTATTTGAAATCCATAATCGCTCATATCTTGACGATCGGCGTCTTATGAATAAATAATAATAATAAAAAAACATAAATACACAAATAAATGAGTAAAAAAAACTATTACCAATTCTGCACCTTTTATCGTCATATAGTTGTGATTTGCTGTTTTCTTGGGCTTCTTGTTAAGGTTAATACTTTTCCTAATATTAACGACATTTATTATGTCACAAAGGATGTACGAGAAGGATAAATAGTCCTTAACATTCATTTGGAGATAAAATGTGGTGCAAACAAACAATAAACAGGTAATATTTGCATGCCGTGACATTAATAAATTTACTGTGTAAAAATAAGTTTTATAAATATACTATTTTAGAGCAAATATTTAGCATTTTCCATCATTTACTGTCGGCTGTTTTAAAATCAGTTAACTTTATTATTTCTAAAACCACTATACATTTTTATCTTTCTTCAATCGTGTTAGTGTTGTAATATAATTTTGTTATGAATTAATTTGATTATTTTATTAGTTTATCTTGTATTAGCAAAGTTTTGATTTAACTACTTTTAAAACTGGAATATTATATTCAAAGTATTCGATATTTTTGAAAAGTTGTTATCAAAAGCATCAGCCTCCTTATAAGTAATTTATTTATTGAGAGGAAATAATCAAACACATTTTTTTTTTGGAGACACGACTATTTTAAGTGGCTAATTTGGCTTTACTAGGTAGATAGCCTATTTATAAGTCGTGCAATATATTTCATTACACTTTTAAGAGTACAGTGGACAAAAGGTACCAACCAACCTGTACATAATTGTAACACTTTTTCAAAGTGTTGTCAATTATTTTTCTATAAGAGAGATCTGTTCAAATTTAGAGTTATAATTTATACAAAATTATCTTTGGTTGAACGAGCAGAATAATAATATATAAAGAACTTCATCACTTGAATTTACTATAAGTGATGGAGCTATTTGCTCAGTTTGCGTGGTGGGTCAGTCAAGAACAGTGAGAGATAGAGAGAGAGAGAGAGATATAGAGAGAGAGAGAGAGGGATGGAGACAAGTTGTATGCGTGTTAGTGAGACAGGTTCTTTGCTACTCCTAATTGTCACTAGTTACGTAAAAACAAAAACTAAATTCCTTGGAGCGCACAACTGAGTGTCTGGATGAACACCCTTAAATTCTTAAAGTTAAATTAGTATCTCCCATCATGAAAACCCAAAAGCCAGCAGGAATCAATTTTCTGTGTAGGTTACATAGTAAGATAATTTCTGAATATATTCATAATAAATAAATTGTTTTCCAGCCCGTGGAGGCCTGCCCTATGCCTTCGCCCCAGCCCCCGCTGTGGCCTACGCCGCTCCAGCCGTCGCCTACCCTTACACAGCCTACTCACCCTACGCATACAACCGAGTCCTGTACTATTGAAGCTAAGCCACTTGAAGATCACAAATTAAAATTCCCACACAACTTAATGAGTTCAGTTGAAAATATAATATAACAGCTTACAAGTGATACATTTTTTATACGAACAACAAAACCCTATACAGTATAATAAAATAAACAGTTTTTTTGTAAAACAAGTTTTATTTTATCCCTTAGCAAAATCTAAGCTTATTTAATAACTAAAATAAATTAAATACTTATGAATATGAATAATACATTTTGTGGAATGTACAGGGTGTCTTTCTTCAAAAGGTCCACCATTGTGATCTTGGGAAACTATGAGTTTGACAGTAAAAAGAAAAAAACAACTTTTAAATAGGAAACCTTACCTTGTTTTTCCAGAAAGTAGAAAAATACACTTTCTAAATTGTGAAAAATGGCCGCCATTTTTAAAAATGACGGTCAACTTAGTTTTTTTCTTATGAAACGTCCTATATTGTACTATTGTTTTTTATATAAAACTAGTCATTTTAGGACCTTTTATTCTTTTATACGAGAGTTAAATATTTTGAAATCTATTTAAAAAGACACCCTTGTATATACAAATCGCCATACGTTTGTGTGCAGAAACCTCGACTACTGAATGGATTCGCTTGAAATCTTTGCACAATATTGCATTTTTATACAAGAGTGTTTTTATACATTTAGTTCCTAAAATTGTAAATAGAAACAAGGCATTTCAAATATTTACCTACATACGTTCATTTCACAAATGAAAATAAATATTATTGCTGAAGAGGTGCGACTGTGACCAGCTGATTTATGTGCATATTATGTCCTGTAAGTTTATTACTGTCATCAGATGATAATGAGAATAACGGTTAGTTACTTTATTTAAGATAAAATCAAGTAAACAGGTAAGCTTTCTTCTTGTAACAACTTAAGTAAATGCATTCCTAATAATAGTTAATACAAGACTAAGCTACAGAAAACAGTGGCTGGGTTTAGCTAGTGATAAATAAACACCAGTTAGATAGTTTAGGTAGTAGTGATATAGACAACCTCTGTTTCCAAGAAAGTCTCCATCTTCACCCAACATGAGAGTCATATGTTTTCAAATAAAATCCATGTTTAAATATACAAATTCTGTAAATTCTATAGCCGAAAAGCTTATTTATTTTAAGGAAACGTAATCCTTAAACATCTAGTTTTGTTTTTAACCTGGTTTAAATGACTGAAAAATAAAGCAGGTATACTATAAAGATTATTTAATTGTTCGTGTTTCAACATTTACATGTTTAGGCATGCAACTAAATCTTTAGTTAGAGTATAGAGAAAATAGTTCGCCAAGATGAAGAAAATTCGTACACATTCCTTTGCATATTTTCGAGGTGAATACACTCTTTGTTTTTATTATGATTGGTCCGGACCTTCGTGGTACATTTAGTACAAATGGGGGTTCAGCAGTGGAAAAGATCCGTTCCACCGCTGAGCTGATTTACTTCACTGATGTAACGCCTTCAAGTGTTCAACTTCCACAACAGTGCTTAGTTGAACAAAAGTAATGAACTGTACAAGGTATTTTAATTACTATTTATTGTTTACGTTACAATTCATTGTGTTATCGTTATTATTAATTGTTATTTGAATACTAAATTATTCTTTTAATTTAATCGTTCTAAGCTTGATTCATTAGTTTTAATCAAACCAATCAATGGCCACTGCTGCTGATAACTGGGGTTGCTACTGTGCTTCCAGCACGCAACTTACATCTGGATGGTTGCCATGACAATTGTTAAATGAAATGGCACAACGGGGGAAGAGTAGTTTTCTATTCGACTGAGTGCATCTCTCTTGCACTGGGGTTTCAATAGGTCGCTTTATAAAAATTTATGTTTTTAATAGTTAAAAATTAAAACCATAACACGTGTTTCTACTATCCTACTTCCAATCTCTGTAAAAAGTAATTCCAATATCAAACCATTTGGTCATTTTTGGTATAGTAGAGCTATCAATTAATTCTATTTGATAAATGAAAATAACAAGAAATATTTATTTCGCATAAGGAAATCGCTTATTCTCAGAATATGTTGTAAAACAGAAATAAAATAATAGTAAAAAGAAAATGTCATTGATATACATCATTTTGAAAATATGCTAAAGATTTTGTTAAATATTTCAAGTATTTTCTTGTAGTTTATGTGATTTAATTAAATATCTGTTATGCTAAACGTAACCAACCTGAAGTTGATAATCGTTTCTCGAAATATTTTAATCAATTTAAGAACGATTTTTATTCGGATCCAGCAGCAAACATCGGGAATAGGGTATTTATGGACACCATTGTTATTATTTATATGTTTAAAATAATACTTTATATCCCTTATCAATATTTTGATAGTGAGCAGTTGAAGTGGAGCCTGAAATTATAAATCCACTTAAAAGAGGACAATATGTGAGTATAAATAGGCCATATAGAAAATGACCTACTGTATTAACTGAGTGGTGAAAGTGAGATAGAGAACTACTTTCACCCATTGTATCATACTATTTTACAATTGTCAAACAACTACGAAGACAGTAAGTCCCACCCACTACTTCATTAGCAGCAGTGACCATTGGTTGGTTTGATTAACACCAACGGATCATGCTTAGGACGATTAAATTAAAACATTATGTAGTATGAAAATAACAATAACATAATGAATAAAATGTAAACAGTAAATAGCAATTAGAGAAACTCGTACACATGATTTTAGTTTTATTTAATTTTTTATTTTGAACTAAATATTGTTGGGGATTTTGAATACTTGAATCTGGAGGTTAGTCACAACGTGATGTACGGCAGCTGAGTAGTATAAAGAATCCCCTCCGTTCCTAAAACCTTTAAATATGCTAAATACAACAAGCAGGTCAATCTCTGTCCACCCAATTAATTCATTAGTTCACTCACATCAACTGTCATTGCTCATTATATAATTAAGAGCCAAAGTGTCATTCTGCTGAGGGTGTGGTAATATTCATTCGTTTATCATCAAATGAGTGTCTAATATAATATACCCCAGCCTTTTTCTTCTCAAATGGAGGTTTTTCGGAAGATTTACCTACGGTGTAGAAGACAACAATAGAAACTCCCAATTTTACAGAGGACCCTAAAGCCTATCTAATTTTTGACCAGGTTTTTGTATAAAAGAGCGGCACACTTTTATATTCCCTCATTAGTATAATTTCATAAACGTTCATTCAACTGTTTCACACTTGTCCTAATTTCCTGCAGTTGCCGGTCCAGCGGGTGAGCGACGAGTTGGCGTTTATCCCATTGATCTAGATTTTTAGGGTTTGTTACCTTTCTCACAAATCTTTCTTATTCTCAAATATGAAACTCCGTCACAATTTTGTCCGTATTTTCAGGTAAATATGAACGATTACATGAGTGTAGGATGACTGAGGATGACCTATGATGTCTGGTTACTAACTGAGCTCTACTTGTGCTCAGAAAGGTCTTTTTCACCAAATAGCCAGAGAAAGCTAAGAGACCTACAGATTTAAGTGGATTACGAACAACGTAATATTGGTCTGATTTTTAGTTACTTGACAAGCCCGATATTTAGTTCTCTCCCCTATACAACATCCGGACACTGACTATCACCAAGACGTCTCTAGTATTGTTCACGTTGTTAGCTAAAATTGAGTTGAGCTGACATTGTCTGTATTAAAAGGACCGTACATAGAACCTGTCGCCTACAATCTCCTTATCACTTTGTCCCCAAGTAGCAGTGTTTCAGCACTGCGCCAATAGTGCCGGCATGGCCGACATGTCTGTATTAAAAGGACCGTACATAGAACCTATCGCCTACAATCTCCTTATCACTTTGCCCCCAAGTAGCAGGGTTTCAGCACTGCGCCAATAGTGCCGGCTTGTCTTGACGTCACAAAAATCCCGTTTTAATGACTCACCCTTCGTGTGTCCAAGACACAACGTAAAAGTACACAACTAACGGAACAGACTTTACAGAACACAAGAGCCCAACGGTATGGCAGTAGTAGATAAAAACAAACATTGCTTTCGTGGAACTGAGTGAAATTTGGAAAGGCCATCTTACTAACTAGATATCAATCATAACTGTTTTGGCCGTCTAACAACAACAAATGATGATGGAAGATTAGCCTTGAGTCCTGGACTGTATAAATACAGTTCGAAGGAGAAAGATTGCAGTGATCTCTCCAACCATCAACACTAAATATGAAGTTTCTGGTAAGTCACATAGAATATAATATCTTATCGACAGAGTTTATTTATATTTTTTATGACGATAGTATGATGTGACAGATACATGTAAAGTTACGCCCAATCTTACATGCTAGCCGTATTCAAATATTATATGGTTTTATTATAATGTTGTAGGTTTTTAAATTTTTTTTACAATATTTGGTGATGTATACATTTTTGTATTAAAAATCATACAATAAATTGAATTCATTCTACGAGATGATAAGCAATGACAGTTATACATTTATATTAATTTCAGATGAATACATTTATTATGACAAATATATCCAAATCGTAAATAACATTTTAGTATAAAAATAATGCAAAATGCTAAATGGGAATATTACAAACTTACTTTGTTGCCATGTTATAACTTAATAAGTTTGTAGACCAACATAGGTTATGTCCACTTAATAACATTCCTTGTCGGATAAACTCAATTAGAACTATTTCCGGATTGAATCAGCTAGACGAGATATTGAAGTTAATCTTTCCCAATCTTACTACGGCCAACCGGATTATGTCGAGCTAGGATGTATCTTTCGTTGTATTATATTGAATTATTATATTTAATGTTGTATGAAAAATTAACTAATAATCTTGTAAATATCCTTTTGTTTTTAAATTTATTTTCTATTCTAATTACGTAATTAAAACTTCCCAATTAGTAGTTATTTACAAAAACAAAATGTTGTACATATATATTCATTCCTAATAATTTGTTTTTGACTTTTTTCTGTTTCAAAATGGTAAAAAAGTTATATAAATACCTATATATATTTAAAAAAATTAAATTTGACTTGCCACGTCACACGGGCTTACAGGTTTGTGAGTGAACTTTTCAACGAATGAAAGAAATACTGACGATAACTCAGTTTCAAAGCTTGGACCTTGCCCTATATAGTCCGAATGTAGTCATAATGTAGTCCCTTATTCACTAAGTAACCAATAATATCTAATACATACATATTATTTATGTATAATTTCTTAATTAGCATATTATGAACGGGTAGAAAATCAATACACGTGAACGTTACACAACAAACATTTATTACATTTAAGTACAAAACGTAAACATATTTGTGATCGGTTTCGGTATACCAAGTATACTATCCTCAAACTAGAGAGATTCACAAAGAAATTCGTCACCGTGGTTTATTAAAATCATGCGCTATATTATTTGTACTTATACTGTAATAAATTTACGTTTTTTATTCATACCATAATATAAAAATATTAACAGCTGATTGAAATTATAACCTTTATTTACACTAGGCCTGCCTAACGAAGTGTATTAACATTTATTTACATTAGGCCTGCCTAACGAAGTGTATTAACATTTATTTACATTAGGCCTGCCTAACGAAGTGTATTAACATTTATTCACATTAGGCCTGCCTAACGAAGTGTATTAACATTTATTTACATTAGGCCTGCCTAACGAAGTGTATTAACATTTATTTACATTAGGCCTGCCTAACGAAGTGTATTAACATTTATTTACATTAGGCCTGCCTAACGAAGTGTATTAACATTTATTTACATTAGGCCTGCCTAACGAAGTGTATTAACATTTATTTACATTAGGCCTGCCTAACGAAGTGTATTAACATTTATTTACATTAGGCCTGCCTAACGAAGTGTATTAACATTTATTTACATTAAGCCTGCCTAACGAAGTGTATTAACATTTATTTACATTAGGCCTGCCTAACGAAGTGTATTAACATTTATTTACATTAAGCCTGCCTAACGAAGTGTATTAACATTTATTTACATTAGGCCTGCCTAACGAAGTGTATTAACATTTATTTACATTAAGCCTGCCTAACGAAGTGTATTAACATTTATTTACATTAGGCCTGCCTAACGAAGTGTATTAACATTTATTTACATTAGGCCTGCCTAACGAAGTGTATTAACATTTATTTACATTAGGCCTGCCTAACGAAGTGTATTAACATTTATTTACATTAGGCCTGCCTAACAAAATGTATTAACTTTTATTTACATTAGGCCTGCCTAACTAAGTGTATTAACATTTATTCACATTAGGCCTGCCTAACGAAGTGTATTAACATTTATTTACATTAGGCCTGCCTAACAAAGTGTATTAACATTTATTTACATTAAGCCTGCCTAACGAAGTGTATTAACATTTATTTACATTAGGCCTGCCTAACGAAGTGTATTAACATTTATTTACATTAAGCCTGCCTAACGAAGTGTATTAACATTTATTTACATTAGGCCTGCCTAACGAAGTGTATTAACATTTATTTACATTAAGCCTGCCTAACGAAGTGTATTAACATTTATTTACATTAGGCCTGCCTAACGAAGTGTATTAACATTTATTTACATTAGGCCTGCCTAACGAAGTGTATTAACATTTATTTACATTAGGCCTGCCTAACGAAGTGTATTAACATTTATTTACATTAAGCCTGCCTAACGAAGTGTATTAACATTTATTTACATTAGGCCTGCCTAACGAAGTGTATTAACATTTATTTACATTAAGCCTGCCTAACGAAGTGTATTAACATTTATTTACATTAGGCCTGCCTAACGAAGTGTATTAACATTTATTTACATTAAGCCTGCCTAACGAAGTGTATTAACATTTATTTACATTAGGCCTGCCTAACGAAGTGTATTAACATTTATTTACATTAGGCCTGCCTAACGAAGTGTATTAACATTTATTTACATTAGGCCTGCCTAACGAAGTGTATTAACATTTATTTACATTAGGCCTGCCTAACGAAGTGTATTAACATTTATTTACATTAGGCCTGCCTAACGAAGTGTATTAACATTTATTCACATTAGGCCTGCCTAACGAAGTGTATTAACATTTATTTACATTAAGCCTGCCTAACGAAGTGTATTAACATTTATTTACATTAGGCCTGCCTAACGAAGTGTATTAACATTTATTTACATTAAGCCTGCCTAACGAAGTGTATTAACATTTATTTACATTAAGCCTGCCTAACGAAGTGTATTAACATTTATTTACATTAGGCCTGCCTAACGAAGTGTATTAACATTTATTTACATTAGGCCTGCCTAACGAAGTGTATTAACATTTATTTACATTAAGCCTGCCTAACGAAGTGTATTAACTTTTATTTACATTAGGCCTGCCTAACGAAGTGTATTAACATTTATTTACATTAGGCCTGCCTAACGAAGTGTATTAACATTTATTTACATTAAGCCTGCCTAACGAAGTGTATTAACTTTTATTTACATTAGGCCTGCCTAACAAAGTGTATTAACTTTTATTTACATTAGGCCTGCCTAACGAAGTGTATTAACATTTATTCACATTAGGCCTGCCTAACGAAGTGTATTAACATTTATTTACATTAGGCCTGCCTAACAAAGTGTATTAACTTTTATTTACATTAGGCCTGCCTAACGAAGTGTATTAACATTTATTTACATTAGGCCTGCCTAACGAAATGTATTAACATTTATTTACATTAGGCCTGCCTAACGAAGTGTATTAACATTTATTTACATTAGGCCTGCCTAACGAAGTGTATTAACATTTATTTACATTAGGCCTGCCTAACGAAGTGTATTAACATTTATTTACATTAGGCCTGCCTAACGAAGTGTATTAACATTTATTTACATTAGGCCTGCCTAACGAAGTGTATTAACATTTATTTACATTAAGCCTGCCTAACGAAGTGTATTAACATTTATTTACATTAGGCCTGCCTAACGAAGTGTATTAACATTTATTTACATTAGGCCTGCCTAACGAAGTGTATTAACATTTATTTACATTAAGCCTGCCTAACGAAGTGTATTAACTTTTATTTACATTAGGCCTGCCTAACGAAGTGTATTAACATTTATTTACATTAGGCCTGCCTAACGAAGTGTATTAACATTTATTTACATTAAGCCTGCCTAACGAAGTGTATTAACTTTTATTTACATTAGGCCTGCCTAACAAAGTGTATTAACTTTTATTTACATTAGGCCTGCCTAACGAAGTGTATTAACATTTATTCACATTAGGCCTGCCTAACGAAGTGTATTAACATTTATTTACATTAGGCCTGCCTAACGAAGTGTATTAACATTTATTTACATTAGGTCTGCCTAACGAAGTGTATTAACATTAATTTACATTAGGCCTGCCTAACGAAGTGTATTAACATTTATTCACATTAGGCCTGCCTAACGAAGTGTATT
Organism: Stictocephala bisonia; assembly: GCA_035578905.1. Classification (NCBI taxonomy): domain Eukaryota; kingdom Metazoa; phylum Arthropoda; class Insecta; order Hemiptera; family Membracidae; genus Stictocephala; species Stictocephala bisonia. The sequence goes on from JAQJVL010000007.1 coordinate 3,990,960, forward strand.
AACATTTATTTACATTAGGCCTGCCTAACGAAGTGTATTAACATTTATTTACATTAGGCCTGCCTAACGAAGTGTATTAACATTTTATTTACATTAGGCCTGCCTAACGAAGTGTATTAACTTTTATTTACATTAAGGCCTGCCTAACGAAGTGTATTAACATTTATTTACATTAGGCCTGCCTAACGAAGTGTATTAACATTTATTTACATTAGGCCTGCCTAACGAAGTGTATTAACATTTATTTACATTAGGCCTGCCTAACGAAGTGTATTAACATTTATTTACATTAGGCCTGCCTAACGAAGTGTATTAACATTTATTTACATTAGGCCTGCCTAACGAAGTGTATTAACATTTATTTACATTAGGCCTGCCTAACGAAGTGTATTAACATTTATTTACATTAGGCCTGCCTAACGAAGTGTATTAACATTTATTTACATTAGGCCTGCCTAACGAAGTGTATTAACATTTATTTACAATACGCCTGCCTAACGAAGTGTATTAACATTTATTCACATTAAGCCTGCCTAACGAAGTGTATTAACATTTATTTACATTAGGCCTGCCTAACGAAGTGTATTAACATTTATTTACATTAGGCCTGCCTAACGAAGTGTATTAACATTTATTCACATTAAGCCTGCCTAACGAAGTGTATTAACATTTTATTCACATTAGGCCTGCCTAACGAAGTGTATTTTATTACGGAAACGAAGCTCAAATCAAATGATAACTGCCTACATTCATAAAGTATTTTTCTGTTAAAGATCCTGTTTTTCGCCGCCCTGGCTCTGGTTGCCGCTGAAGGCACTACTAAGGACAAAAGAGACATACTGATTAGTAAGTTAGTTTTAATATCTTTAATAGTATCGCTGGAAGCTAGTAAAAATGAGGTTATGCACAGTGTAAAATGGAGTATAAATATAAACATCTGTTATGAATTTACTACGTTAAACTTGTCCTGATTATGTAACAAAAAGTAATTAAGAACGGTTTTAACATTACTTTGTTTGAGTCTTAAAAAGAATTTTAGAATCAACTAATGTTTTAATATGATTAATAAATATGCTATTAAGAACTGTTATTATTGTTCGTAATTTTCGTATTATTATTATTTTCATTAAAATACATACAAATATCTCCCATGTTAATAATTAATCTTGGGGTTAAGAGTTGGTGATGACATTAAATTCCTAATTTCGCCCGTTAATAATGATATAATTTAGTCTAATGTAACAATTTATTGAACGTGACTAAGTTCTAAGTTGTACTTGGTGAATCTGTCCACAATAAATGGTAATCTATGGTCCAATCTTCGTACTGTTGAATCGCTTCCGAACTGGTGTGGCCGTAACTTCTGGAAGTATAAATGGGGATCGACACTAGATCAGTCATGTGATTGCAGGATTGTATAAAAATGGATCACATAGTTACAGAGTGTCTGTCTCCTGCGCGGAAGAATCAGCTTAGCTTAAATAGAATCAGGGAGATAGGTCTTAAATGGCTCGATAGATTGAATATAGCTTTGAGACATGATATCACTTTATATTTTTCTTAATTAATAACATGACTTTTAGATCTTCCTCTAAATATATATTACAGTTAATTTGTTGTTCAAATTAGTAAATAGTAACTGATAACAAGTCATTTGCTAAATAATACACGTTAATATTTGGAGTTCAATGAATAATATCTTAAACTTTAAGCGCAAGGGTTTAAAGAACAATGGTTCTTCACTGTTCTGTAGTGTTATTAAAATAAAATGTATTGAAAACAGATATTTCAATAATCATAAGACGTCATTATGAAAAAAGGACGTTCCTAAATAAAATAGTGCTAGATTTCAAATTAATTTCAGTTAATGCCAATCAGAAAAATGGCTGATTTTACTCCTAAGCTAGTTTTTCCTTACACACCACTCTACTCCTAATTGTTCAATACACGAACATTTTGGATTATTTCACAATATAATCTGTGGTAGTCTGCCATCACCAATAACTAAACAAGCCATCTAAGGCTGTTCATGACAAATATTAATATATAAAATAAAGTTTATGCTTGAAAATATACGTTGAAAGCTCATTTTATTATAAATTTACAAAAAATGTTATTCTTTCAGCAGGAGGAGGGCTGCCCTACTCCTATGCCGCTCGAACTGCTTACTCATACCCCTACTCGTCTTACTCATACCCCTACTCTGCCTTCTCACGTGTCATCTACTATTGAAACCGAAGAACCTGAAGAAATATGTTAATAAAATCGTCAATATGATGAATATATAAATTTTCTCATTACCTTTTTGGTAAAATTATTTGTATTTTGTTATATGATAAAATAAAACAATTTCAATGTAACAACATTATTCAACCACTCACCCAAATCGTTTATATTTTTAACAATATCACACTTTCATTTTGTAAAAAGTATAAGTTATATTTTGAAATGGGTTTATCACATTTTATACTTTCTAAAACAATTTAGAAAGTATAAAATGTGATAAATTTTAAGTACATTGTACATTAAGTACATTGTATAAATGTACTTAATTGTACAATATATACAAATAAGTACATTTTTGAAAATATTGCAAACTACAAGTTGTTTTGGTGACTTAAGTCAATACTTTTAATTACGGGTTCTCTAAGTCACAAACTTGAGATCCTAGAAATTTCTTCTGTTGTTTTTACTAATAGGCTTGGTGTAATATAAAAATACGTTCATATATTCAAATAAATTAAAAGAATGTAAAATTACTTAACCGACTTTTCCTTGTTTAGTGACATTTCAAAGACTGATCATACAATATCTGTTGGATTCTTTGCATTGACGTGTAAATTACTTTGTTGACTTTTCCTTGTTTAGTGACATTTCAAAGACTGATCTGTTCGTTCAATATCTGTTGGATTCTTTGCATTGACGTGTAAATTACTTTGTTGAATTTTCCTTGTTTAGTGACATTTCAAAGACTGATCATACAATATATGTTGGATTCTTTGCATTGACGTGTAAATTACTTTGTTGACTTTTCCTTGTTTAGTGACATTTCTAAGACTGATCATTCAATATCTGTTGGATTCTTTGCATTGACGTGTAAATTACTTTGCTGACTTTTCCTTGTTTAGTGACATTTCAAAGACTGATCATTCAATATCTGTTGGATTCTTTGCATTGACGTGTAAATTACTTTGTTGACTTTTCCTTGTTTAGTGACATTTCAAAGACTGATCATACAATATCTGTTGGATTCTTTACATTGACGTGTAAATAACTTTGTTGACTTTTCCTTGTTTAGTGACATTTCAAAGACTGATCATACAATATCTGTTGGATTCTTTGCATTGACGTGTAAATTACTTTGTTGACTTTTCCTTGTTTAGTGACATTTCAAAGACTGATCATACAATATCTGTTGGATTCTGTGCATTGACGTGTAAATAACTTTGTTGACTTTACCTTGTTTAGTGACATTTGAAAGACTGATCATACAATATCTGTTGGATTCTTTGCATTGACGTGTAAATTACTTTGTTGACTTTACCTTGTTTAGTGACATTTCAAAGACTGATCATACAATATCTGTTGGATTCTGTGCATTGAAGTGTAAATTACTTTGTTGACTTTTCCTTGTTTAGTGACATTTCAAAGACTGATCATACAATATCTGTTGGATTCTTTGTATTGACGTGTAAATTACTTTGTTGACTTTTCCTTGTTTAGTGACATTTCAAAGACTGATCATACAATATCTGTTGGATTCTTTGCATTGACGTGTACATTACTTTGCCTTTGATTGAGGTTTTATCATATTTATTAAATAAATTTTAAATAAATAAAATAAACACCAAATTATCTTACAATTATTGATAGAATGATATTTTGTGTTCAAAATATGGTTTTAAATTTATCTATTTATACTATGACAGTTTTTCTTCAAAATCGATTAATTTTAGATTATACCGAATACTAAATAATAAAAACTTAATTTTATTATAAATATACAACGTAAGACAGTAAATAGTCCGTAGAACCCTCTTAATATTAAATGTACATACCCTTAGTATTATATACCTAATTTTTCTATGCTTGCTACTATGAATCTGTCACTTTGTAATGAGAACCGAGTCCACATATAAAGGAAAACAAAACCATGGAACTATTTGAGCATTCTTAGACAATATTTTGCTATTATTGAGTCATAATATATGTTACTCTTTATTAAGACTAAATACAATGAAATAAGAGTTGGAATATAGAGTCTTCTTTCTATTATTAAGATGGACGTTCAAGGTTATGTAGGATCTGAGTATATTGAAACTTAAGATTTAAACTATCACAGTATTTTTTATCTGTTATGACTTAGTTTGCCTGTTGTGATGTCGGTTAGGTATCATTGAGCAACCCTTGAATACCTCATTTAACACTGAAAGCATTTCTATGTGCTTTGCAGTTGTATAACATATGTTTTATCATTATATACGTATCCTCCTTTTTTATTATGGTTATTCTGTTTGATTTTCAAAATTATTGGAATTAAAAATGTACATTTCCATAATGAAAACGTTTAAAAGAGTCTTGGGACTCTTGTAATTATCATTACAAAATTTAAAAATAATTAGAAAATTGACCTTTGAGGTGACGCAAAAAATAAATCATTGTTTCCATTTAAACCCGTAAAGGATACATCTCAAGGCACATACATATGAAGTAATAATGCGCCAAATTAAAATAAATACTCACTGACATGTCTCTTCAAAAGACGAATGATTCTAGGAATTTTACCTGGAACAAAACAACTTCATTAGACACGTTATTTATCATTATTGTGTTAAAATGTAGTTTTATTTTTTTGAGTGTGCACGAAATTATAAAAAGGATTTATTGTTATGTGTAGTGATTATTTCATACATAATAAATACAATTCGTCACATTAAATTATAATACATTTAAAAACATTATTAATGTCGGCACCAGTGGCGCAGTGCTGTAACTCATCTACTTGTAAACAACGTTTCGTGTAGATTGTAGGCGGTATGTTCTGTAATCGGTCCTCTTAAGACTGACACGACGTCGGCTCAACGGTTGCCATCTATGTGAACGATACTAGAAAAGTCTTGGATATCTATGTTGGTCGGTAATCAGGGTCCGGATGTTGTGTAAGGAGGGAATCAGTCTTGTAAATTAGTTGAAAATCAGACCAATACTAAGTGGTTCGTATTCCATGTAAAGCTGTAGGTGACTTAAATGCCCTAGCTATAGTGATTTTAATAAATGACTCTTTTAACCGAACAGTTAACCTTGGTAACAATGACTACACTCGTTCATCTGCAGTCATCACACTTATATCTCCTATATTCTGCCTAATAATAATACTAATGAATAATTAATTTTTAATATTCAATAATCAAGTTATATTTCATACTTAAAAATTAAATCCTAAACATCTATAAAAAACAACGTACATACATCATATACATAATTTGAAGCCGTGTATTTTTAATATTTCAGACTAATACATTGGAAGTTAATAAGCTGTCCCTACCAAGTTAAGGCTGCATATTCTTGTTAAAATTGAATAAATGTCTCAGTTTTATTTCTTAAATCTTTACTATTAGTGTTTTCGAAGTAAACGGAAAATGATTTTCGATTATGATATTTACTTGTTTGTATATAATCATATACCAATGGCAGATGATGTCTTTAAGCCTGGCTTAGATAGCGCAGTTTCGGATCCTGTCTTAAATTGCAAGTTTTATCAGTAATATTCACCTAGTACTGTACTGGTTCGCTCCCTTATTGTCGTAACAAGTTTCCCACACAGATGAATAGTCCATGGGAAATAGGCAGTGTAGGGTAAAAATGGGATCAGTCTCTATTAAAACAAAAAGCTCAAGAATAATTTGAAAATGAAAAAGAAATAATTTTATATAGCCTACCACAAATTTACAAAGCATTCATTTGATTACGTCAAAATACGACATTTTTTTATTTTATAATGAATGAGAATATGTTCCATTTTTTGTTTTAAATCATAAAGATTGTATTCTATATATGTACATTATTGTATAAATAAATACAATTTGTCAGTAACAATATATTAATAGTTACCTATTAATTGTTGAAGATACAAAAATTCATTTCATTTTATTAGATTTTTTGAAGGGGCTTCCCACGAGAAATACTAACTGATACATACCAAAATATATGTATTGGACATTAACATGTTGGACAATTTACTGTATTATATTTACAATATGATATTCAGATTTCAACAGTTTTCACGTTGTATGTTTTCTCAAATGGAGATTATTCTATAATATATTGTAAAGTGTATATACAGCACAGAGAGAGAGAGGGAGGGAGGGATGGAGAGAGAGAGAGAGAGAGAGAGAGAGAGAGAGAGAGAGAGAGAGAGAGAGAGAGAGAGAGAGAGAGAGAGAGAGAGAGAGAGAGAGAGAGAGAGAGAGAGAGAGAGAGAGAGAGAGAGAGAGAGAGAGAGAGAGAGAGAGAGAGAGAGAGAGAGAGAGAGAGAGAGAGAGAGAGAGAGAGAGAGAGAGAGAGAGAGAGAGAGAGAGAGAGAGAGAGAGAGAGAGAGAGAGAGAGAGAGAGAGAGAGAGAGAGAGAGAGAGAGAGAGAGAGAGAGAGAGAGAGAGAGAGAGAGAGAGAGAGAGAGAGAGAGAGAGAGAGAGAGAGAGAGAGAGAGAGAGAGAGAGAGAGAGAGAGAGAGAGAGAGAGAGAGAGAGAGAGAGAGAGAGAGAGAGAGAGAGAGAGAGAGAGAGAGAGAGAGAGAGAGAGAGAGAGAGAGAGAGAGAGAGAGAGAGAGAGAGAGAGAGAGAGAGAGAGAGAGAGAGAGAGAGAGAGAGAGAGAGAGAGAGAGAGAGAGAGAGAGAGAGAGAGAGAGAGAGAGAGAGAGAGAGAGAGAGAGAGAGAGAGAGAGAGAGAGAGAGAGAGAGAGAGAGATGAGAGAGAGAGAGAGAGAGAGAGAGAGAGAGAGAGAGATGAGAGAGAGAGAGAGAGAGAGAGAGAGAGAGAGAGAGAGAGAGAGAGAGAGAGAGAGAGAGAGAGAGAGAGAGAGAGAGAGAGAGAGAGAGAGAGAGAGAGAGAGAGAGAGAGAGAGAGAGAGAGAGAGAGAGAGAGAGAGAGAGAGAGAGAGAGAGAGAGAGAGAGAGAGAGAGAGAGAGAGAGAGAGAGAGAGAGAGAGAGAGAGAGAGAGAGAGAGAGAGAGAGAGAGAGAGAGAGAGAGAGAGAGAGAGAGAGAGAGAGAGAGAGAGAGAGAGAGAGAGAGAGAGAGAGAGAGAGAGAGAGAGAGAGAGAGAGAGAGAGAGAGAGAGAGAGAGATGAGAGAGAGAGAGAGAGAGAGAGAGAGAGAGAGAGAGAGAGAGAGAGAGACGAGAGAGAGAGAGAGAGAGAGAGAGAGAGAGAGAGAGAGAGAGAGAGAGAGAGAGAGAGAGAGAGAGAGAGAGAGAGAGAGAGAGAGAGAGAGAGAGAGAGAGAGAGAGAGAGAGAGAGAGAGAGAGAGAGAGAGAGAGAGAGAGAGAGAGAGAGAGAGAGATTTCATTCTGTGTTAGAGATTTCATTCTGTGTTAGGAGGGTGGGTGCGTCAAGACAAACACCGGAAGAGTGGGTGGGTTCATTTTTATGGATGCTCAAAGGGTACGCTCCTCACAATAACATATATACCTAGTAAATATTTAGAGAGATAAACATTAAACAATTAAACAGAACTCTCAACAGGAATGCAAAATTGAGGCTTCCCTGTAAAACAAGAAAATTTTCATTCTACTTTTAAAATAATTTCCAAGAAGTTAATTTAGAATTATACTAACAATTAGTAACAATAATTAAGGGGGACTACAGCAAAATTAGATTTTTCAGCCCTCTGACCACTCCTTAAAGGTTAATTTAAATGGATATTGCAAAAATGTATTTTTGTTGTAAATTAATACGAAAATATGTAACAATTGGATATTATAAGTGGTTTTTTGTTTATTATATTTATATCATCATTCGAAGTTTGAATTGAAAAAAATACGATCTACCGGCCTCTGATTGAATTAGCTCTGAGCGAGGCTGAATTTTTAAAATGAGGTCTACGCTTCTTGATTCGTATTCATTGCAAAAACTGGGAACCTTAAAAAAAAATCTCTTCACTGGCATTCACAAGCTCTTCACATGATGTACCATGTGGAAAATTACACCTTGGCTATATTTTATGTAATCTTAGTTCCGCTAATGGCGTCAAGGTTTCTTAAAACTGTGTATAGCGACCTATCAGTACCAACGCAACCTTTTTGACGTATCAAGAACATACAACCTATATATGGATAGTACCCAGATATGAACAGTTCAAAGTACCCTGTTATGGGATATCCAAAATATCCGGTTGACGAACATTTGGTGTCTTAAATTCCGCGTCAAAGTATCCCGATACTGACGGTTCAAAGTTATCAGTTAGGGGATATACAAAATATCAAATCTGCGGACTAACCGGCCCTTAAATATCTAAATTTGAGTAGTTAAAAGTGCGTACTTATGAGCCCAGTCTGAAGCCATCTTTGTAAATGCTATATTTAAAAGTCTACTATACTTTCCACAATGTTTTGTTTGATAGATTCTTCATAAGGCAAAGTTAATTTAAAAATAAGATTACAGCTTTATTATCTACAAACAGTTTTAACCTAATCTTTTTTTAAAGAGGACACAATTTTTTAGTGCCCAATGAGACAAGATTTATTCTATCCGTTTTGGTATATTTTTGATACATAAATAACTATTGTTCTTATTTTGTTAATTTTTTCATAATGAACCAACAGTTAGAAAAGGTCTGTCATAGTGGCACTAGTTACTCTTGATCTTAAAAGTAGGTTAACATTTGAAATACGTATGTTAATTAGTGTAAACGTGTGACGTTTTCAAGTGAAGTAATTTTCAACTGAAAAACTCGGCCTTCAACTACTTTTAACTGACGCTGCCCGGTAGCCGAGTGGGGAAGGAGAGTCAACTGCCACGACTGTTCAAATCACACAATAGTTTCAGGATGACGGACAGACAAATTATAGTCGACGGAATCGTAAGTAGTTACAACGTTAACACCAGGTAGAGGGTCGGAGGCATGAGTGCGACTAAATGATTCACTGGAGAAAACTCTCAAAATTAAACTGGTCATGATTAGAGATATTATTGTTCGACAATGTAAATAAGAGATATTAAATAACATTTTGCATAAAAGCTGAAAAAACGTTACCAAATCCTTATATTCTCTTCCTTCAGTATAACTCTAAAAAATCAACGCCTTGAGATTTTTTTTATGATAAAAACATCATTAACCTAGTTTTGATTTGAAGGCATACACGGAACCTCCTCAGTGAAGCTTATATGACATAGTTTAGTAAAAAAAATAGTTAACTGCATGCAGCATAACATTAGGCTAGTAGAAAAATATGTTGATAGGACAACGGATATAGATAAGCGTTCTTACGTCACAAACGTGTGGAATTCTATATTTAGAAGGTCCATTAAAAAGCGTCATTAAGGGAAATAAGCAGATAGACCTTGAGGGAGTTTTATTTAAGCCGTGTGAAGAAAGGGGATGATATTAGCTTCCTGTGACATTTCCGAACAACCATCATGAGGTGCCTGGTGAGTAGTCATCAACTATGGAACGTGAGAATATAATAATACTGTCATTTAGTTATATGTTAGCTATTTTTGGTTGCCTTTGGTTCTTAATATTAAATATTTCTATCGTGGATATGAATATTTGGAGGTTTAAAGTCTACGGAAATCTGTCTAATATTTTCTTGTAAACTTTTTATTTGCACGAGTGAAACATTATTCAACATAAGTTATACAGCTGACAGTAGAACTTATGGTAATTCACAAAATAGATACATTAATGTTTTTAAAAACCTTCTTTGTGCCTGAAGATGGCTTCTTAGAAGTTGAAATGTACATAGTAAAAATAAACATGTCAAGTGTAAAATACATTAGAAGTGTCAAAGGTAGTATTCTATGATTAACTTAACATGGGCCCCTTAATAATATTTGTTTCTGTTTAGCTTTATTTTTAATAATTCATATTCAACATGTGCGTAAACTTTATTCGACGAATTATGTAATGACCCTTAGCTCAGTTGTGGGTTCAAACCTTGTTGATTCAACTACACAGACTGAAGCCTTAGCCAATAAGCTACAGTCTCAGTAGCCTCCAGTGATAAATCTGTAAATAATAATAATAATAATAATAATAATAATAATAATAATAATAAAAAAGTCCACAATAGTAAAACGTATTGAATTTATAAAATAAACGTAATGAACAATTTCTTTGTTGTATTTTTAAGTCTATACAAATGGTGAGGTTAGGATGGAGGTCCACTCTAACACCTATATTATTATTTCTAAACATTTTAGATATTTTGTCTTTGTGAATAAATTGATAATATATTTTCTAAATAAAATATATGCAACGAAATATTTTATTACTACACAATATATACTTTTTTATATTAATATAGATTTAATTTTAGGTGGCAGAATAAATATTTATACATCCACTAAATTTCACAAAAAAATTAAGTAAATTAGAAATCGACTGACAACTACTCCTAAAATTTCTATGAAGACATAGTGGTTTTATGTTGTAGGTACTTTTGTTCGCTATCTTCGCCCTAGTTGCTGCCAAGGACGCCGCCAAAGACAAGCGTGACTTGTTAATAGGTAAGGGATGATGTACCCCATTTACAATAAATATATTAACTGTAGTAATTTTACTTCCCTCTAAATCAATAAACTAAAGAAGTCAGGAACAGTTTTCAGATTAGTTGTCGTATCAAAACTGTGCTATTATTTATTCATTTTTCTATTTTAAATATTATTTCACTAAAAAAGTTTGTAATAACAATTAAAGTATATTTTTATTGCTATGCTTAAACATTATATGTAATTTCTACTTAGTAATGAACACGATTTCAAGGTAACTGCAAATTTCAATCGATGTAAAATTTTAAATCAGTAAAAAAATAATAATAAAAAAGCAAAATAATTTATGCATTTGAGGAAAAAAAAATCAAAACTTTAAAATTGGCTATATGTAAAAAATATATTTCTACTCTTACAGAGGAATACAGTATAATATATATTCGAAAACATTAAGCAGAATGTATTTTATAAAAAATATTTTACTTACATAATATTCTATAGCCTATTGAATTTATTTATATGTATTTTAATCTATAACGGATTTGGTTATGAATTTAATAGTTTTAGTTTGCTTTTAAATCGCCAATAAATATGTGTGTTTAAGCTAGTTTTATACTTTAATAATTTATGATGAAATAAAAAACGAAAAAGAACGTTAATAAAATAAATAAAATGTTATAATTATTAGTATAAACGTATAACAACAAGAAATACAGACAAACTGAAGCAATTATAAATTGCATACTTTCATTAAAAAAAATTGTGTTTGTTTAATTATAATTGATGTCTTGGTAAATTTAATTTTAACCACTTATTTTCCAGCATCTCGAGTGCTGCCCTATGCCTACGCCGCTCCAGCCGTAGCCTACGCCGCTCCAGCAGTCGCCTACGCCGCTCCAGCAGTCGCCTACCCCTCGTCTTACTCACGTGTCATCTACTATTGAAGACATAACCTGGAACGCCCATTGATAAACCCCGGTCACAAATATGAATACAATAATTCTTCAATTTGTCAGTTTAAAATCGGTTTGTAAATATTATTACTACATAATAAAAGTATTAAATTTGTCTTGAAATTCTTTTCCAATAATAATGTTTTATCTTCATAATTTTTATGTTAGTAAAAGTGAATATCAATAACATTTAAGATTTGTAATATAAGTAAGTGGTATTTAAGTTAAAAATGATTTGCATTCTTCTTTCTAAAGCGATAGAATTATACTTATATGATTCTGTAACAACCCAAACTACGAAGCAATGGGGTGGTTATTATGTAAGGGCTAATCTTGTTTGACGTTGCGTACGGAGCTTGAAAATATATGTTTATATACAATGCATATGAGCTGGTATTTTGTTTATTGCAGGTTGGCCCACCTACTCGAAGTACGTTTAACTCTCTTACCGATTCAATGTATGATGGCTTTGTCTTATCATACAACACAATATTTATGCTATTTTATATTCCAGGTAGAAATTATTTTCTAAAGAAAATACCTTCTATTCATAAAAAACCCTTGCTTCATCTTTCATGCCTTTTGTCAACAAAATGTGTGTCTCCCAAAGAGTCACTTATTTTTATTTTACTCCTTAATCTTTATTCCATATAGCCTCAAAAATGAGTTTAAAAACCGTTACTTCAACTTTTTCAAGTTTAGAGCTGGGATGAAGCCGAGTCAGAGGAGTGAAGAATAAATTAGTATATAAAATCTTAGTAGAAATATGAAGCGCGTATGTGAAGAGTGAAATTCGATGAAAAAATGTTTATCTTTTCAAGGCAAGTTTGGATTTTTACGTATTTTCTAATACTTAATTTCTGATAAAGTGAAAAGTAAAAACTATAAAACGAAATTATGTTTTAAAAAGGGCTAGAATGATTAAAATTTGTAGAACTGAAGAGGATATTGAAGGACTCGTAAAATACTTAGAAACAAATAACTGTCATGAATAGCAAACTGTGTGATATAAATTTATTTTCGTGAGAAAGAACTGTTGAACATAAGACAATTATCAGTATATTTTAAAGATAGTACGGTTAATCAGTACAACATATTTATTTTTATAAGTTCATATTTTAAAACATAATAAAAGATATTTAAAAAAATGCTCAACTGATATTGGCCGAAGATAGACTAACTAACATATTTTTAAAATATTTTAAATAGTTCTACCAATATTTGGGTTTTAATACTTTGAAACTAAAACTTATAATTAGATAGTGAACTTGAAAGTTTAAAATACTGACTCAATGCTTGTAGGTCGTACAATGAGTATAAGTTCTACCCATTTATACTGAATAATCTATTCATTTGGCGATCTTATTTGATGGTCACAAGACGTTTGTCTTTAGTAACCTAGTAGAACCACTACGACTTCCTTAGAATGTAGACTTAAGTTGCCAGTGTCACCACTACAGTACAGATTAAAGAAAACACAGGTATCGACTGTGTTTATGTTATATTTACAAATCAATACACAATACTGCCATAGCTGAGATGTGGCGTCCACAGTGGTGTAACTAGGACTTTTAATATTACTAACAATAAAACTAACCAACTTCCTTTGGAAAACAATTACCATGAAGTACCATTACACCCCATAATTTTTATTGTTTTGAAGTAAAAAGGTGATTTTATATACGTATATTTTTCATTACAATTCCTAGATGATTGTATGTTTTTAATGGTTAAGATATTTCACACTTACAGATATATGGGGAACTAATTTACGTATGTTCATTTGTGGTTAAATAAGAATTTATACGACAAACATATTCTTTATTGAAGTAAAATTCCACTCAGTTCATAGACATAACATAATGGTGAAAGATAAACATTCAATTCATTTAATTAATTAACTAATTACACGATTGTTAACTAAAAATTGTACAAAAAATAATAGAATGCAAATAGAATACGTAAAATGACAAAGAAATCATCATTGCATATCGCACAGGACCAAGACTGCTTATATACTTGTATACTGTATTAAAACAACATTTTATAATTACTCTACTGTTACAAGTTTCGTTATTTGTTTGAAATCTACGAAATTTCATAAATTTGTTAAATAACAATTGCGATATACGATACAATTATCTACAAAATAGCTCAATTACAATAAAATAATACTGCACTTATGATATGTAAGTGCATATCTATATTTATAAAAGAGGATATTTGTATATATATGTTTTAAGTTTATGCGCTGCCAAACCATCCAACCGATCGCCATGAAACTGTAGGATGTTGTCCTGTATAATCCCGAGATGATTTCTGTGAAGTTTAATGCAGATCCGTCCACAGGGTCCCACCCCACGGGCTCCTAAAGATCCCATGTTATTCAAATGGAGAATCTGAATTGTTTACAAAAAACATATGACTGTGTGGTTTAATGTAGTTTCACATGCCATAAGCAGATTGAAGTTCTCACAACAACAGTACTGTATATGTTTTGATTTATTGTAGTTCTACATTTCACCTTGAGAGTGTAGCACACATTACTTCTACTTGATCAGGTGATCTGTTTTGGTGTTAACCTTTTTTCCTCGGTAATTAAAACATGTGGTGAAACGTGAAAATAAAAAATAAATAATTATTTGTTTTGCAGTTTACTTGTTATGAAAATGAAAGGCGAGACAACGTCCGCCGGGTTCAGCTAGTATATTACAAAAATGGGTTTACCACTTCCCACCCATCTCCAAAAAACTTACACTTGATGCCAAACCAGTTTAGACATATTCATGTCATTCCGTAATTATATGGAAGAATAAATTTACTAATTGAGGATTAAAAATAGCTGTTTAGCCAAATGTGCAAATATTTGACAGTTAATTGTAGAATATAATCAATTCAAAAGAAATCAGCACAAACGTATTAAATTAAATTATGTTTTGCTTGGTAATGTTAACAGAGAGTTTTGAGACTGATATAAGATATTTCTTCTCCACTGGATAATCTTACCCAAAATACTTTACACTCTGTCATTACAATTTTCTTTATAATTATATATATTTATGATCTGAGAATTATTTGAACGGTCACGTTAAAGTAGTAAATCGCCGATTGAATGGTGGTATGAGTGTACATGAATAGATGTAGTCATTGTTACTAACTCTTATACTCTTGGCCAACTGTTTCTCAAGCCAATAGCCAGGGCAACTAAGAGACTTACAGATTTTGGGTGGATCCTAACTACGTAGTGCTGGTCTGATTTTCAGCTAACTGGCAAGCCTGACACTCAGTTTTCTTCCCTACACAACATCCGAACCTTGACTAGCATCCAACTTGGACACCCCAGACCTCTCTAGTAGTATCCACGTCGATGGTAACCACTGAGCGGAAGCAGTGTAGGTATTAAGATGATTGGACATAGAACTTATCACCTGTAACCTCTTTAACTCTTCGTCCCCAAGTAGCTGTGTTACAGCACTGCACCACTAGTACCGACTATTCAATAAACACTTCCCTGGATATATTTTAGGAGATGTTTTGGAATGGGCTTTCAGTGATCGACACTTTCTGTTGCTGAATAATTTAGTGGAGGTTTGACAGGTTTTAATGGTAAATAATTTTAGAAAGATGTAAATAAAACTAGCCAATATGTGGTATTTTTGGAAGTAGGAAGTAAGTCATTATTCGATGCGTATTTACACTCTTAATTTTACGCAAATTTGCTACACTTTGTGCGAGAATTGAACAACCATTCATCCTTTAACAGGCCCACAGTTTGAAAAAAATTACTTTACACTCCTCATATTTCTACTCCAAAGACAGAACACCTGGATTTGTGGCCCATGTATGTGTAAGACAGATAAATATATACTCTTTCAACAAGATAATTTTATGGCTATATTACAGAAGTAATTTGGAGGTTCCAACCAGTGAAGTATGTAGACGGGGTTTAACAAGATTGTGTATATTTGTTAATAAGTGGATGGCTGAATATATCTAGAATATGTTTGTGGTAATGAAGGTATATCGTGAATTGATATTTTGTCTTATGAGAGTTCCGCTATAGGTGGGCGGGTGGGTCATTTCCACTGTACGTGTATGCGTGGGCAGGTCGGTCATTTCCACTGTACGTGTGTGCGTGGGCAGGTCGGTAATTTCCACTGAACGTGTATGAGTTAGGCGGGTGGGTCATTTCCACTGTACGTGTATGCGTGGGCGGGATGGGTCATTTCCACTGTACGTTTATGGGTAGGCGGGTCGGTCATTTCCACTGTACGTGTGTGTGGGCAGGTCGGTCATTTCCACTGTATGTGTGTGCGTGGGTAGGTGGTTCATTTCCACTGTACGTGTATGCGTGGGCGGGGTGGGTCATTTCCACTGTACGTGTATGGGTGGATGGGTGGGTCATTTCCATTGTATGTGTATGCGTGGGCGGGGGGTCTTTTCCACTGTACGTGTATGCGTGGGTGGGTGGGTCATGTACACTGTACGTGTATGGGTGGGCGGGTGGGTTTACTGCATATACGGACCTGTCAATATTACGTTGTGTGAAAGGCATAAAGTTACTCAAAGATGCAAATGTATGGGGGCTGGATATAAGGTTATTGTCAAGAGTACATGGTCTGAAAGGCAAGTTGACTAATGGTTTATGTGTATGTGGATTGAGTATATGAACCCGTCCAGAGTACATGATGTGAAAGGGAAGTTCCATAATGGTGTATATGTATGTAGACTGAATCTATGAACCCGTCAAGAGTACATGGTGTGAAAGGGAAGTTCCATAATGGTGTATGTTTATGTGGACTGGATGTAAGGTTCTTGTAAAGAGTACATGATGTGAAAGGGAAGTTCCATAATTGTGTATGTTTATGTGGACTGGATGTAAGGTCCTTGTCAAGAGTACATGGTGTGAAAGGCAAGTTCCATAATGGTGTACATGTATGTAGACTGAATCTATGAACCCGTCAAGAGTACATGGTGTGAAAGGGAAGTTCCATAATTGTGTATGTTTATGTGGACTGGATGTAAGGTCCTTGTCAAGAGTACATGGCGTGAAAGGCAAGTTCCATAATGGTGTATGTGTATGTAGACTGAATCTATGAACCCGTCAAGAGTACATGGTGTGAAAGGGAAGTTCCATAATGGTGTATGTTTATGTGGACTGGATGTAAGGTTCTAGTCAAGAGTAAATGGCGTGAAAGGCAAGTTCCATAATGGTGTTTGTGTATGTAGACTGAATGTATGAACCCGTCAAGAGTACATGGTGTGAAAGGGAAGTTCCATAATGGTGTATGTTTATGTGGACTGGATGTAAGGTTCTTGTCAAGAGTGCATGGTGTGAAAGGGAAGTTCCATAATGGTGTATATGTATGTAGACTGAATGTATGAACCCGTCAAGAGTACATGGTGTGAAAGGTAAGTTCCATAACTGTGTATGTTTATGTGGACTGGATGTAAGGTCCTTGTCAAGAGTACATGGTGTGAAAGGCAAGTTTCATAATGGTGTTTGTGTATGTAGACTGAATGTATGAACCCGTCAAGAGTACATGGTGTGAAAGGGAAGTTCCATAACTGTGTATGTTTATGTGGACTGGATGTAAGGTTCTTGGCAAGAGTACATGGCGTGAAAGGCAAGTTTCATAATGGTGTTTGTGTATGTAGACTGAATGTATGAACCCGTCAAGAGTACATGGTGTGAAAGGTAAGTTCCATAACTGTGTATGTTTATGTGGACTGGATGTAAGGTCCTTGTCAAGAGTACATGGTGTGAAAGGCAAGTTTCATAATGGTGTTTGTGTATGTAGACTGAATGTATGAACCCGTCAAGAGTACATGGTGTGAAAGGTAAGTTCCATAACTGTGTATGTTTATGTGGACTGGATGTAAGGTCCTTGTCAAGAGTACATGGTGTGAAAGGCAAGTTTCATAATGGTGTTTATGTATGTAGACTGAATGTATGAACCCGTCAAGAGTACATGGTGTGAAAGGGAAGTTCCATAATAGTGTACGTTTATGTAGACTGGATGTAAGGTTCTTGGCAAGAGTACATTTTGTGAAATTGAAGTTCCGCAAAAAGTTATTTGTGGGTGGACTGAGTGTATGGACCTGTAAATAGTTTGTTTTCGATGGGGTGTGACCCTTATATGCGGGTATACTATGTAAATTAACATATTAACGTATTGTTGATGGGAGGGCAACATTCATACAATACGTTGTACAAATAACATGTGCAACATTAAGAGTTAATTATAATAGATTACAAGGGTGTATAGAAAAAGTGTTTCATGTAGTCTTAAATCATTTATAGTGATTAAAAAAATATTATTAATGGATTTAAGAGGCATAAAATACAACATTTAATAAATCTGACTTTGACTTAAATAAAACTATAATTATATTTAGCCCCATATATACAGTTTAAGATGAAACAATTTTTAAAGTGTAATTGTCATAAATACTATATCTTATTAAGTACGTTTGTACTATTGAAACATTAAGTATAACGTATTGATACAAGCTTCTTTATTATCGAGATAAAATTTAAGTACCTGTTAGTATACGTAGACCATAAAGTACAGTTATATGAATACTACATTTAAAATATGTCATATCAGTTAACGCAAATTAGTGGGGGGAAATGCCATTCTTTCGAAGTTTTGGGTTATATAACCCCTGACTTCTGAGTGAATGGAACGGTGATAGTGGGGAATTCTACAGGGGAGAGGAAAACTAAACATCCGTCAACTATCTCATTAGTGTCCTTATATATTGTGTCTAAGTGAAGGAGTCACCACTACGTAACTCCATCAACATGAAGTACATGGTGAGTCTACCTGGTTATAAACTGAATTTTACTATAATTTAATTTGAAAAAAATTAAGCGTTGATAAAATGGCGATAATTTTCTTAATACATAACAATAACAACTTTTATTTGTAATAAATACATTTATCATAACGTTTATTTGTGTGCTATAAGCCTTTGTATCTGATATAGATGTGTATGTGTAAATATATAAAATTTGTCATTTAAACTTTTAAGTTCCTGGATTGAAAGTATTATAAGTAAACAAATATTTCTTGAAATTTTAGTAAAACTCCTAAAGAAATTCGATCCTGTTCTAAGGGAAAACGAATTTTGTGGCGTTAAATCTTAAATAAATCTTAAATTTAACTTATTTATTAAATTTTAAATAAAACTTTTGATTATATATCTTAGAATAATCAATTAACTTCTAAATATACTGTATAATAGAACATTTGTTGCATTGTAAAAAGAACTAATAATGTTTTTTTCAATTTTGAACTTAAAGATACTGTCGTTTAGCTATTTAAGCTCTTCTTAAATATATTTATTGTGAAATATCTAGCTCATAAACACAAATTAGCTGAACCATGTTTAAAAGGGTCAATTTGGTTACAGTAATACTCTGTTTCTTATAATAATGTTAAATAATATCTGGAATTTTACAGATTCTGTTTTTCGCCGTCCTGGCCCTGGTCGCTGCTAAGGAGGCAGGCAAGGACAAGCGTGATATCATAATTGGGTGAGTAACAAATTAATTATGTAAAGGAATTAATTTGTTAGTAAATATAATTTTACCCCATGAATAGATATAAATGTTCTATTAGTATATCTTATTTAGAATATATAAACACGATTTTGTTTAATATATGTGTAATAGAACACTTTGGTAATGCAAACTTCCAAACAGCTAACAAATCGTAATCCTGTTATCTTTATTTACTGAAACGAGTGATAAAAACACTTAAAGTGAGGCTGCATAAATGTTTACATATATTAGGTACATTGTTGGCCACCCACCACAAGCATATGAAGGAAAATTCAAGCAATAAATCCTCATTGTAGATTATTTGATTTAGAAATATCATATTATAAGCTATTATGTTCGCTAAATATATTTTCTATTTATATATAGAATCTTTACATCGTACTAAAGAATTTTGGAAATGGATTAGAACCAAATTGCTTATTGTTATGCTAAAAGTGTTTTTATTAGGTAAAATAACAAGACCAATACACATTAATTACTTCTATAACCATAATTAATACATGAAGAGTTTTTTTATTGATATATTTATCTGTATATTTATACAAAGAAACATGTACAAAACTTCAATTTTGTTGTTTTAATCAAAACATCATAGAATGTTATATTATGAAATATTTCAAATATACAGTACTCATTTATCAAATATAATTGGTATTTATGTATTAGTTCAATTTTAAACTTTAGTTGAATTAATATTACATAAAATGGTTGCGTCTATTTTCCATTAGCTTGATTAACCTGGTATAGCTAAATATAGGTTTATAAACTTTTAACTGCAAATAATCAATGTTATAGTATATTTTTGAACTAATTCAGATAAACTTAAATAAATAATTATATTTCTTTTATTTGTACAAAAGATCCCACAAATAATATAAGATATACAACAGGGCTTAATTTAATTTAAACTACTTATTTTCCAGCCCGTGGAGATCTGCCCTATGCCTACGCTCCAGCCCCAGCTGTAGCCTACGCCGCTCCAGCCGTCGCCTACCCCTACACAGCCTACTCATACCCCTACTCACGTGTCATCTACTATTGAAACTAAAAAACCAGAAGAAACATGTTGATAAACCCCGGTCACAAGGGATATCTCTTACTATCACCGTTTGTAAATTCACCTATTATCTATTAAATCAATAAACAATTTCAGCTTTATAAAAAAATATTGTTCTGTTTTACATTATTTTGTTGGACGTGTCAAATAATCTTTTTCAGCTTGTTAAGTTATTTGACTGAATAAAAATTTTACGTATTGACATATATATTGCACTTTTGTGAAAGGTAAATGTAAAAAATCGATAAACTATTTCTGTAACCTATTTTGACAAATAAATATATAAAAACAACTCTTTTACAATTTAAAATAATGATATCCACTTTTTTGGTATTTTGTTTATATTATGAACACGTATCCATCACGTGAACAATCGTTGGATTTTCTTTTTAAAATAAATAAAAGAAAAAAATTAACCAAAATTCTATCTAGTATATGGTGAATAGCTATAATAGGATATCAAATTTAGCTGTATTCTTAAAAATTCAAACGTTATTAATTTAACATTAATACAGTAATTATTAAGAAACAACTCAATTACATCTAGTTATGGGTAGCATTAACTATACAAGGATGATTTAGAATCAGACTAAAATTAAATGATAACCAATTTTTTGCTATAAGGTATAATTGGTATAAAATCTCTTCAAACGTGTGAAAAAGTTATAAATACTACAGTCTACTTATAATATTTTAGTGTGTTTAAAACAGTTGACCATTACAATAAAAAAACTATTCAATTTGGTTACAAAGCCCAACACAAAAAAATAATATATAAAGTAAAGTGCACATTGTAATAATTTTATTTATTTATTTTTAACAATGATTCCTAATATAATTGTAATTTGATAAACACCAAAAAGTACTATAATCCAAAAATTATATCGTAGCTAAGCTGTATTAATTAGTATACATTAAACATTACGTGTACTATTGTCATTATTGACATTTGTTGCAGAATAATTGAACTCTTTAAACAACCTTCAAGCTTAAAATTATAATGGGCTACACAATTATAATGGGCTACACAATTATAATGGGCTACACAATTATAATGGGCTACACAATTATAATGGGCTACACAATTATAATGGGCTACACAATTATAATGGGCTACACAATTCACAACATTTCTTATTCAGAATTAGTCCCTATTCAGATTTACTAAAAAATAATTCAATCACACACCATAAAAATAAATTTCCCAATAATATTGTTTGCATAAATGTTTGCGAACTGTCTAAAACATGATTAAATACAACTTATTAAAACCAAATTGATTCATGGAAATTTAAGAAACATATTGTGCTCATTCTTAAGCTGCCAATAACATCACATTCTCTGTTTAAAATGTCTTGTTTCTTGAACGACGATTCCCTTTTGCTATTGTATAGTTGACATTCAAATGTTTCAGGATTCTGAGGAATTAAAAGAACATGTCGTTGAAATTGCTTACAGAAAAAATAACTCACATTCATATTCAATACTATGCTTATATTTAATGTTCATATAAGATGTTTAGAAAATATAACTTTTTTGTAATAAAGGCAAAATGAGCTATAGTATCATAGTAAATTTAATTCAGAAAAAAAATTGAAAAAAGGTGAGTAATTATTTGTTAAAAACAGCCAATATACTAACACCAATTACAACTGTAGTAGAAGAAAATGTATTGAAGCGTACTGTTTTCAATATCTATAAAACATTAAATGAAAATAGCTGTCAAACTTACCAGATAGTATGTTTTGGAAATAAAAACACAATAAACGTTTGGAAACAATTATGATTAATGTATAATGTAATTGTATAATATGTAAGAGCAGCAGTGAGCCTTAAAAAACAATAGTTTGTAATCAGAAAACAGCGTTAGTTTAAGTAGGTTTAGTATACATCTAAATCTACCCCACCCCCAATTCCCACCAAACAGGACTCAGAAAAAAATTGCTATACTCTCTTTCAGGGTACAATCTCTGTTTAGAAAATATTATTTTAACATATCGTTCTCACTAATGAGAAGAATTTTAAAGTGTTAGAACTTATATTTAAGCGGCTGGTGTCATAACTTGAATCTATATTTCCGGTGACAACCACTTCATGAAATAGATTAATATTGTTTTCTGTTAATGTAATTACTGAAAGTTGCCTGAATAATTTGGACTTTTCACTCATATTTAAAGCTGGTAAACTAACTTTTAATGTATGTTACATTTTGTTTCATATTTTAATGCTACATTGTAATTGGATTTATTAATTTGTGTTTTGTGGCAAAAATAAATAAAATTAAAATCCTTTTATGCAACCAACGTACGACACTTCACGAGCCATGCCCTCTAGTCATAGTTCACGTGTATTTGTCAGACATCACAGCCCTATAGCATCAGCCACTCACATAAACTTCCTTCCCCTCTAAACTAGATTATGTCTCCAGTCCTTAACGTGCAAATACATTATTGAATACATTATTTAACAGTCGATGCACTCACCAGAAGGTTATCACCCCAAGTGACATCGACGAGTCCTCTCTCCCACTGAAAGTACACACCTTTCTTGGTGATACTACCATCTCCCAAAATGAAATTAGTGGGCCCTCCTTCTCACCTTCCTACAAATGACACTTGAAGGGGTTCTTGACTCCCTTCTAATATAAAAATACTTCAAGAGATATACAAGTATACAATATATAAATACCCTTCCAATATCCCAACTCTAACACAATCCTTGCATAATATTTGCACCGTCTTTAAACATTAAGGTACTAGAATGATGTCATCCAACTTAATTCCTGTAGTAGGAATGTGTTACTAATAGGAAAAAAATTGTCCGAGAGTGTAAATATATGAAATGAAAAACGTCTTTATTACTACATTTGCAGGCCAGGTTAGGGCTGCAATCCCCTCTCTGCCACTTAACCTACATTTAATTTAATTCAATTGTAAACATTTTTCGACAAGTTTAAGAAAATTGATTATTGTAAGTTTATACATTTAAAGAATAAAAAAAATATACACACTTTTTATATATACTTCGTAAATAGAAAAAGCTTTATTAATGCAACTATACATATTTAATTTGACCGTAGAAAAAGTCATGTAATATATTATTAATAATAACTTAATAATAGGTATTTGCAGTCACGTTTCAGAGCTTATCTTGAGGACTCATAAAGTTGAAAAAAAAACAAAAAAAGGGACTCAAAAAGAAAAATATCCTATTTCGTCTTGGCATATTATAACCATAACAATGCTATAGTCATTACAGTAAAAATAACGTTTTTTCAAAAGTCTAGTTAAAAAAATTAAAAGTAAATACAAATTGATTAATTGTAGTTGGATAATCCTATTTAATTAACAATCTAAATTCACATATTTAGAAAAAATGTACAGTTTTCATACTAAGGGAATGGATTTAAGGTTTGTGTTAGTTCATTATCCATTAGTGTATCGGTTACATTGCTCATGTTTTATTTTATCATCACACATTTTATCATCGGCTTCAAAACGCTATACTTGTATAAACTACAAAATTAAATGGTGAATAAGAATAAAATGTTGAAAATTAATGTGAAATATCCTTTAAGTCCCTTTGTGCAAAGTTTTTAGATTACACTTTTTACTAATAAAGTTTTGGAATTCACTTAAAATTGCTAAATAAAAACTACACAACATTTGATATTTATTATAACGTTTAGATAACGTTTAAACTTTTTACAAATAAAATCAAAATCCACTAAATTACCTAAATTACAATATATTAGTAACGTCATTTTATAACTTAGCAAAAGATGAGAAGTCATATTCTAATGTACAATACAAATATAATAAAATTAAAAATGTGATGACCTGAATCATATGTAATGTAGGCACCTACATATTTACATGTTGGGTCTGTTTAAACATTTTACATTTCACAAATATAATTACTAAACTACTAACTAAATTGTAAGTATTTTGTATTTGGTGTTTACGTTACAATTCATTATGTACATTAGTTGGAATGTACAATTTTTGGATCAAGATAAGTGATTTTTAAAAATATACTTCTCTATATCCTTGAATTGAAATGTTGATCACATGTTTATATTTTTGTGTGTATGACATAGAGTATATAATATTTATAAACTTACGTACACCTCATAGGCTGTATCTAACGCGTACTATACTTTAAAAAACAAATACGATAACGATGGTTTCCTCACCCACCCACACACAGTACCATCGTTAATTGCGCATGATTTATTGTATTATTATGTTTAAAATGATTCCCCAGGTAGTTTTTCTAATTTGACTTTTCACATCTAATTAATAAGATTTTGGGACTGTCATTGATAATTTTTAAGTGTTACAATCTTATACATTTTCTATTTGCTTATTTTATACTATTGTTAATATTTGTAGCATATTTTATATATGCTATATAGTATTTTATTTATTTTCCTTTTGTTAATATTCTTAGGATGTTAAATTTTTATTGATATTTATTTTTTCATATTTACGATCATGAAATTTACAAGTACCGTAAGGATGGAATATGTGACAAAATATGTACGATTATATCATTTAGCCTTAGGCTAGAGGGGAAACGTTTGGTGAACAAATATTTTTTATTTTGAATAAATAAGTTTGTACGTTAATATAGACAGCATGTTGTGGAAAAGATATTGGTGTTATGCTATTTCACATTAAAATCCCAAAGAATTAGGAATACATTTTGATAATATTTTATGGAACATCCCTCAGTCCAACATAGCACTTTACCAGCTTCTTACCTTATTAACATAAGTATTGATGGCTCTATCGACCTTAATTAGCTCACTAAAATTGTATGGGTAATCCTAAATCTAGCCATAGACAAATTAACGACTTTCGAAAATACATAATTTACATGTTCTTATAGACTAGATCATTATATGTTGAGAATAGCACACATTTTACGTCAAGTGGCGAAAACTTATAATTTTCACTTGTAGAAAACACCGAGTGCTATGAAAAAAAAACCAGGAAAATACGCATATTATTTTTCATATATGATTTAAGCTTGTTGAAATTGATACGAGAGTGAAGAAAAGTTGATAAGGGTCCAAAACCCCTTGACAAACTATTGAGTGGACCTCCCGTGAACAAGAGACCCAAAACACCTTTCGGTAGCATTAATATAAATTACCAACTTTTCTTCCAATACCATATTTATTAAAAATAAATTTTAAGCTTATCATAAGTCCTTACAAATATTGTAAAATTATGTACATTTACCTAAAGGCTTTGCAGCAAAATTTGATTTTACCTCTTGGACTACATGATTGACAGTAAATGACAGGGAAATCTAGGTCAGGTTGTCTGCTCGTAAAAC
Organism: Stictocephala bisonia; assembly: GCA_035578905.1. Taxonomy (NCBI): domain Eukaryota; kingdom Metazoa; phylum Arthropoda; class Insecta; order Hemiptera; family Membracidae; genus Stictocephala; species Stictocephala bisonia. The sequence goes on from JAQJVL010000007.1 coordinate 4,016,590, forward strand.
ACCAATTAAGGGAAGTAACTAAAGGGTTGTCCTTGACGTAAACTGTATATATACAGACCGAGGGGAGATAACGACACTGGTCTTCCAACCATCATCAATCAACATGAAATTCTTGGTGAGTAAATATTTTTAACTTGACCTTTTTAATATTTATCTTAATTGTACGTTTTACAATTAAATTACACATCACAAGACTCTACTTTAGAGTCTTTAGAGATATTCTGAAAGAATTTAAATTTCTCTTAAGAGTATTTCTTTACAGTAATGTGAAGTCCATGAAACTGAAAATTAAGTATTACTAAATACTGGACATACCATAATATCATACTAACATACTTAAAATTAAGTATTACTAAATACTGGACATACCATAATATCATACTAACATACTTAAAATTAAGTATTACTAAATACTGGACCATAATATCATACTAACACACTTAAAATTAAGTATTACTAAATACTGGACATACCATAATATCATACTAACATACTTAAAATTAAGTATTACTAAATACTGGACATACCATAATATCATACTAACACACTTAAAATTAAGTATTACTAAATACTGGACATACCATAATATCATACTAACATACTTAAAACTTACTTATCAAGTGTATAACTAAAAATAGTCAGTAAATGGCTTAAAAAACTATTTAGACCTAAGAGACCTTATCCTCAAATTTGGAAATTTAGGGACACTCTGCAAACAATAAAGATTGTACATGCACACTACAAACAATTACGTTTTTTTTATAATTCATGTTTTTAAATGTTATAAACATTTAAAAATTAAAGGCATATTAAAAGATTTTCTTCAAACTATAGCTTTAGATAATGTATATGGAACATTTCCCATTAATTTAAGGAAATAAGTAACAAATTAGATTAATCTTGAAATAAAACTTTTTTGTATTGTGCTGTTTCTTTGTATTTTAGGACAAAATAGAATATTACACGTTTAAAACATTTATATTAAAATAAATTATACAAGAGTTTTGTAATTTATGAACTTACTTCTGACATATTTGTTGGAAACTTTAAACGTAGATTAGAAGATACATTATGCCTTTTATCGTAGTTTCAACAACAATACTTTATGTAACAGGTCCTGTTGTTCGCCGTCCTGGCTGTAGTCGTCGCCGAGACCCAGGCTCCTGCAAAGGACAAACGTGACGTCTTTTTCGGTAAGTACAGAACCAAGTACTTTACTTTGTACTTGTTACATGTGGCTAATATTACTGCTGAACTATTTATACACTTTTTTATAGTTATATTTGATATACAAGAAAAAAATACTTGATATGGTTATGATACATAAAACACTAGGCATGTAGGGTTATAACAGAATCTCACAACATAGCCAAACCGAATAAAAATAATCTTTGTATATTATGTCCTTGACATATATTATTGATTGAAACGAAACTTTGTAATGTAAAGCAGTCAAATATGTAGCTTTCTAAGTTAGAAATTTCACGATTCCATGAATAATGTTTGTTTTGCTCATTAGAATTCATATTCTAAATTTCCAAAATTAGTAGCACAAAAAAATTAATAGACGGAAGATAATGTAAAAGCTTGGTACAGGTTAAATCTTAATCTTGAATGTAAGTAACCATCTACAACATTATTGCAAATAAAACCGTCAATCACATTTAAACTATTTCATTAAGTAACAAATTAAAATATACCGTTTTACATAGTCTTGAATTGTGCTTGCGTGTTGCACTCATCTAATAAACAAGTTAAATAAATACTGAACTAGTGTAGTTTATGAAAAATGTTTAGTAAATTGGCAGTGAAATTTGTGACGTCAGATATTAAATTTATAAGTGTTATGTACTTAGTTTTACTATATTTATGTCCTTTGGTTTATTGTTGGTGATGATATAAACACATTCGGAAACGATACGTAAATGCAACGATTTAAATAGCAATTGGTAATAAAAATAGTGGGAATTTCCATGGAAATTTATTATTTCTGATTATGCAAAAACATAAATATTCCTATGATTTTATTTTTATATAAAGATCAATTGGATGAATACTATTTTTAGTACATTAATTTATTACACCAACAATTAATTCCTAGTTCATTTTATTATTATGTCTTGAAATGATTTTATATAATCTCAACCATTCTTGATGTTCACAATGGATTTATTTTTTCCAGCCCGTGGAGGCCTGCCCTACGCCTACGCCCCATCCCCATACGCCTACGCCGCCCCAGCCGTCGCCTACCCTTACAGCTACTCCCGGTACCTCCCCTACTACTAGGACAAAACGCTGACACAACTCAAAACAACTAATAGGCTTTATCTTCAAGAGAACAACGGTCAAAATGTTTAGAAACATCTTAAATACCATTATAATTTGTAATAAATAGGAAATATAACCTCTGGAATAAATAATTTTAACCCATCCTGTTCTATTTATTTAATGTTTCTTTTACTAAATGGACTCTACTTAATTAAGTAGTATTACTGCTAGTAGCAGAAATACTTGGTTGTATTAAGTGAAAAAATAGTAATATATACATTAGCTAAATGTGCAATATTTGGTCTAAGTAACAAAATTCATTCGTTAGGATGTGTTTGGAAATTTAATGGTACATAATTGATGTTTTTATTTAATTCTTAAGGAGGGTTAAACAATTTAAGGTGTTCATATTTAAGTAACTTGATGCAAAATGTTAATACCAGAAACAATATTTACATTTATTTCCATTTCGTAAGTAATTATTGGAGCATTTTTTTAATTAATAACATTGGTCGTAAAAGCTTTTCTATTTTTTAGTCATAGCTGTTCAATTTACTTTCTAGAATCGTCAGTACAAAATAATATTAACATTTTATTAATTTATATTTTAAAGCCTAGTTCAGTATTAATAACTTTCATTTTACTGAACTCAACTGAATCATATTTTTTCTGTAGTATATTGTTAGAGTAAATTTTCATAAATGTTATAGATGTTATTAAATAACCTAGAGTAAATATACTACACAGGATAACTACTAATATTTTTTATATTATTATGTAACTGTAAGTGAACTTATCAAAATGGTAAATACGAGCATTGGTCACGTGAAAAAAAAAAAAAAAAAAAAAAAAAAAAAAAAAAAAAAAACACCACGTTTAAGGGATAGACCTGACTTGGGTCATTCAAGAGTATCCATGTCGGATGGTAGTCAGGGTTCGTATGTTGTGTAGGGAGGAGTAGTGAGTATAACGCTTGACATACAGCTGAAAATCAGACCAAAACTACGTGGTTCGGATTCCACGTAAAGCTGTAGGTCTCATAGTTTCCCTGGATATTGGGCTATTAATCTCTAAGGAACAGTTGACCTTAATTAGTTACAATGACTACACTCGTTCATCTTCACTCTTCATATTCATTCACCCCTCACATTCTCCCCTAACAAATCCCATAGGAAAGGAATGTTTAAGAATTTCTTTTTTAGTTGGTCTCTATGATACTAAAGCTAACTCAACATTTCACACTAACCCATAGATTTCGTGATTAGTCAGACATTGGTATTTCGTTGTCCCATATAGAGAAAACAATATTTGAACATTTAGACATCTAATGACAGCCTACCCCCGAGTGTTGGACTCATACAAAATGAATGAGGGACAATGGAATGAGTTAACATTTAACTATTACTATTACCAACGTTAACGAATTATTCCAAGTCATATGCCAAACTTATATTTTTACTTTTAATAATTTGTTAAATTTTAAAATTAGATTTCTTTGAAATTTACATTATAATACAATATAACTAATAACAATAGATAATGTTTTAAGTTAACAATTTATATACGAGTAACTAATAATTTAGTTCAACTATCATCATTAGGCCCCCATTACAATATCGTACTAAAGTATTTTGATAATCAAACGTATGTTGTTGTGAAATATCAAAACCGATCTAAGCGCGCTCAAGACGTTTTTTTATAGCTCTACTAGTGTAACATTTTATGAGTAGTATAAAACAAATTCGTATGGCTTTTAGTGGGAAGAGATGCTCAATTAAGACACTTGCCAGCTTAGACGAGCCCATTTTTGTATTGTAGCGCATTGTTCTACCTGCTTGACGTGACTTATGAACCATAGGAGTGGCACAGGGTAAGATGGTGACACCAGGAATCGAACCCGGACCACCTGCGGGGCAAGCCAACGCTTAGCTACGTACGGCTGCTTAGACCATAAAAAAAAAAAAAACTCAGGTACTCTTGACGCATTAGACCGCTCGGCCACTGGCTCTCCTAATATTGGGTTCTTATACATCTCCCATCAATAAAAACATATCGATAACGATGTGGTGAGTGTACTGGTTCAGTGGCTAAGGCGTCAAGCTGCCTAGTGTGAGATCCAAGGTTCTAATAAGGTTGGTGCTCACTAGATAAAACTCACGAACATGTCTGCAGGACCATTTAAACTGGCAAGATAGCTTCTTTTTTTTGGGGGGGGGGAGGGGAATAACGAGTAAAACATTAAAAAGTTCCCTACCCCTTCTTGTTTTCAAATAGAGTCAGAACAACTATTTAATAATAAGCCTACGTATAGGTTATGTTTAAATTGTAATTTTATTTATGTTTAAAACTTGTCTTAATATATATTTATGTATTACGCACGTAGGCCTAAATCATAAATAATATATTCACCCTCCAGTGATGGACCCTTTTGAATCATCTTTTCGAAATTTTTCAAAGTTTGTGATTTATGCTTTTAGATAAACTAACCATGAATTTTAGTTCAACTAACTAATTCATACACTGTATGTATTTTTAGACGTTCCTTTAAATAGAAAACCACAAAAAGGACAGTTTATGTTTTTTGAAACGTTTGAATTGTTCATAAACATATCTGGTTCATCATGGATTATATATCACTAAGACGATACTTTTAAACGATTTACAACTTGAATTAACTGTAGAAAATAATATTCGATACTATTATTAAGCATAATGGGTAAGACTTATGAGATGACAAATTAAATCGAAATTCCTTTATCTAAACAACTGCACAGTATCGTCATAATTAGGCGAACTAAAAGCTAAAAATAATCTAAACTTTTTAAATCCTTCAGACGCACAGGTGGGACAAATCTATTAATATCTACAAGGATATAAAAAGTTTAAATTGTTTTTAGCTTTTAGTTCGCCTAGTTATGACGATACTGTGCAGTTGTGCAATTGTTTAAATTAAATATTGCGGCAATAAGTCTGGACCTGTAGAAGCTTTTGACTTTAGTTTTTTAATTGCAACGAACACATCAATCTCAGAGACCTGTCCCATAAACAGGCAAGCCACGCCTGCTACAGCCCTTTGATCCCTATCAGCCATTGCCATCTCTGCCGTAGGCTCTTCAGTGTATCTACTATACACAGAACCAAAATAATGATCCACAGCTTGAACAATATCTTTGACATAGGTAATCTGATTGATTTATCACATTTCAACTTTTAAGTTTACATAAATAAGCTAATTAATAATCACTCTCACTAAAATCTAATGCTGCATTATTACAAGGGCTAGTAAAACAATAAAAAGAATTAAAATTAAATATATATATAAATGTAATAAAGCGAGAGTATTTTGTACCTGTTAAATTATATTAATAATAGTTCAATGCATGTAAATTTAATTTAGAAAAATAAATGTTGCTCTGAAGATTTTAGGTATAAATACATATTTATTGAGTATTATGACATGTTATATCAAATTGGATAAGGCTTTTAAATATTGATCTAATAAATATATATATATATATATAGTTGGTTTTATATATATAAAATCAAATTAATTATTATATTCGTTTATAATAATTATCAGACTTAATTATAATTAATTAAATATTAATGTAATATTATTGAAATATACATCCCATTTTCTAAATGTACGTGTATGGGTAAGAGGGAGGATCACAATAATATGGAATGCATGCCAAAGATTGAATCAAGTTACTCAGAACATGTTATACCTAACAAAACTGTCCACATCAACTATACCACTGTAGTAAGTTACTACTCACCAAATTAATTAAAGGTCATAAAGTAAACAGAAAAGATGGATTGAAATTGTTTTACTTCGTTAATTTTGTATTCATTACAAGTTATAAGGTGAATCTAAATCTGTATTGTTGTTTAGAAGATAAAGGTTGTCAGTTGTTTGGAGTATTGTCAGCGTTTTGTCCTAGTAGTAGGGGAGGTACCGGGAGTAGCTGTAAGGGTAGGCGACGGCTGGGGCGGCGTAGGCGTATGGGGATGGGGCGTAGGCGTAGGGCAGGCCTCCACGGGCTGGAAAAAATAAATCCATTGTGAACATCAAGAATGGTTGAGATTACATAAAATCATTCCAAGAAATAATAATAAAATGAACTAGGAATTAATTGTTGGTGTACTAAATTAATGTACTAAAAATAGTATTCATCCAATTGATCTTTATATAAAAATAAAATCATAGGAATATTTATGTTTTTGCATAATCAGAAATAATAAATTTCCATGGAAATTCCCACTATTTTTATTACCAATTGCTATTTAAATCGTTGCATTTACGTATCGTTTCCGAATGTGTTTATATCATCACCAACAATAAACCAAAGGACATAAATATAGTAAAACTAAGTACATAACACTTATAAATTTAATATCTGACGTCACAAATTTCACTGCCAATTTACTAAACATTTTTCATAAACTACACTAGTTCAGTATTTATTTAACTTGTTTATTAGATGAGTGCAACACGCAAGCACAATTCAAGACTATGTAAAACGGTATATTTTAATTTGTTACTTAATGAAATAGTTTAAATGTGATTGACGGTTTTATTTGCAATAATGTTGTAGAATGGTTACTTACATTCAAGATTAAGATTTAAACTGTACCAAGCTTTTACATTATCTTCCGTCTATTAATTTTTTTGTGCTACTAATTTTGGAAATTTAGAATATGAATTCTAATGAGCAAAACAAACATTATTCATGGAATTGTGAAATATCTAACTTAGAAAGCTACATATTTGACTGCTTTACATTACAAAGTTTCGTTTCAATCAGTAATATATGTCAAGGACATAACATACAAATGATTATTTTTATTCGGTTTGGCTATGTTGTAAGATTCTGTTATAACCCCACATACCTAAAGTGTTTGATGTATCATAACCACATCAAGTATTTTTTTCTTGTATATCAAATATAACTATAAAAAAATGTATAACTAGTTCAGCAGTAATATTAGCCACATGTAACAAGTACAGAGTAAAGTACTTGGTTCTGTACTTACCGAAGATGACGTCACGCTTGTCCTTTGCAGGAGCCTGGGTCTCGGCGACGACTACAGCCAGGACGGCGAACAACAGGACCTGTTACATAAAGTATTGTTGTTGAAACTACGCTAAAAGGCATAATGTATCTTCTAGTCTACGTTTAATGTTATTGTTACAGGAAAGATTGCCAACAAATGTGCCAGAAGTTCATAACAAAATTGATAAATTACAAAACCACTGATTTTATAACAGGCAGCCACAGTTTGAAAGTACTAATAAATATTTTTTAAATTGAAGTTTGCAATAAATTTTAACGTACATCATTATTGTACCCATTTATTTCAAGCTATAAATACATTACATTTGTATGTACTGTTTTGTCCTAAAATACAAAACAGCGGTTTGTTTCCTTAAACTTTAAGATTAAATTTTATTGATATTACCTGGTTCATTGGGTAAAAGAAATCTTTCGAAATGCTTTTTATTTTTAAGTTGTACGTTTGGAAAAAAACAAATATACAAATTTAAAATTTTATTTTCATCTCATATTTAAAATCGGTGTTATGATGTTCTGAAATTATTTACATAATTTAATATTGCATAATTTAAGTATTTGTAAGAGAATTTTCGATAGGATATTTATGTATATTTTACTAAGGATCGTAATGTACAATGTCATTGTGTCAAACTAGGAAGTGGGACAAAAATATTACGTTCCTATTTGTAAGTACTCACCAAGAATTTCATGTTGATTGAAGTTGGTTGGAAGACCAGTGTCGATGTCTCCCCTCAGACTGTATATATACAGTTTCCCTCAAGGACAACCCTTTAGTTACTTCTCTTAATTGTTGTTTTTCGATCAGCCAGCTTGACTTAGATTTTCCAACGATTTACGGAACTAAAACTGTCTTCTAAAACTAACATATCCAAACAGCTTCAAAGTATGCTTTTTATAACGTACTTCCATTTTCATAAAAAAATCTTATTGCCACGTTTTATTTTTAAGACATCTTAGTAACCTGACTTTAATAATGAACGGGTAGGTTTACGAATTTCCAGTAATTTATTTTATTATAAAATCACCTCGATCTATATCAATGTACTTTCAGAAATAAAAATCAAAAAGGACATAATACTCGAATGTTGCCTAAAAAACTGCCTGATACAAAACATAATTTTAAGATTTTATAATATAATTATTGATTTTTATAAAATAATGTAATAACAACCTCTTTTAATAGAATTATATTTGTGGCTGTGATGGATGAATAAAAAGCTAAAATCTAGGGAGAATTATTATATAAGCTTACAGCGTATATTATAAACATATTTTCTTTGATGAAGAAATACGTATTTACTAAAACACTTATATTTATTCATTATTATAACTTATACATTTTATTTAAGGAATTAATTTTCTGGTTTGGTGGCTTAGAATTGCGGAGGGCCTTTTCCGAGGTTCGAATCCCCAAATGAACTAACGACCGGTACTTCACTGGTTGAACTTGAATTTTACGCCCATGACTACACAGGCCCGTGACTACACAAGTTCACGAATACACAGGCCCATGACTACACAGGTCCATGACTACACAGAACAATGACTACACAGACCCATGACTACACAGGCCCATACCACACAGGCCCATGAGAACGGTGAGTGAAGAAAAAAAAATAAATAAAAGAACTATAAACACTTAAAGAAATGCTTCTAAATATATATTATCATTAGTATTGTTTTACAATTCCGCAGAAAAACTCTACACCGAACAATGTAATTAATCATTATCACCTGGTGAGTTTGCCTCAACCGTTCATATGATTTTTAGTTTTACACACAGAGTGTAAAACTATTCCACATTAATGTCGGTGTGACTCGTAGACCTAGTTCATGTGCCTCAGAGTGAGTTGGCTTTCAGGCAGTGGGTACTACATTATACTTGAAGTAGTTAAATATATTTTTTTAAGAGTCTTCTTCAGAGAATACATTTGTTACATCCGAGTTTTTCCCATTAGCTGGTTTTGACGTAGGAACAACTTGTAACTCTGTCAACAATTAGTAGGCAGATTGTCGTCTGTCCACTGTGAGAGTTGAACAATAGTGGCAGTCTACTCTCTCTCGTCCCCACTTGGCTACCAGGCAGTGCGTTTATGCCCGCGTTTTGCAGCTGAACATTACTTCAATTGAGAACGTTTCGTGCTTACAATTTATTTTACTTAATAAAATTATGATGTTTCACTATACACAAAACTGTCATCATACACAAAATTGTATGACATAACTAAGAAAAATAAACGAGATTAAAATTGCTTTACAATTTGCTATTAGGGATGAACAAAAAGTAATATTTATTACTGAACAAACCCAGTTCACCCTCATATATACCTTATGTAACCTTCCTTTTTAACTATAAAAATTATATTATATTAATAATTTTAGCAAGTCCTAACATCCACCTAGAATCCAAGCTTAATGTGATTTATCTATTTATTTATTCTTAAGACGCCTATCATCAAGATACGGGCAAATATGGATTTACAGTGAGTGTGATGAGTGTAAAATGAGTGAATTCAATCTTTGTTACCGACTATTCGTTATAAAGTGTCATTAATTAACTAAAAGGCCGATGACGAAAGAACAGCTGGTGGTTATCAGCTCATCCCTTTCAAAATTTTGTTAAGCCTATGATTAGAATTGAACTGAGTTACTCTAGGTTATGAATCTGGTCATTTTAACCAACTACGTTACCGAATAATAAAAACGTAATACATGACTTTTTAAGGCTGTTTTTTAAGGCTTACATGACTTTTATTATTTCAAAATGCTAAGAAGGAGAAAGAAAATAACAAATGACCATTAATTCTACATATTTCACTCCTGTCATCAGCAGGAAACAGAAAAAGGTTCACTTGAACCAACAATATTAACTAAATTTAGAATATGATTTCACACATGTTAACAAACAATTGTGAAACGAATGTACAAAAAAGTTATCATTATGGTCATTATGGATATATAGCATATCATAAGATATCTACAATGCGAGTTAATTACTGTGGGAGACTGAAAACATAAATTATAGATTATACAAACACATGATACTCGTAGGAAATGTTGCATAAACAATTAGTCTGGTGTTTATAGTTGTTCAACCTATAGTGAGCTTAAAGGTTCTCAAAATGTAGCCATATGTGTATATATATCGAAATATTAATCATATTTTAATATAATTTGAGTCGGAAAATAATGATGTAATAAATCTTTGTTTTGTAAATGCTAAACTAAGAAAGTAGTAAAAAAGCAAAATCAGCTAAAATAAAATTATTAATACATGCCAACCCTCATTTTAATGATGCTTTATTGTATGGCTCTGAAAATAATCATTATAGCGTCAGATATGAATCTGAGACAAACTAAAGTTTGAACGTAAATGACTGGGAAATCTAGGTCAGAGTGGCTGGTCGTAAAGAAACAATTAAGGAAAGTAACCAAAGGGTTTTCCTTGAGGGAAACTGTATATAAACAGACCGAGGGGAGACATCGACATTGGTCTTCCAACCATCATCAATCAACATGAAATTCTTGGTGAGTAAAAAAAATAGGCTGTGATTAACTTACATGTTCCTCTCAGTTAAATACAATATTTAGACCTTTAAAGATATAATCGTGCAGGCTATTTAAATTTACAAAAAAGTAACATAATTTCAAATATAACTAAAAAATCTCTGATTACTGCTAACTGACCAAGCATTGTAATAAGCTATTCTTATATTCATCACTACATTTTTTTGTTCTAAAATTTAATAATTCTAAGAAATAAAATATTCATTCCATGTATACATTGTATATATCATTCCAAGAATACTAATCGAAGATCATTTTATTAAATATATTTAAGAGATGAATAAGACTTCCAAAATAGTTTTAACTCAACGTTTTATTAATTAATAGGGTACTCTAACTACCACCATATTAGATTAGATTTTTCATAAGACCAAGATTAAATCAAATAAAGATTACAGCTTTACTTATGGACGTAGGATTTTATCTTTACCAGTTAAAAAAAAGAATATAATTGTCTATAGCTTAGTAAGATAAGATTTGTATTGTATCTCCCTAACGTTCTTTTATAATACAAATAACTGTTTTTCTAAATCAATATTTCTCCCAAAACCAGATCCAGGTGGACAAAATCTAATCTCATAGACATAAAATGTAAGCATGGCGTGTAAAGTTCACCTGCATAATACTGCCGTCAGCTACTGAAAAAACACGCTGTTGAGTGGACAAGCGAGGAAGAGAGAGAAAACTGCCACTATTGTTCAAATTACACAATGGTTTTGGGACGGACGGACAGACGATAACCGGTACAGTAAGAGTTACAAGTAGTTACAAAGTCAACACCAGACAGCCTCATGAAAAGCGTGTCAAAGTTAAAAATGTAGTTTAATCAATCAAATATTTTATAACCTTGTTAGTTAGGCTTGTGTGGTCATTGGAAAAACATCATAACATTTGGACTTGCAACATAAGATTTGCCGTAAAACTTTCTTGACACAGTTGTACGTAAGTTGTATGTAAGTTGTACGTAAGTTGTATGTACGTTGTAGTAAGTTGTATGTAAGCCATTGGCTTTATTAACTGTCCTTTACAATAATTTGAAAATTTTGTGTGTGTACCAGGTCCTGTTGTTCGCCGTCCTGGCTGTTGTCGCTGCTGAGACTCAGGTCTCTGCCAAGGACAAGCGTGACGTCTTCTTCGGTATGTACAATAACAAATAATAAAGTCTATCAACAATATTGTATTCATTACCTAGCTACATTTTATTCTTTAGACCCTTGCAGATAACTAGAATGTTATTGTAACAAAGATGAAGCTTTAGTATATAATGACAAACGTAATAAATTGTAAGTTACTTAATAATTTTAATATACCATTAATTCATTTAGCAAAGTATCAAAATGCTTAAGTTGTATTGCAATGAGCATGGACAATATAATTTAAAAATCATTTATTAATTGACTTTATCTATAAACAAAATTAGGATTTTATTGGATTGGTGATTTTGAATGATGAATTCAAAAGATTTATTAAAGAGATTTTTTAATATGTTTAAATTACATTATATTTGCTCAGATAAAATTTGTGATTACCACACAAAGTTATATTGATTAAGGGAATACGTCAACGAAAACCTTTAAAAAATCAATTTTTTTAATTGCATATTAATATTCTACAGAATGTTCTGAACAAAATGATATATAACACTTATATCTAGTCAGGTTTTAAACCATGATGATTGCTATGGAGCTGGACAGTTTTAAGAAGGTAATAAGTATTTCTTTTTATATTTTTGCTGTTTTCCGCAAGTAGTAATTTTTGAGTTTAGGAACATGTATCTCTAAAACTAGTTAAGATACAAGCCTGAAATTTTTTTTCATGCCATTATGTGTATATATTACGTTACATGTACCAATATTATTGCATTACAACAGAAAACATGGTGTAAAGAAATAAATATACGATTTCTGATTTTTGTTTGAAATTTTTAAACAATATTTTTTTATTAAAACAGTAATTACCACACATATGCAGATCATATTGGTACCCAAAGTAGGTATTAATACTCTGAAGAGGTGGTAAAAATTTCAAATTGATATCTTCATCCATAGAATCCATCAGAGGAGAAAAGTGTTCCTAAGTATTACATGTAAACCTTCGTTGACGTATTACCTTAAGTTAATAATGTATATTTTGAAAACATACAAAAATAATATCAAACAATTTTTCATTGCATACGGTCATATTTTGGCACATATAGGACAAAAACATATAAAATACTACTTACTTAAGAAGACCCTATAAACATTGATATCTGGGTTATGGGGGTTAATACTATATTGAATACAACATTTCAAGATAGAAAAATAATTTAAAATGTATTGTCAATTCAGTGTGTCCTAAATAGGAAACGGTCTTCCTCACTTAGTGATCAATACATTTGAAAAGTTTATTTAGAGAGTATTATTTATAAAATCGGACAAAATATATCAATATATTACAAAAATTATACAATTTTGTACATATTATTTTTTTAGTTCCATAATAGGCCTAAATACATATTATTATGATTTTAGATAATCTCAACCTTTCTTGATGTTTACAATGGATTTATTTTTTCCAGCCCGCACAGCTCTGCCCTATGCCTATGCCCCAACTCCATACGCCTACGCCGCCCCAGCCGTCGCCTACCCTTACAGCTACTCCCGGTACCTCCCTTACTACTAGAACAAAACCACCAATAACAAAATCATACCCTTGCAACCCGTCGTTCAAACAACTATAGCCAAGATAATAGCTTAAGCACACCAGTCACAATTGTTATAGTATTATATTTTTCTAACCCTAAACAGTGTAATTAATTTGCAATAAACTTTTTCCATTTATAATTTGCATTTTCACTATTTCACTTTGGTTACTTTGTGTCCTCCGCTTTCAACAAAATCATAATATACTACACATAGTTTTTGTCATTGTGATGTGACTATACTTTACTACTTCTTAGTAGGCTATTTAAATTAAGGATTAAATAATTTACTAACAGAAAACAACATACTAATGTATAATTATTTACAAACTAAAATTTTAATAGACACTATTTTGGTATGACTTCATTTCAAATTGCTGCAACAAAAACAACATTTAATGTATTTACTTTTGATTTGTTGAACAATAGTTACAAAAATATTGAGTTAAACCCGGCAAACTTTTACATATTTATTTCATAAATTTTCAAACAGAAATTTATCTGTTAGTACAATTCACGAACGATGAAAGAGTATATAATAATATACGAACTTAAAATAGAAGAAAAACTTTACATGGTATAAATATTTTGTTGTGTGATTGTTCATTTATATGAGCTATTCATTCATTTTCATATAAATAACATTTTTGGACTCATAAGAAAACTTCATTATCTAAATAAATCTTCGATTAGATTTAGATTAAAACCAGCCAATTTGAAGAAAACTGTTGGATCTCTATGCAAAACATTAAAATGTCATAATTGTTATCATATTAATAAACCCATATTTACCCATAAAAATACGTGATTCCTAGTATAATTTAAAAAAATCTAATATACTCTTGTTACAATGTAATGTAAATACTTATTTCTCCAGTACAATTTGAATTTGTATTGCTCTTGAGGTAACAGTTCCAAGTTTTATTTTCATTTTCATACTTACAGCAGACAAACGAAATATTAAGAAGCCTCTAAAAAAATATAATAAAACATAAAGTTAATAAACTAAACTTGGTCAAACATATGTAAAATGGATTTATAAACTTGCAATTTTTAAATATTAAAATTAAGTAAATAATGTCTGTTTAAGGGGGGAAAAATTATTTTAACTGAGACGTAGTTATAGTAATTTATATTTTAAAATCTACTTGAAAATAAAGTAATATTTTCCATGTATTAAATAAAACCATATTATAAAATATATTTAAAAAATAAGATTAACTGTTGATGGTACAACCACTGATTTTATATAAACACAAATAGACTTCTCATCCTATGTATGATAATTATGTTTCTCTAATTATCAGCTAGCATGAATTTACCTTTACACGTGATAACAACCTAATTGGTTAGCTAATTTAGTTTGCATCACTAATTGAATTGCTCAATTAGTAGTGCAAATAACTGTCTCTGAACAGAAGTGATAATGACGACGCTACAAAGCAATACACAATCGTACATTTATATTATGTCACGGTTTACTTGCTTTTAAAAGTATAATTATTTTGTCTATATTACAGATATTACATTGATAAAATATATCAATAACTAAAATGAATTCATTAATCCCATGAAGATGAAGATATTTTAGACAATGCTGGAAATTGAGCATATAAAATCTTCAATCGTATTTGGTTCTTGCATAAAATAAATTACAAATAGAACCTGTTGACTTCTGAGTTTTATTTAGCACACATAGGGGTTTCAGCAGCAGAAGATAAACTTTCCATCGCTGCTCTGCAGTATATCACGGGCGTGAATAACCTCCATCTTCAAGTGTTCAACTTCCACAGTAAAAAATAACTGAAGAACTTTATATGTTTATTTACTATATACACTATTATTCATTGTATAATTGCTATTTGAATACTAAAAATTAATTGAGAAATTTAGTTATCTCTCTAACTTACACCACTTAGTGCATCTCTCTCGCAACGGTGCTTTCACTAGGTCGTAATTAAGCGGCCCATCTATAATATAAAAGACTTAAACTATTATAAAACATATCTGGCCGTTATATATATATTGATAAAATTGAAAGAAAAAGCAAAAGGGTTAACAGTAAAACACTAAAGAGTTTCATAAAAAAGACACCAAACGAATATTATATTTTATATTGAAAACATGCCAAGGGAAATGAAATAAAATGAAACGAAAAAAGTTTTATTTAGTGAGGCAAAGTTAGGATCTTACACTTAACGTCATAGAAACAATTTAATACAAAACTACAATGAGTGTATCTAAAGAGTTCATACGTGTCCACTGCTGCTGAGCACATTACTTACAAACCAAACAACAATACAAAATTAGAGTTTTAAGAAAATCAAAACCAAACAAACTTCTTAGTTCAAGCGTGAAAAAACATTAATGTTGCTTTTTTTAATGTTCATATAAGTAACGTTTTTTTAATGTTCATATAAGTAATACTATTACTTATATGAAAAAAAAAACAATAAATAAAAATTATTCCACGAACTGATCACAACAAACACATATCATACATACACTCAGTCCAACATTGACAGCACTGCCAAGGCTTACAACCCCCACGAATCCGGTGACAGTGCGCAACAAACCGAGCTTGACTATCAATATTTCGAGTTGAAGGATCAAGTTTATTCCATAATCTGCAGGCAGTGACAGTAAAAGATCTATTGTAAAGTGCTGTTCGATGAGCTGAAATAGTTAACATTGATGAACCCTGACGCGTGTCCCGACTACTGATGCTGAAGTTAAACACAACATTTGAAGCTAAATAAGAAAGATTTTTGGATTGAAGAAGACTGTACAGTTAAGATAAAATTTTGATCTTTCTATACTCGAGTAACTTCAGTAAATTTAAACGTCTGAAGTAAGGAGTGATATGTTCATCTCAACGGAGATTGAAAATATAACGTAGCAGTAGTTCTGCGCTCGTTGAGGTTTATCTGAAAAATGGGTAGGCATGTCATTGGTGACAACGTCGAAGTAGTCAAAGTGGGGAAATACAAGTGTTTTCACTAGCATAATCTTAACATCTAAAGGTAAACAGATATAATATCTCTTAATAATGTGAATACTAGCAAACCCCCTATTACATGTTAAAGATACATGATCAGACCATGTAAGTGTAGTATTCATAAGGAGTCCCAAATTCTTAATTTTGTCACAGTAGTTAAGTGAATTACATCAAGATAGATGCCGGATAATGAATCAAGATCAATCTGTGCAATCGGTCTGTTATGTCCAATAATAATAGGTTGCGTCTTATTGTTATTCAGTTTTAAGCTGTATCTGAACGCCACTCACCAATAGATTTAATATCAGAATTCATTCTATTAACCCTTTTATTTAAGTCTGATACATCAACATGATACACACAAAAGAATCTTGTGAATCCCTCTGGTCTGAGGAAGGTGAGCGAGGTTCACCGAAATCGATTACCATAATATTTGTGCATTTTGTACTTGTATTGTATTATATTTGTCTATTTTGTGCTTATATTGTAATAAATTTGTGTTGTGTGACATTTACTTGTACTGTATATGTACCAACACTGTGGTAATTAAAAAACTATTTAATCATGGTTAAAAAGAACATAATATTTGACGCCATTAGCGACATTTCGTCTTTTCAGGTGGACGGCTCACGAAGAGTTGAACGAAAATCTTTAATGTAAGCCTAGGTCAAGTTTGGTACCAAATAAAATTAATAGAAATTAATTGCCGCAAACCGGACTTCAACAGGTTTATCCTTTCCAGGGTAGCGGTCATTTAAAGTTCAAAGTAACTAATTTGAACAATATTATTTCTACGCTATTTAACGGCTTTAAGTAAGTTATTCTGATTAAAATTTATTCTTTATGGACACTATTATTAAAAAAAAAATTATCAAACTATCTATGGGAAAAAATAACGTTGTTGTGAAAACGTTTCCATATTTTTTTCCACTCTGTATATTTATTCATAATAATAATAATAATAATGTAATTAACTAACAATATTTAGGTCAGTAGAGCAACACTATTAAAATGGGGGCTTAAAAATAGACAAAAAATACAATAATTGTTTTCGAGGCAAAGTTTTTATTTACTTTGCAACTTATAAAAGTACAATTTTCCGAAACTAACTTTTGTTTCTGAGGAAGAACGAGTCGTTTTCTGAAGTGTAGATTTGTCTTTTATTACATTAGATAGTAAATTAAATAACTGAAGAATCATGGGTATAAGTCAATGTCTCATTTAAAGATGTAAATATAAATCATTTTTGTAAATCAGGGCTAGAACAATTGATGTCATTGTGTGAATGATTAAAGCAGGGTGTAATTGAAAAATGTTATAATTATACATGGTTGTTTTTTTTTTAATCTTTTAAACTTTTTAAAAGAATTAACATATTTTCAAAATAAATGTAACTCTTTGGTATTTGAATAAATCTCTATACTATTCATATATACATCACTAGAATCATTTGATAGTTGTATTTTGTATAGCACAGAAAGTCCTTACAAACATGAATTACCATAAGGTATTCAAGGTAATTTCCAAATTCTGAAGAACGTTTTCACAGCTTGTGTTTTTAATTTTAATATCCTCTGATTAAATCCATTTAATACTCACTCAGTGTTGCCAACAAATGTAAATTATAGTCAAATGTTTTTCACGAATATATTTTGAAGTATTAACTGTCATTATTCAGGTTTTAAGCTTGTATTGGAGTAATTATATGTGCTGAAATAAAAAAATTATAATAATTAATTGGTAATCTTTATTAATTGGCTATAGATAAATAGTAATCCAAGGATATGGTAATTATTTAGTTTTTAATTCAACCAATTGTTAGTTTGATCACCCCTATGAATGATCTAGTAAACGAAAAAAAGAGATAGTAATAAAAACAAAGTGATATGAACAGTTGAGGTATAATTTATTTTCAGTTTTTATTGGTACAGTTTATTGCATGGGTAATCAAGGTTGGTATGAACATGGTGCGCTGTGGACTTGTAGAGATCGGTGGCGCTTCAGTAGTAGGGGAGGTACCGGGAGTAGCTGTAAGGGTAGGCGACAGCTGGGGCGGCGTAGGCGTACGGGGCTGCGGCGTAGGCGTAGGGTATGTCTGCACGAGCTGGAACAAAATATTTCAGAATACAGTTTAAGATAAGAATTAAGTGGTTTTAATTTTGAAATTTGTATGAATGTGATAAAATAACAGCTAATTGTTCAATATTTTTACCAATAATTAAGATGTATCATAGAATATTTTTTTATAGACCCATAAAAAAGTTGTAAATGAAAAACTGATTGAACTGTTATAATAGTTAGTTTTAAAGCATAATTTTAGTTTTCTATAAAATTCGATAAATTGTCTCATTATCACCTTGATCAAGTAGTAGTTGATGTTTGTTAAAAATTTTTTCATAATAATAGCAATATGATTTTAAATATAACGTAAAAATATGATCATTCTTATTAAAACTATTCTGGTCAAAAATATCCTCAACACAAACAGTTTAAGG
This sequence comes from Stictocephala bisonia, assembly GCA_035578905.1. Classification (NCBI taxonomy): domain Eukaryota; kingdom Metazoa; phylum Arthropoda; class Insecta; order Hemiptera; family Membracidae; genus Stictocephala; species Stictocephala bisonia. Next base: position 4,035,679 of record JAQJVL010000007.1, read on the forward strand.
TTGAATAGCCACAATTGTTGGGGAACATTGAAAGTTACCACCAGCGTAACTGTAAATACTAGAGGTGATGCACATCCATATCCCGAGAATTAGATATTTTTTTACTGCTATAACAAAATGTATTAATTTATTAGGTAATTAGGTTGCTACAAACCATCTATTCAGAAATTTATAATTTTACATACAGTTAAAATAACCACATTTTAATATATTTTTTGTTCATAATATGAACATTTTTTTATAATACATAATTGAAAGTTTTGTATTTATAGGAACATTATATGTTTTCACTTACCAAAGAAGACGTCCCTCTTGTCCTTTCCTTCACTAACGGCAGCGGCCAGAGCCAGGATAGCGAAGAAAAAGAACTAGTCGAGATAAAAAAAGCCATTAGGTATACAACAACTTAATATTCCTGTTAAGTAAGAATTAATAACTCACTAACACTTATTTACCCTCTGTTCCAAAATAGGCTACTTCGGTTATAGATAATATTTATATAGAATTATAGTATGAAATAAAATATCAAAGACTGTCTTAGTTTAAAAAAAATCAATATAAAAATGAATTGAACTTCAAAGTTTTAAAATTAATTTATGATTAGTAAAAATAAAATTGTTAAAGAAAATAAAAACGAAGTTTTTGTCCTGAATTGTACATGTCTTTAAACATTGCTGTTAAATAAACGTAATATAAACGTTTTATTACAAAAAACTTTTTAAGTTACAGCCCAATACTTGGTCAACGTAAAGTTCAACTCTTCACACACTGTTCTACTTACCAGGACCTTCATGTTGAGAAATGATGTCAGGAGAGACGATGTCGTGTAATGTCCCAGCTCGTCTATATACGTGCTGACTCAAGGCCATTACTACCCTTTACAGGAAAAACCAAAGTGTTTTTTTACGATTTCACACATCTTATGTATTCATTGACAAGTTATCAATATATTATTATCAATTTACAACGGATTTTCTTCGCCATTTGCAATTGTATTAACCACTTTAAACGTAACAAATATTTTAAGCTCTTTTTACAGTTAGTTTTATAATATTATACTGGAATAAAAATTATAATACATTCCATACTTTAAGTTGTACTTCATTATTTATAAAGGTGTTTATTTTCTTGAATAAAACTAACTTTGAAAAATAAATTTTCCTCACGTACAGTATTTGACCGCACACCCACCCAAATACCAATCTGGTTGTATTGGGTGGGTAAGATTGTACGTACAGTGGTATTTGTAATGTAAATGTTTTTGCTTTACTGCGTGTAAACATAGAGTTTCAAAATAAAACCATGAAATTTAATTTTATAAATTTCCTTAGATTATAAAAAATAAATTGATATAAATCAAAACGTTAAACCCTTTATTATTTTAAAGCACCAACTGTTTTATGTGCAATCTGTAGCTATTACAGATTGTTAGAGTGGTTGTAATAAATTTAATGAATGTCTACATTTTAAACTCGCAATATTAAAGTCCAAGAACACTTTTTGCACCCTTAAAAGAAAGCAGTACATTTACAGCCACTTAGAACTGTTTTAATTATTTTATTTGGTGTAAATTTGAACTGAAACAATATTTATATCAAACTAACCTTAAAAGTTGTTAGTAATACCAACAAATACATAAATAAATAAAATAGTGACAACTCAAAACAATGCGCAATACAAAAACATGGTAAATTTTTATACCATTTCAGTGGAGAAGTAAAGTGAGTTTGTAAAGATTCAGAGAAAATATTCAGAAAACTGAAACTGATTAATATATTTTAGTGGACTTATAATGTATCGTATCATGAAACAAATCAGCTGGTATTATTGAGACCAGCGCAATGAGTGTTAGTCCAATGTTTCTGTTATTTTTCAGATGGAATAATTCTGCAATCCCATTTGCAATCCCATTCTGCCAGTTCATGTGGGAAAATATTACTAAAATACAAAGAAATAATTTCGGTTCACTTTCGAACCAAAATGTGTTTAAAACAATAAAACTTGAAGTTTACAGTTTCTCTTGACAACACTCTATCTTACTCATTCTACTTTCTCCCATATGCGTTAGTATAGAGAAAGTATTGTGATCGTACAAAAACAATTTTTTTATAAGTTGGTTTAAAAATCCATTGTATAGTTCTCTGAATTGGGGGTTTTCAAAAAAATGTTGTGTCTGTACGTATGTTCAATTCACTGGAAACCAAAGAGAATGATACATTTTTATGAAATTTGGTATGAATGTGTATTTAGCCAATATCTCCAAATCAGTTTTAACCCTTTTTGAAATTTTAGTTTTTTTAATTTTTATGGTAAAAAAACATACAAAAATTTAATTTTCACAAAAACGGCTCTAATAATTTTGATTTAATTATCAGAAAATATGTAAATTACAATTCAAAATATTTTAGTAAAAATCACATGTCTCTAACTTGACTTGTTTTTTTATATATAGAAAAAAAAAAAAAAAAAATTTGGGATTCAAACTGGTAATTTTCAAAGTTTTGATTTTTAGTGTTTAATGTGGGGTAAAGTTTTGCCAATTCTTTGGAACCATTTATTATAACAATATTTACGTGTTTTGTTAGAAGGAAAGTATTCCAGTCCCCATAGGCCTATGGAAGACAATTAATCTCAGAGATATATCACTGAAGATGCCACATCGGACGAAACGTTTGGAGATGTAAATATTGTAGATAGTACCTTAATCTGGTCGTTACCGGAAGCTTTAGATTTTAGTCAATTACAAAGCTTAATCCTAAAAATTCACATAACTACTTTCCTCACCTTCATACATAAATGTTGTTATCTTTTAAATGTTCGCAGAAAATGTGAGGGATTTTAATATAAATATATTATGAGTGCAGCATTGTATTATAAAGTATGTTTATTTTAACTTGAACCTTTTATACTGTGATTGGTCATAACACCAATATCTCTTAAGGTATCTGCAAACTTTAACGTTGGAGAAAGCAGAAGAAGGGATAATAACAACCCTTATAGTTAATGACGCGTGTGCTTGTGCGTGTGCGTGCGTGCGTGCGTGCGCGCGCGCGCGCGCGCGCGCGCGCGCGTGTGTGTGTGTGTGTGTGTGTGTGTGTGTGTGTGTGTGTGTGTACGACTTAAATTGCATATATGGTGTGCACCGTTTATGGCTTATTATAGTTTGATTTTCTAGCAGTAAGGGAATATTATCAAACTACGGTCGGCTATTAAATTATAGATCTTGATGAAAACTATCACATATGACACTGTCGGTGCCATCAACATCATGACATCTGATTCAGAGTCGTTTAAATTAATTTATTAAAGCCCGATTGCTATGTCCACTACATTTTCATTTTTGCTGTAGTAGACTTCTTCATGATTCACGCAAACTGCGTTAGGAGAGAGTCGAAAAAATAAAGATGCATTTGGAGGGATTAGAAAGTAGGTAGATGTAATTTAACTTCCTAACCTAAATTAAACTAACATAACCTAACATAACATAACATAACCTAACATAACCCTAACACTTGTATTTAGTGAATAATTCTTACAGCAGCCCTTATAGTATTTTGCGTAATATTATAATAGGCCTGTGTGTTTACACACCAACCCACCGTTATTTACAGAACATAACTTTTTAGCCAACCATTGAAAATGCAAGTATTTTTTGAAATGATTTCTGTAAAACTATATCAACAGACATAAAAATTCATCTTAGATTAAATATCAAACGGTAAAACCCCAATTAGCCCCTCCCCTCCTCCATAAAGCTGTTAGATAGACCTTGATCGAGTAGGTAGGTATATATACAGTCCTAGGGGAGTAAAACGCCACTGGTCTCTTCTACCAACAACATTCAACATGAAATTCTTGGTGAGTTGACGAAATATCTTACATAAGTTCTTTAAGAAACATTTAAATATGTATATTGATAACATTTTATTAAAAGAAGAATACTTATAAAGATACGAACATTTGCAAATACCCTATCATAAAAGAATTTGGAATAAACAAAATTTTATAATGTATTGAGCACTTACTGTAGATATAAATAGAATTGTGAAGTACAGCTAGAAGAATTTATTGATAGACTAATGTTAAAAATTGGATCAACAATACGAATGGATTTTCAGTATCTATTCAAAGCGGTTTGTAATCAAAATACACTATATAAACGAAATAACCATTTTAGCTCCTTGTAAAAACTTGCATTCTTTATTTATGTATTAAATTAACCTGCAGGTCCTGTTGTTCGCCGTCCTGGCTGTGGTCGCTGCCGAGAGCTCTGCCAAGGACAAGCGTGACTTATTCTTTGGTGAGTACATTTTAAAAGTGTACCTCTAATTTAGTAAGAATTTATTAATCTCAAAAACTACGGGAATAATGTATTTGTTCTACACAAGTATCAGTAGCATTAAGTTCTTCATGGCATAAAACATTCCAACAACTCAAAACAAATCAATTGGCTTGCCAATAAATTTATTAAATTAAAATATTTTAATTTACACGTCTTTTTGACATTTAAGTGAAACCTGTTTGATATAAATCTAAAATTAGATAAATTTTGCTTGAATAGTAATACAAACTTATCTTTGTTTTACAGAATGGACACTGTGAACATTTGTTTCCAATTTTTTTTACAAGAGATAAAGAGATACATACTCTAAATAAGAGGCAGTTTTAACAAGTTTCAAACACATTTGACCAATCAGAAGCTCAACTGTCGTCGAACAAACACCTAGACTTAACTTTTATTAAGGACCTATATTGTTCTACTCAACTAAATTGTTATTTCAACACCTTATATTTGAAATAAATTAACTTAGAACGATTGCCTTGCTCCATTATATTCGAGTCATTAACATTGTACAGTTTGAATCTCCCTTGGAGGAGTCAATATTTTTAACATATTATAGTAAGCTATATGATATAGGCCTAAAAACTACGAAATTCATTGTGTTACCTTTTATCGGTGCTTATTATATATTTTAAAAGTAACTATGTATTTCAATTTAATAAAAGATTAAAATAAAAAAAATATATATAACTATTTTTGATTGGATGGTCTTTAACATGTAAATAAATATGAATGATTTGTAGGTTTATCTATGAAATAAGCATATGATTTAAGTATGTTATTATCTACGCATTATGATAAATTAGTCAAATATTTTTTCAGGTCGTGCGGCCGTACCCTACGCTTACGCCCCAGCTGCCTACGCCGCCCCAGCAGTCGCCTACCCCTACTCAGCATACTCCCGGTACCTGGGCTACTACTAGTAGGCTTGACAAACTGGCACAAGCAATATTTGAAAATAAAAGTTTGTAATTGAAATGCAATAAACATATTTTCAACCTGATATTACTAAATACATTTGTTGATCCTATCTCTTTTGAACCACAGTTTACAATGCATTATTGTAATTTACAATAAAAAATGACTAGGATCATGATATTTTTATCTATAAAATATGTTCGAGTTTATAATCGATCGATCCTGTGACTTCTGTATAATAAAAAGCTAATAAAATTTAAAAAAAAAATCACTGAGTATTTATTAAATTACATTTTATGGTATAAATAATAATTATGCATTTTTTAGTGCATTTTATTGTAATTTACAATAACAAATATTTTAACTATACAAAAGTTTTGAATTAAAAATCGGTCGATTCTGTCAATTGTATATAGTAAATAAAAAGCTAGTAAAATTTTGGAAGCTAGTAAAAAATCTGCAAAATACTTATAGCTAGATATTTAAAAGTAATTTATCATAAAACATTTAAAAAGGTTTATTTAATTTAAAATATTAATAAATTATTTATATCACAGGGACGGTTCTGCTATCAATTTACTCAACACATGAAGGATTTCATTTTGTAACAAATTGACTCTGCATATTCCTTATATGTGTATTCAAATATTTGTAATAACAGTTATGAAAATGTTTTGTTATTTTCCTTTTTAAATTTTAATATCACAATTACATGACTATATGAGCGCTTGTAGCTAAAGAGCTGAGCGCAGTCGGGCTCAATTCCTGGTGTGACCTGACCATAACAGATTTTACCATCGATGCTGCTACCATGTTCGGAAGCCAAAATAACCAAAATAAGGTAGTGGCAAAAAAAACCTGTTCTTAGCAGGCGTGTAAACAGTGCCTTAATTTGACATCCCTCCTCACCTCCCCAATAAAAGGTATAAGACATTTTAATGAAATTAATTTATGACTACTAATAAATCCACTATTCTTATTTAACCTATCTAATTCATCTTACAGTCTTATTTTATTCTTTAACTACATAGCTAAATAACTATCCAAACTGCTGCGTACTTGACTCATAATAATACAGTCCAAAGTACACTTTAGTGGACTTTCATATTGCCTCATTACACTGATGCACTAACACTGACCTATATAACAATCTTAAGGGTGATGGATCGAACATTATTTAAAAAAAAATATATGTATATAAATATATATTACTTTTAAAATAAGTAATAAATTTGTCTAGGGAAAAATCATATTTGGAGATGGCTATCCAAAGTGGGTAATTTGACCATTATAGGTACATACCTCACTCAGAAACCGTGGGATATAATTTATTAAGATTTGAGAATATTTTTTACAAAAGTTATCAACCAACCTAATGTAAAATAAAAATTTTAAATTTAATCTAATAATTATAAACAGTTATTCTTTTGGCTGAAAGAGAATGTTAATAATGTATAAAAACTTTATTGCTTGAGTGAAAATTATTTATTTATTATCAAGACGTTGATCGTCAAGATATGAGCGAATATGGATATCGAATGAGTGTTATGAGTGTAGATAAATGAGTGTAGTCACTGTCACAAACCAACGTCTACTATTCTTTGGAAAGTGTCATTAATTAATAGCCCAATGACAAATGATAACCAGGTGGTTATCAGCTGACCCCTTTATACATTTTTTATTAAGGGGTCAAACTGAGAACTTTTAACTTATGGACTTTAACCAACTAATTACGGCGTTACGTACTCTTATACAATTTACCGGACGGAGGAGGCGGCGATGTGTGTGAGTGAGGCGACTCCTAGCAACAACTACGTGAAATATAGAACTGTAGTACAGCTTGAAGCTCTCAACTGGGCGCCTGGATGGCCAAGCGATCTAAGTCGTCAGGATTTAGTCTGAGTTAGGAATAGCGCAGGTCCGAATCCTGGCTTGACTGTGACATTTTATCAGTAATGTTTTACCAATACCAATTGCTTTTTCCCTTTACCTTCGTCTGAAAGAGTTCCCCGCATAGATAAATAGAATATAGGAAATGGGCAGATTAAGGTTAAAAGAAAGATCGTATTCTCAAAGAAAAATATAATATTCTTAGTCACAACTCTTAATGAATCCTTTGCAGATGACTTGTTACTTTTTTGTAGAGTTCTCCCAATTTATAATTATTTACGTTCTGGTTTTTGGTACCTCGCGTACTTAAGTAATAAATGTCAAAATCTTTTTAGTAGCCTCCTGAGACCTGGGAACAAAGGTTGTTTTTTGTCAATTAGGGCCTAATGTGCTGTTTTTAGCACATAACCATGCACTCAAGTGAGTCCTGGATAAAAACTCAATTTTATGTAACAAACGCCTAATGTGCTGTTTTTAGCACACATCAGTAAAAAAAAAGTTAAAGGAAATTTAGCTCTGTTTCGAGGCAGAGATTGGTACTACTGTCAAGCCGGTTTCCCGCCAATCTGGATGACGCGTCATCAAGCCAGTCAAGCCTCAGTTATATGAGTCACCGGCACCTGAAATCATGGCTGCACGTCGTAACTCTGCAGACCTTCATTTAAATCTAGGTAAGAAGCACAAATAACTATAGAAATGTTGATTTAGCTATTAAATATATTTAAACTAATAATGAACTTTATGTAATGCATATAAAGAAATCATAATAATGAATTTTCAATGAATTTTTTTGTGATTAATTATTAATGTCCTAAAAAAGCACATTCGGTCTCTATTAAGTTTTATCCATATTACACATGTGCTAATAATGGCACATTCGGTCTCAAATACTATGTATGACAATTTCAGTTATTCCCTTAAAAAAAGTACATGCATTGTTTAGTTTGTTATTCAAAATAATTATTTACACGTAATTTCATTCTTTTTACAGTACCTGTTGAAATCGTGATTTGTAACAAAATAAATATTTTCCCGTTGTTTACAAAACCAAACAAAATAGAGAAATTATTAGGTAAAATACAAATTTATAATTTTTTGCAGTTGGCGATGAAGACATACTGAATGAGCTCAATTTAGATAATTCAGATTATGAAGATGTGAGGTTAGATGATGAACCTGAAATGCTACAAAGTCGAAATATGGAAATGTTGAAACACCTGCTCGATAGCGATGTAGATGATAGTGATGAAGATCCTACCTATGAACCTGAAATGGTTCAGAATTCTGACAGTGCGAGTGGTGAAGAAGAACAGCCTACAACATCTCGGAAAAGGAAAAAGGTACCAAGATTACTTAAACTAAAATTAATAGTCCAATTAAACTTAATGAATGAAAACCATGTATTATATTATAGTTTCAGTTTTAAAGTTTGTCCAAAACCCCTTTGCACTAAAATTACTTTCCAATAAACTAATAATTTTTGTTATTGTTTCAGCGAATACCGATACCAAAAGCAAAGCGTAAGTCAGAGAAGAAAAAAACCTGAAGGCCCAAAATGGAGGAAAGGAAATAAATTTGAGCCTGAACCAATCCACCTCAACAAACCAGCTTACATGCCTGAAAGCTGTAATGGAACTTGGGATGATGACGACTTTATTGCTCAATACATTGATGACGAGTTTCTAAAGATAATGGTAGAAAAAACTAATCAAACTTATGTCCACTCCACTGGTAAGACTAGGATTAAGTTTAGAAGAACTTAAAGTTTGGATCGGTATCAATTGTGTAATGTCAGCTCTCCAGTTCCCAAAAATACGAATGTTTTGGGAGAAAGATTATAAAATTCCCATAGTTAGTAATTCTATAACGAGAGATCGCTTCTTTTCTATTAGAAAATCAATAAAGGTAGTGTTTGACAATGATATTTCCAATGAAGCAAGACAAAGTGACCGTGTTTGGAAAATACGTCCTTTGGTTAACAGAGTTTTACAGGGATGCGTGGATCAACCTCGAGAACAAGATATCTGTATAGATGAAATTATGATACCTTTCTCTGGCACTTGTAGTCTAAAACAGTATGTCCCCAACAAACCAAATCCTGTAGGACTCAAAGTTTTTGTTTTGGCTAACTCTAATGGTATAATATGTGACTTCAGGATCTATCAAGGCAAAACCACATTTCCTTTAGAGGTCAATCAGGGCTTTTCTCTTGGTGAAGCAGCGGTGCTTTATCTGTCACGATCATTAGTTCCTGGCCATGTGATGGATAGATACTTTCTTACTGTTAAGTTATCAGATGAGCTTATTAGTTGGTGAATCAGGTGCTCAGGTACACTGATGAAAAATCAGGTTCCTAAAAACAATTATTTAATTGATGACAAGTTACTTAAAAAACAAAACAGAGGCACTACTAACGTTACTGTTAGGGAAGACAAGTTGATTGGATGCACTAAGTGGTTGGATAATAAACCAGTTGTTTTGCTTTCAACGCATGAAAGTCAGGATCCAGAATGTACTGTTAAAAGATGGAATAAGAAAGAAAAGAGGTATTTTGAAATCAAACAACCAAAGGTTATAAGCTCATATAACAAAAATATGGGAGGCGTAGACCTGGCAGATAGGATGTTGTCGTACTGTCCTTCCCGGTCTAGAACAAAAAAGTGGACAGTAAGGTGCATTTTGCATTTTGTTGATTTGGCCATAGTAAATGCCTGGCTACAGATGAGATAACACAAGAAAGAACGGGGATTTGCAAACAGGGATATTCCTCAACTTAGGACATTCAAGCTGATGTTTGGGGAACGCCTTATCAACAAGAATTGTGAGCCCAATGAAACGTTTGTTGAAGACGATTCGGAAGAAGATGTTATCGTTTTTGAGGGTGGGAGAAAGAAGTCCCTACCTTCGTCAGTTGTGCGCACAAAGGGTGCAAAGCACCTACCTAATGTTCATGAAGGGCAACAACAAAGATGCAGAATGCCAAAGTGCAAGCTGAAGAACACTATTTATTGCACAAAATGCAATGTTTTCCTTTGCTTAAAAAAAATAAAAACTGCTTCTTTCAGTTCCATCAAAAATAAACCAGTAACTATACATACAGAAGTAAAAGATTGTTTATAATTGAGAAATAAAATAGTTCATAACATGTAACATGTAGATTCATTCACTTTCCACCTTAACCATATTAGGACCGGATGTGCTTTTTATAGGACATAAATAATTGTACTTTATAATATATCGAACATTTTTTGAGTATTTTTTCGTGTTTAAATAAGTTGTTGTTAATGTGGTTTGTGACAAATAAACCAGAAATAAAACAAAAACATTCAGGTCTCAGCTGATTTAAAATATATATCCTAAATATAGTACATTCGGTCTTATCTACTTTAAAGCCATATATTTTTCTAGGACTCAATACAGTTTATGTACACGGCCTAAAAATAGCACACTGGGTCTCAGGAGGTTATTGCAATTACGATAAAACCTATTCAAAGTATTACCCATTTGTAATAAAAAAAGACAGTTGGTTTAACACAGAATGTTATGGGTTTGGTAGCATAAATATCTTGGAGAACATATACTGTTATGTGTTTGGTAGTATAAATATCTTGTAAAAAATATATTGTTATGGGTTTGGTAGCATAAGTAGCTTGGATAGCGCAGATTGTTATAGATTATGTAGCAAAAATAGCTTGGAGAACACATATTGTAGTGCAGCCAACAATATTCTCATGAACGCCTACTTGGCTTGTCTCTGGGAAATGTTCAAGGGCAGGATAAGTTTCTGACGTCTGACATAACGAATACAATATATTGTTTGGAGTTACAATTACAAGAATGACGGTGTTAAACTGGTTTTACATCGAAGCACACTTGTTGTTTTGGGCAGATGTAATTATTGGAGGTCAAATAGGGGTCACACAGAAGTACAGTTGTGTGATTGTGGAGCTGTCACGTGACCACATTGTGACGTCCATTCCGAGAGGCATTGGTTTAGTTGGTCTCTATAAAGATGCTAATACAGGAGTAGAATGGTTACAGGGATTGGAAATGCCATTGTGAGGGCATCTATAATTGAATTTGTTACACTAACCATTGATTCATTGTCTTAATACAAACACGGCGTCCGCTCAATGGTTACCATTGACATGGACACTACTAGAGAAGTCTGGGGTGTCCATGTTGGGATTGTTGTGTGATTAAGAAAACTGAATATTTGACTTCTCAATCAGCTGAAAATTAGACCAATATTACGGGGTTCAGATTCCATGTAATGCTGCAGGTCCATCAGATGACCTAGCTACTTGGCTATTAATAAATTACTCTTTATAAGGAACAGTAGACTTTAGTTAGTAACAATGACTACACTCATCACACTCATTCGGGCTTCATATTCACCCAAATCTCTACGGATATTCGGCGTCTAAATGATGAATAGTGAATAATAATGAATAAATACCTGTTATGTTTTACATTTTTAGAAAGGAAGTAATCATAAACTTCACATCTGTATTAGAGTTTTCATGCTAATTTCTACTTTTTTCTTTTTTTTAGTTGCACTGATATACTTTCAAAAGCTACCGTAGCAAATATATTAGTAGATTGTCATTCATGTGTATAATCTATTCAATAGACTAACCCTGTTCTATAGACTGGGTATACAAAACAAAATAAGAACCATGTGATATGATATCGAGGCGCTAGGGTAATATTAGCTATTGTATTACTCTAGTTTATTTTTATTGAAATGAACGGATGTTTGTTTATGTACTGGTTTGAATTTGGTATTGATTGTTACCGACTTATAGCCGTATATGAAAACTAGTAACTAACTAAATGGTGTACACTCTCTTTAAAACAATGCATTGATTGATTTTGGTTTTGTTGTAATTTAAAATAATAACAAAATATACCTTATTAGACATTAAATTTACCAAATTAGCCAAATAAAAAACCCATTTGGAATCATTAGACAGTGAAAATATAAAATTTGAAAATGTTTCACTTAAAATTTGAAAATATATGGGCCGTATATGAAAATAGTATATATACGGCCTATATATAAAATTATACGGAAATATAAAATTAAACAAAAATAGCTTTTTTCATACACAATTTAATACTTGAACATGAAAGTTAAATGGCTATTTAATAACAGTTTTAATTTTATTAATTTTTTTTAAAGAGAGACCGATACTTTTTTTGTTTTCTGATTTCCTATTGACTATTGATCTTTACGGGGAATTTATTAAAACGGCGAAGTGAATAATACTGATAAAACTTGAACACAGGTTAGGATCTAAACCTGTGCTATCTCAAACTCAGACTCAAAGTCCAGACGCCTTAGACTAGTCATATTGGATCTCCCAATTCTATGTTTTAAATTAAATTTAGAGAGGAAGAAATATTATAGATTATTTGAACAGCACGAACTATTTTTCTCTGTGTAGGCTATTCGAAATATTGTTAAAATTTTAATCTATAAATAAATTTGTTTATTTTAGCAGCTATTCTACATTGTCAATCTTTATTTATACATTAAATTAACCTTCGTATCCTGCAGGTCCTGTTGTTCGCCGTCCTGGCTGTGGTAGCTACCGAGAGCTCTGTCAAGGACAAGCGTGACGTCTTCTTTGGTGAGTAAATTATTAAAATTTATTTTTTTTAGGCTTAGAAGGTATTCATTAATTATAAAAACTATGCGTTTTATATAACTTGTTCTTCGTCAAAATCAGTAGCATTAAGATATTTATTTTGTATAACAATTTGAAACTAGATAAATAGTACAAAGTCAGTTTTGCCTACATGGAGTGTACGACAATTGGTTTCCATTTTTGTATTCAAGTGATGTTTGCTTCATATCAGAGACAGTTTGAACAAATTCTAAATACATTTGAACAATTCGACACTAACCTTTAAATCTTTGATTTGTACATTTGTGTGGAACAAACATCTAATCTCAGTTTATTTTTTCTTTATTTCAGGAACGTTGTTCTTAGTGTTTTTTTAACCAGCTTATTTTTAAATCAGTTAAAATATAAAATTTAATTTACTCTAGTATTTTTGAGTCAGTAAAATTATATTAAAAAGACACCATAATTTGAATGTGTTTTGAGCAAACAAATATTTTATTCCAGTTATACCAAGTCTTATGATATAAAAACAATAACATTTAATAATTGTACTTTTATTGTAAAAAATAATACTATAAAAATAACCATCTTATTTATAACAATTAAATAATTACAAATAAGAAAGTATATAAATATTTTGTTATATGGTTTGTTAATGCACCCTATATTTTATATATAAAGAAGAAATGTGACTTACTTTATAATATCAGCAAAATATGCATATACATTACGGTATCTGACAATTACCTATACCTACTTTAATATACCTATTAATAGATTTGGTAAATAAAAATTAATGTTTTTATGTTACTTCTCACACATTCCATGAAAAAATAATAAAATATCTTGTTCCAGCTCGAGCAGACATACCCTACGCCTACGCCGCCCCAGCCGTCGCCTACCCCTACTCACCCTACTCCAGGTACCTCTACAACTGAAACCTTCCAACTATGTCTACCAGCCTATCACAACATAGTCAACAATTTAATAACACAACAATAAAGAATATTTAAACCATGCACAAAAGTCTATTTTATTAATTTATTGTATCATCAGTAAACAACTTGTTTCTAGCTGATATTTTTTTTTGGTCTTTAATTTCCAAATTATACTTTGTATTTTTACTTCCTCCCATATGCGTTAGCATAGAGAAAGTATTGTGATCGTCTGAAAAACTCTTTTTACAAGTTGGTCTAAAAATCCATTTTAGAGTCCCCTGAACCAAAATAAAGTGGCTTTTCAAAAGAAAATGTTGGTGTCTGTACGTATGTGTGTGTTTGTAAGTGCAGTTCACTTGAGTCCAAACAGAAGGATCATTTTTTTATAAAAATTGGTATGTATGTGTATTTAGTCAATATCTCTAGACTATTTTTCACTTTTTTGAAATGTTAGTTTGTTTTTTTATTTATATGGGCAAAAAACATACAAAAATTAAATTTTCTCAAAAACGACTCTAACGATTTTGACAAAATTTTTAGGAAATATGTAAATTACAATTTAAATACTTAAATAGAATCTCCATGTCTCTAACTTGACTAGTTTTTGAGTTATGGCAAAAAAATTAATTGGGAATCAAACTGGTAATTTTCAGTTTTAATTTTTTAATACTTAATATGGGGAACTTTGTGCTAATTAATTGGAACCATTTATTAACTCTATTATACATTTTATAAATATTTATCTCATTTAATTTTAATACAAGTATACGAAGTAAATCGATATTACTAGTAACAGCAACCAAGTCTTATCGGATGACTGCGAGTAGTCCATGTATGGAAAAAATAATTTATAAGTTTCAAAGTTTTATACAATAAACACATTTCTCTTGTGTTTATAAATTAATTTGGTTGTATAACGAACTATTCGTCAATATGGGCCTTCCCCTACATAATTATTTTACCTGCTAAGCATAACATTGTTATGTAACTTCAAATATTGTGAAATGTCAATTACACTATCTTGACGATAGTTGTCTTTAGAATTGCTCTAGAACAGAGCAGAGTTTTCTGGTAAAGAAGTTTGAAAAAGTTGTTCTGGATCTAGGAGTAAGTATGTAATTGCATTTAGCCAAACTCTACAGTTGAAAACATGAACTTTATCCTTATGAGAATAGTTTGGACAGAAAGAAGGTTTGTCATTGGGGGGGGGGGGGGAGTTCACAAGTATTTGAAAATCGCAACCGACAAGGAAAAACTTCCGTCTATATTGGTTTGCAATAAACTCATTTTAAAAATAGTTTTTTACACAAATGTCATTCTGTTTTACATTCCTAACTATATACCTATCATGTTTATTTTATTTTAGAAATTCATATGCAGAGTTTTTCTAGTTATTGATTTATTTTAAATGATAATTGTAAAATTGACTATTGCCTATAGAAACACATTTCATTTGCTGTATATGTGCACCAGTGCTGCTATCTAACGTTGATTCGTTCAAGGAAGCACGTGGACGACTGTTTGGTGTATATTATTGGTATTTAGCGCGTGTTGGAGAGGGACAGAGATAGACAGACTGCTGGTGCTACCTGTGAAAATCGAACAAGATCTAATTTCACCGAAAAGGAAAATCGTTTTCATGGAACACGTGTAAGAGGTCTTCTGTTTCTATAATCAATGATTTAAGCTATTTTACAAGTACTTGTATCAAGTGGATTTTTATCTTCAAAAGAGAAGTAATTTTTACAATACAAAACATGAAATCATTATGATGACCTTCATGTTAACCTTTTAGTAGTTTACAATGCAGTTAAAATATTAAGTTACAAAAAGCGTGATAGCAAATTTATATTTATCACTACTAACAAATCTGGTATAGTGAAATTATTCATCAGAATCATCACAGCAATACAAATAGTTCGTACTCACATATTAAAATTGGTGAAACGGAAACAATTTAGTATTTAAAAATGTCTTCTTACGATACACGATTCCCATACGATGTCAAATATAGAAGATTTGAAGAATTGATAACTTATTTCAAAGGAAATAATGGTTTCGATTTTCTTACTTCAAATGTATGGTCAGATTAGAAAGCACGCTTTTTGATAACAACATTCATGAAATCAGATTTAAAAACATTAATTTGAAAATGCCAATCGCACGTACTCTCTATACCGGACCGTTAGGCAGCCGTAGTTTTCATGGCCGTTAACTAAGTTTGTTGTGAGGATGATAAAGGTTGGTGTAAGGCTGTTTGTTATGAGGATGATAAAGGTTGGTGTAAGGCTACGTTTGTTGTGAGGATGATAAAGGTTGGTGCAAGGCTACGTTTGTTGTGAGGATGATAAAAGTTGGTGTAAGGATACGTTTGTTGTGAGGATGATAAAAGTTGTTGTAAGGTTACGTTTGTTGTGAGAATGATAAGGGTTGGTGTAAGGCTGTTTGTTGTGAGGATGATAAGGGTTGGTGTAAGGCTGTTTGTTGTGAGGGTGATAAAGGTTGGTGTAAGGCTGTTTGTTGATAGATGGTAAAGGTTGGTGTAAGGCTGTTTGTTGATGGATGGTAAAGGTTGGTGTAAGGCTGTTTGTTGATGGATGATAAAGGTTGGTGTAAGGCTGCTTGTTGATGGATGATAAAGGTTGGTGTAAGGCTGTTTGTTGATGGATGATAAAGGTTGGTGTAAGGCTGTTTGTTGATGGATGATAAAGGTTGGTGTAAGGCTGTTTGTTGATGGATGATAAAGGTTGTTGTAAGGCTGTTTGTTGATGGATGGTAAAGGTTGGTGTAAAGCTGTTTTTAAGTTTGTTTAATGTCATGTCTGGGATGGTGGAATAAGTCCACAATTAACTAAAAGGCCTTCTTTGTCGGTGCAATTTGTGATTCTACTCTCAGTATATGATATCATGCACTAAATTGCAACGTGACATTGTTCATTTTATTGTTTACTTAACGTGACCGTTTCCTATTCCGCCAAAAGTCACAACTTAGAAGTGGACAGCACTATAGTAGAAACGTAATTTTACCGCCAGCAGGCCAAAACATGATGTTAAATTTAAACTTTATGGATAGAGTTTATAAGAAGCTACAGTAAATACTGTACGACTGTTAAAGGTCCAATCTAGTGAACGATAAGTTGTTGTTATGAGTTTAATTTATTTAAAATCGCCAATAATTACATGTAGAATTTCACTTATTTAATTGTATACATATCATAAAAAATACTCAATTTTTAACAAAACTCAACTTATAGTCTACTAAAAGAGTTCTTCACCTACCAAATGATACCTTAAGAGATTTAATACGATCATTATTGCGTACCGAATATTTTAATATAAACCCGCGTAATTATGCTTTTATCTTGGAGAAAACCGGTCCCCTTAAAGAGATTGAGGATGCTTCATTGAACTATAATAACAATATAAAAAGATACTGTAGTTCTTAACAACACCTTTGAAGGCAAGGTACCTAAGTTTTGTGAAATTGGGCAACTAATTTATGTCTGCCACAAAAAAATTAAATATAAAAAATTGTTAATAATAATTTATCTCAGCTAATAAAAATCTGTTTAGTGTACATTTCTCAACAAACATTTATAAATTTCCAGGTCAATATAAATCGCTTTCATATTTTAAATCTAGGGTTTGAGAAGTTAGTTTAGCCTCTTTCTGCTTCTATTGTGACAACAATACTGGATAGTTGCTTCAGAAAATGAAGTTGTTAGATATACTACAAGCAGAATAAGGTCACTAAACTCACTTCTTGAACTTCTCAAGGTCGAGGGTTTGAATAGCCTATATGTATAGAAAGTCCCAATGCTTGACAGGGAACAGCAAAATGTGCATATATATTTTTAAAAAAACCTGGAACTCGAAATACAATAAAAGGTTTTTAAAATTTTTTATTTAAATAAAGGTATCTTGTAATTATAGAAAACACTGTACAATTTTGATTTTTCCACTCATCTATGCTATATATTTATTGAATTAAATGTAATTTTAGAAAATAATTACTACTTTTTCAATTTATTCCCTGTTCTTAACATTTATTAGTTTGTAGCTATCTGTTGTTATTTTGTATTTAAAAAACCTACTTTGACTTTATAAGATCATATTTTTAAACATGTAATTACAAACTGTCTAAAAAACACTCTGTTGTAATAGTGAGCTTAATATTAACAAGTGACCTTGACCGTTTTTTCAGCTAATAAATAACCCCTAATCATTTTGATATCTTGTCATTTTTAAGGATCTGCTTATAAGAGTTATTAATAGATTCTAAACTATCGGGAACACCAAAATGAGAAAGGCTCTAAAAAATCAATTTGTTGACGTGTGAGGAGAGAGGCTATTCTTATGGCAGTGACTATAAATATACATTTCTTGACAGACACTAGACACTGGTCTCTCAAGAACCACCATCGCTCAACATGTACAAATTTCTGGTAAGTACAAGACAAATAAAAAAATTATTTGAAAACAATATTACAACATTAAGGTTTAAACTCATTCGTTCAAAACGAACTCAGAATAATACTTAAAATTAAGAACTATCATACTTAAAATTTCGATCTACGATTTTTTTTCTTGTTATACAACTTTGACTCGACAAAAAAGCTATTGAAATATTAAAAATGCCTTAATACGAATATACTATGAAAATATATAATTTGGGTAGTAATTTTGATGATAGTTGTTAAAATAACAATAAATAAAGTTTTAAAAACCTCGAGTTTTAGTTGTTACTTTTGAGTGAATTTTCTATTTAATAGTAATTTTGTATCAAAACAAAACACATATAAAATTTATTTGAAGTTTCAAGTATTTAAACATATTGTAACATTGCTAAATAATTAAGACTGTTTAAAAGACGACAAATGATTAAGAGACTTCTTGTTAAAATACTATGTATTTTTTAAATGTACTATTTATAACAAATGACATAATAAATGTAGTCTATTATGTCTTAAATATATAATCTAACTTAAATTATAAATTTAAATTTTATTACGTTTATACTTTATTCTATCAATTACAGGAATAATAAGACATCTTACTAAAGTTATAAATTGACAGACACGTTGGAATAAAATAATTGAAAGTATTAAATAATTCGTTTAAAACAAAATACAAGTACTTAATTTAAAATGTTACAGTATCTAATGGAAGTATTACACAATTTTCAATAATAATCAATGACTATTCTAACGAGTAATCCTTAGTTTGTAACAAAGACAACTTTAATATATGATGTTTGTCTTTGGAGTTGAACAAATTGAAAAGTATATGTTGACAGGGTAAAAAGGGTCAACTTACTAGTTGAAAAATTATAACAAAAATACATAGGTAAAAATGTGTTTTATAATGTAACACATTATTTATAGTAAAGAAAATCAATGTATATCTAAGATTTTCTCCCCTTAAAGAGAAAATATTGTTTTCTCCCTCTATTTTGTATATTGTTCTACGTACAAAATAATCAATAAATCATTTGAATTTGAAAAAAGCTCTTAACTAATTTAATTGAAGCATGTAAAAGGATGACAATTTTTTGTCATAATGTTATTCAAAGCGTAGGTCAAGTTAAGATAAAATTAGGGTTACAATTAACATTGGTTAGGCTAAACTAATCAACCTGCAACTAAGCAACATGGTCAATGTTTTCCTTACGGTTTTATTTAATTTTTTTGTAGATTGTGTTGTTCGCCACCCTGGCTCTTGTCGCTGCTGCTGCAGAGAGCGAAAAGGAGAAACGGGACATTTTCATTGGTGAGTTAAAACAAACTTAATAGTAATAGGGCATGATAAAAAAATCAAGTAGACTGCATCTTTTTTAAATTAGTTACAATTAAGATACCCTTGCTCATTGTTTTTTTGTCGGAAATAAAGGCTCATTTATATTCATAAGCGTAATTTAAATGTTGGCATTAGAAATGCCACAAAATTATTTCTAATTTAAAAAAAAGATAATTATTTCTTAAGATTCGATATATTTTTATTATTCTGTGGGACTAGAATAATATAACAAGCTGTTGAGCCTATTTTCTTGAATAAAATAATTACAAAATTGAGAGCAACATATGAGGCTATGAAGAAAATGTTTGTTCTTACGTATAGTGAATTGTTCAGCGGTTTAGCAGCTGCTTATTTGAAACGATATTTATTTTTTAGGAATGTTATTGTTATTTTAAAATAAAATATAAATATACATCCACTAATAGGATTTTATTCGAATAAGCTACAGAAAAACTCGTTTTTTTAGTGTGCTCGAACGAAACAATGTAAATTGCTTCAATTTTGCTGTACGCATATAAACAAAAATTGTTTCACAAAACGTTGTGAGTACAAATTTATAGTCAAATATCATTAAAAACTATATTATGTAGATATTTTTACGATGTTATGCTTTTAATTTCACCTGCAATAGCATAACGGTTTTAAGAGAAAGTAACACCTCAATATAACATATTATTTTTTTTAAATATTTTGATTTTATTTTAATATTTTTCGATAGGAGTATAAGATCTTGCATTTTCAAAATTACTTAAATAATTGTTCCATTATTTTATTTTCTAACCGTATTTATTATTTTCCAGCCCGAGGTGGCCTGCCCTATGCCTACGCCCCAGCTGCCTACGCCGCCCCAGCCGTCGCCTACCCCTACTCAGCCTATGACTACTCCCGTTATCTCTACTACTGAACAACTTAAAATTGCCTCTGCAACATGACCAATATTTCTCTTATAGCTGAGACTCCATTTTACCTTTTAGTTTTAACTCGGATAATCTAACAATGTTACATATAAGTCAAACATCACGTTTAACTATTGTGGTTGATTTATATGTTGACATTGTGTTTAACGTCAAAAAGCTATATGTAGTTGAATTCACCATTTCATATACTGAATATGTATAACAAGAAAGCAATAAAGTTTGTAATAGTAAATATACAGTTTTCAACAGTTTCTTTCGATACCTTGAGCGAGAAAAGCTAAAATAGTTTATGTGAAGTTAGAAAAAATCCACACTAAGAGAAAAATTAGTAATTGATTACTTTGTTATGTAGTATAAGGGTGTTTTATGTTATTTATCCGTGGATACCTGATACAGTTAGATAACCTCAAAATATCTGAGAATCGTCTGACATCCATCAACTCCCATCAACTCTAAACTTGAAAGTCTGGTATGACCTTATGGTACAGTAGTTATATAATAACATGTATCCAAACAATCTATGATCTGAAATGTGATTGGTTTACGAATGGACACTTTTTAAACTTGTTTTTTTTTGGGTCGCAATTAAATGAACCAAACAAATTCTTAAAGAAGTTTTAAATCTTTCAATCACAACTAAAACTAATCAGGAAACATCATGAATAAACTTCATACAATTTTAACTCAATGTCACAGACCACAACTCGTTACGTGCAGACCCACCCGCCCACCCATACACATGCAGTGGTAATGACCCACCCACCCACTCACACACGAGCAGTGGTATTGGCCCACCCACCGAACCCATACACGTACAGTGGTATTGGCCCACCCGCCCACCCATACACGCACAGTGGTATTGGCCCACTCGCCCACCCATACACGTACAGTGGTATTGGCCCACCCGTCCACCCATACACGCACAATATTTTGTTCCAGCTCGAGCAGACATACCTTACGCCTACGCCCCAGCCCCATACGCCTACGCCGCCCCAGCCGTCGCCTACCCCTACTCACCCTACTCCAGGTACCTCTACTACTGAAACCTTCCAACTATGTCTACCAGCCTATCACAACATAGTCAACAATTTAATAACAACAATAAAGAATATTTAAACCATGCACAAATGTCTATTTTATTAATTTATTGTATCATCAGTAAACAACTTGTTTCTAGCTGATATTTTTTATTTGGTCTTTAATTTCCAAATTATACTTTGTATTTTTACTTCCTCCCATATGCGTTAGCATAGAGAAAGTATTGTGATCGTCCGAAAAACTCTTTTTACAAGTTGGTCTAAAAATCCATTTTAGAGTCCCCTGAACCAAAATAAAGTGGCTTTTCAAAAGAAAATGTTGGTGTCTGTCCGTATGTGTGTGTTTGTAAGTGCAGTTCACTTGAGTCCAAACAGAAGGATCAATTTTTTATGAAAATTGGTATGTATGTGTATTTAGTCAATATCTCCAGACTATTTTTCACTTTTTTGAAATGTTAGTTTGTTTTTTTATTTATATGGGCAAAAAACAAACAAAAATTAAATTTCCTCAAAAACGACTCTAAAAATTTTGACAAAATTTTCAGGAAATATGTAAATTACAATTTAAATACTTAAATAGAATCTCCATGTCTCTCACTTGACTAGTTTTTGAGTTATGGCAAAAAAAAACTAATTGGGAATCAAACTGGTAATTTTCAAAGTTTTAATTTTTTAATGTTTAATATGGGGAACTTTGTGCTAATTAATTGGAACCATTTATTAACTCTATTATACATTTTATAAATATTTATCTTATTTAATTTTAATACAAGTATACGAAGTAAATCGATATTACTAGTAACAGCAACCAAGTCTTATCGGATGACTGCGAGTAGTCCATGTATGGAAAAAATAATTTATAAGTTTCAAAGTTTTATACAATAAACACATTTCTCTTGTGTTTATAAATTAGTTTAGTTGTATAACGAAATATTCGTCAATATGGGCCTTCCCCTACATAATTATTTTACATGCTAAGCATAACATTGTTATGTAACTTCAAATATTGTGAAATGTCAATTACACTATCTTGACGATAGTTGTCTTTAGAATTGCTCTAGAACAGACCAGAGTTTTCTGGTAAAGAAGTTTGAAAAAGTTGTTCTGGTTCTAGGAGTAAGTATATAATTGCATTTAGCCAAACTCTACAGTTGAAAACATGAACTTTATCCTTATGAGAATAGTTTGGACTGAAAGAAGGTTTGTCATTTGGGGGGGGGGGGGAAGTTCACAAGTATTTGAAAATCGCAACCGACAAGGAAAAACTTCCGTCTATATTGGTTTGCAATAATAAACTCATTTTAAAAATAGTTTTTTACACAAATGTCATTCTGTTTTACATTCCTAACTATATACCTATTATGTTTATTTTATTTTAGAAATTCATATGCAGAGTTTTTCTAGTTATTGATTTATTTTAAATGATAATTGTAAAATTGACAATAGCCTATAGAAACACATTTCATTTGCTGTATATGTGCACCAGTGCTGCTATCTAACGTTGATTCGTTCAAATAAGCACGCGGACGACTGTTTGGTGTATATTATTGGTGAATAGCGTGTGTTGGAGAGGGACAGAGATGTTAAAAGTGTGTGCTGCTGAAAATGTTAAAAGTTAAAATAAAGAATCTTAGTACTATAATGAATACATTTATATATATATTTGAATGTTAGTGAATCTTAACTAGTCTATAATATCTTTTCTTGTAATTTAAATTTACAATAAATCATATACAGCTCATAGAACCACCCGCCTACCCTTGCACGTATTGTGGTATCGACCCACCCGCCCACCCTTACACGTACATGGTATTGATCCACCTGCCCATCCATACACGTACAGTGGTATTGACACACCCACCCAGTCATAAACGTACAGTGGTATTGACACACCCGCCCACCCTTACACGTACAGATGTATTGACCCACCCACCCACCCTTACACGTACAGTGGTATTCACAGGCGCTACCTGTGAAAATCGAACAAGATCTAATTTCACCGAAAAGGAAAATCGTTTTCATGGAACACGTGTAAGAGGTCTTCTGATTCTATAATCAATAATTTAAGCTACATTACAAGTACTTGTATCAAGTGGATTTTTATCTTCAAAAGAGAAGTAAGTTTTACAATACAAAACATGAAATCATTATGATGACCTTCATGTTAACCTTTTAGTAGTTTTTACTGCAGTTCAAATATTAAGTTACAAAAAGCGTGATAGCAAATTTATATTTATCACTACATACTAACAAATCTGGTATAGGAAATTATTCATCAGAATCATCACAGCAATACAAATAGTTCGTACTCACATATTAAAATTGGTGAAACGGAAACAATTTAGTATTTAAAAATGTCTTCTTACGATACACGATTCCCATACGATGTCAAATATAGAAGATTTGCAGAATTGATAACTTATTTCAAAGGATATAATGGTTTCGATTTTCTTACTTCAAATGTATGGTCAGATTAGAAAGCACGCTTTTTGATTACAACATTCATTAAATCAGATTTAAAAACATTAATTTGAAAATGCCAATTGCACGTACTCTCTATACCGGACCGTTAGGCAGCCGTAGTTTTCATGGCCGTTAACTACGTTTGTTGTGAGGATGATAAAGGTAGGTGTAAGGCTGTTTGT
Source organism: Stictocephala bisonia (assembly GCA_035578905.1). Taxonomy (NCBI): domain Eukaryota; kingdom Metazoa; phylum Arthropoda; class Insecta; order Hemiptera; family Membracidae; genus Stictocephala; species Stictocephala bisonia. Next base: position 4,059,794 of record JAQJVL010000007.1, read on the forward strand.
TGTGAGGATGATAAAGGTTGGTGTAAGGCTACGTTTGTTGTGAGGATGATAAAGGTTGGTGCAAGGCTACGTTTGTTGTGAGGATGATAAAAGTTGGTGTAAGGCTACGTTTGTTGTGAGGATGATAAAGGTTGTTGTAAGGCTACGTTTGTTGTGAGGATGATAAGGGTTGGTGTAAGGCTGTTTGTTGTGAGGATGATAAGGGTTGGTGTAAGGCTGTTTGTTGTGAGGATGATAAAGGTTGGTGTAAGGCTGTTTGTTGTGAGGATGATAAAGGTTGGTGTAAGGCTGTTTGTTGATGGATGGTAAAGGTTGGTGTAAGGCTGTTTGTTGTGAGGATGATAAAGGTTGGTGTAAGGCTGTTTGTTGTGAGGATGATAAAGGTTGGTGTAAGGCTGTTTGTTGTGAGGATGATAAAGGTTGGTGTAAGGCTGTTTGTTGTTAGGATAATAAAGGTTGGTGTAAGGCTGTTTGTTGATGGATGGTAAAGGTTAGTGTAAGGCTGTTTGTTGTGAGGGTGATAAAGGTTGGTGTAAGGCTGTTTGTTGTGAGGATGATAAAGGTTGGTGTAAGGCTGTTTGTTGATGGATGGTAAAGGTTGTTGTAAGGCTGTTTGTTGTGAGGATGATAAAGGTTGATGTAAGGCTGTTTGTTGATGGATGATAAAGGTTGGTGTAAGGCTGTTTGTTGTGAGGATGATAAAGGTTGGTGTAAGGCTGTTTGTTGATGGATGGTAAAGGTTGGTGTAAGGCTGTTTGTTGGGAGGATGATAAAGGTTGGTGTAAGGCTACGTTTGTTGATGGATGGTAAAGGTTGGTGTAAGGCTGTTTGTTGATGGATGGTAAAGGTTGGTGTAAGGCTGTTTGTTGATGGATGATAAAGGTTGGTGTAAGGCTGTTTGTTGATGGATCATAATGGTTGGTGTAAAGCTGTTTGTTGGGAGGATGATAAAGGTTGTTGTAAGGCTGTTTGTTGATGGATGGTAAGGGTTGGTGTAAGGCTGTCTGTTAGTTTGTTTAATGTCATGTCTCGTATAGTGGAATAAGTCCACAATTAACTAAAAGGCCTTCTTTGTCTTTGTAATTTGTGATTCTACTCTCAGTATATGATATCATGCACTAAATTGCAACGTGACATTGTTCATTTTATTGTTTACTTAACGTGACCGTTTCCTATTCCGCCAAAAGTCACAACTTAGAAGTGGACAGCACTATAGTTGAAACGTAATTTTACCGCTAGCAGGCCAAAACATGATGTTAAATTTAAACTTTATGGATGGAGTTTATAAGAAGCTACAGTAAATACTGTACGACTGTTAAAGGTCCAATCTAGTGAACGATAAGTTGTTGTTATGAGTTTAATTTATTTAAAATCGCCAAGAATTACATGTAGAATTTCTCTTATTTAATTGTATAAATATCATAAAAAATACTCAATTTTTAACAAAACTCAACTAATAGTCTACTAAAACAGTTCTTCACCTACCAAATGATACCTAAAGGGATTTAATACGATCATTATTGCATACCGAATAGTTTAATATAAACCCGCGTAATTATGCTTTTATCTTGGAGAAAACCGGTCCCCTTAAAGAGATTGAGGATGCTTCATTGAACTATAATAACAATATAAAAAGATACTGTAGTTCTTAACAACACCTTTGAAGGCAAGGTACCTAAGTTTTGTGAAATTGGGCAACTAATTTGTGTCTTCCACAAAAAAAATTCAATATAAAAAATTGTTAATAATAATTTATCTCAGCTAATAAAAATCTGTTTAGTGTACATTTCTCAACAAACATTTATAATTTTTCCAAGTCAATATAAATCGCTTTCATATTTTAAATCTAGGGTTTGAGAAGTTAGTTTAGCCTCTTTCTGCTTCTATTGTGACAACAATACTGGATAGTTGCTTCAGAAAATGAAGTTGTTAGATATACTACAAGCATAATAAGGTCACTAAACTCACTTCTTGAACTTCTCAATGTCGAGGGTTTGAATATATGTATAGAAAGTCCCAATGCTTGACAGGGAACAGCACAATGTGCATATATATTTTTAAAAAAACCTGGGACTCGAAATAAAATAAAAGGTTTTTAAAATTTTTTATTTAAATAAAGGTTTCTTGTAATTATAGAAAACACTGTACAATTTTGATTTTTCCACTCATCTATGCTATATATTTATTGAATTAAATGTAATTTTAGAAAATAATTACTACTTTTTCAATTTATTCCCTGTTAACATTTATTAGTTTGTAGCTAATAAAGTTTAGCTGTTGTTATTTCGTATTTAAAAAGCCTACTTTAACTTTATAAGATCATATTTTTAAACATGTAATTACAAACGGTCTAAAAAAACACTCTGTTGTAATAGTGAGCTTAATATTAACAAGTGACCTTGACCGTTTTTTCAGCTAATAAATAACCCCTAATCATTTTGATATCTTGTCATTTTTAAGGATCTGCTTATAAGAGTTATTAATAGATTCTAAACTATCGGGAACACCAAAATGAGAAAGGCTCTAAAAAATCAATTTGTTGACGTGTGAGGAGAGAGGCTATTCTTATGGCAGTGACTATAAATATACATTTCTTGACAGACACTAGACACTGGTCTCTCAAGAACCACCATCGCTCAATATGTACAAATTTCTGGTAAGTACAAGACAAATAAAAAAATTATTTGAAAACAATATTACAACATTAAGGTTTAAACTCATTCGTTCAAAACGAACTCAGAATAATACTTAAAATTAAGAACTATCATACTTAAAATTTCGATCTACTTTTTTTTACTTATTATACAACTTTGACTCAACAAAAAGCTATTGAAATATTAAAAGTGTCTAAATACGAATAGACTATGAAAATATATAATTTGGGTAGTAATTTTGATGATAGTTGTTAAAATAACAATAAATAAAGTTTTAAAAACCTCGAGTTTTAGTTGTTACTTTTGAGTGAATTTTCTATTTAATAGTAATTTTGTATCAAAACAAAACACATATAAAATTTATTTGAAGTTTCAAGTATTTAAACATATTGTAACATTGCTAAATAATTAAGACTGTTTAAAAAACGACAAATGATTAAGAGACTTCTTGTTAAAATACTATGTATTTTTTAAATGTACTATTTATACAAATAACATAATAAATGTAGTCTATTCTGTCTTAAATATATATTCCAACTTAAATTATAAATTTAAATTTTATTACGTTTATACTTTATTCTATCAATTACATTGTCAATTTTAGGAATAATAAGACATCTTACTAAAGTTATAAATTGACAGACACGTTGGAATAAAATAATTGAAAGTATGAAATAATTCGTTTAAAACAAAATACGAGTACAGTACCTAATTTAAAATGTTACAGCATCTAATGAAAGTATTACACAATTTTCAATAATAATTAATGACTATTCTAATGAGTAATCGACCTTAGTTTGTAACAAAGACTACTTTTATATAAGATGTTTGTCTTTGGAGGTGAACAAATATGAAAAGTATATGTTGACAGGGTAAAAAGGGTCAACTTACTGGTTGAAAAATTATAACTAAAAATACATAGGTAAAAATGTGTTTTATAATGTAACACATTATTTATAGTAAAGAAAATCAATGTATATCTAAGATTTTCTCCCCTTAAAGAGAAAATGTTGTTTTCTCCCTCTACTTTGTATAATGTTCTACGTACAAAATAATCAATAAATCATTTGAATTTGAAAAAAGCTCTTAACTAATTCAATTGAAGCATGTAAAAGGATGCAAATTTTTTGTCATAATGTTATTCAATGCGTAGGTCAAGTTAACATAAAACTAGAGTTACAATTAACATTGGTTAGGCTAAACTAATCAACCTGCAAGCCATGATCAATGTTTTTCTTACGGTTTTTTTATAGATTGTGTTGTTCGCCGCCCTGGCTCTTGTCGCTGCTGCTGCAGAGAGCGAAAAGGAGAAACGGGACATTTTCATTGGTGAGTTAAAACAAACTTAATAGTAATAGGGCATGATAAAAAAAATCAAGTAGACTTCATCTTTTTTTAATTAATTACAGTTACGATTCCCTTGCTCGTTGTTTTTCTATGTCGGATATAAAGGCTCAATAAATTTATAAGCGCAACATAAATGTTGGCATTAGAAATGCTGCAAAATTATTTCTAATTTAAAAAAAGATAAGTATTTCTTAAGATTCGATTTATTTTGTATACAAAATTTTTATTTTTATGTGGGACTAGAATAATGTAACAACCTTTTGAGCCTAATTTTCTTGAATAAAATAATTACAAAATTAAGGGCAACAAATGAAGCTATGAAGAAAGTGAATTGTTCAGCGGTTTAGCAGCTGCTTATTTGAAACGATATTTTTTTTAGGAATATTATTGGTATTTTAAAATAAAATATAAATCCACTAATAGCATTTTATTCGAATAAGCTTACAGATTAACTCGTTTTATTTAGTGTGCTCGAACGAAACAATGTAAATTGCTTCAATTTTGCTGTGCGCATATAAACAAAAATTGTTTCACAAAATGTTGTGTGTACAAATGTATAATCAAATAACACTAAAAACTATATTCTGTAGATATTTTTACGATATTATGCTTTTAATTTCACCTGCAATGGCATAACGGTTTTAGGAGAAAGTAACTTAAAAATATTTTGATTTTATTTTAATATTTTTCGATTGAAGTATAAGATCTTGCATTTTCAATATTACTGAAATTATTTTTACCATAATTTTATTTTCTAACCGTGTTTATTATTTTCCAGCACGTGGAGGTCTGCCCTATGCCTATGCCCCAGCTGCCTACGCCGCCCCAGCCGTCGCCTACCCCTACTCAGCCTATGACTACTCCCGTTATCTCTACTACTGAACAACTTAAAATTACCTCTGCAACATGACCAACATTTCCCTTATAGCTGAGACTCCATTTTACCTTTTAGTTTAAACTCGGATAATCTAACAATGTTACATATAAGTCAAACATTACGTTTGACGATTGTGGTTGATTTATATGTTGATATTGTGTTTAACGTCAAAAAGCTATATGTAGTTGAATTCACCATTTTATATACTGAATATGTATAACAAGAAATCAATAAAGTTTGTAATAATAAATATACAGTTTTCAACATTTTATTTTGATTCCTTGAGTTAGAAAAGCTAAAATGGTTGATGTGAAGTTAGAAAAAAATCCACACTAAAAGAAAAATTAGTAATTGATTAGTTTGTTATGTAGTATAAGGGTGTTTTATGTTATTTATCCTGAGATACCTGATGCAGTTAGATAACCTCAAAATATCTGAGAATCTTCCAACATCCATCAACTCCCATCTACTCTAACCTTGAAACCTTGACCTTATGATACAGTAGTTATCTAATAACATGTATACAAACAATCTATGATGTGAAATGTGATTGATTTACTCATGGACACTTTTTAAACTTGTTTATTTTTGGGTCACAATTAAATGAACCAAACGTTTTAAAGCTTTCAATCACAACTAAAACTAATCAGGTAACTTTAAGAATAAAGTTTATATAAAAATAAAATAAATTGTTTGATTGATCGTGATTAAATATTCAAGCTCTTTTTCAAATATGTGTAACATTACATAAACAATTTACACGGTTTGTAGTTTATTAAAATTGATAGCGTAGTTTCTGGCGAAACTAGAAGTTTTTAGTTTTTCGTTTGATAAAATCCTTCTTGTCTAAACTGAAGATCAACGAAACTTAGTTGATAATGACCGATTATAAAGTAAGACAGTGGTTAAAAATAAACCAGACAAGATTTTTGATGATACCATACTACTAGCTTCAGGCCAGGTACCTTAATCAGAATAAAACTTTGATGAAAATAATAATTGTGATTCACATGCCGCAGAAATGATTTAAAATCAATTTAATATAGATTTTATATTTTCATGTTTTTGACTTAACTTAGTATTGTAAGTAATTTAGTAATGTTAAACTGTAATTACTTACTACTTTCAGGATTATAGTTGTGTACTAATTAAATGACTAAACCCAGTTATTAAAACAAAAACAATATGTCATCCATAAACTTTTCAAGTGAAGATTGTAAAAAATAGTCTAATACTATATAAAAAATAACTGTATATGCATCTTTATGCCAATATACCTATGCCACCAAAATGTAAAAAACGAATAGTTTACTATTCAATAAAAGTTAAAAAGTAAACAAAATGTCCCTAAAATACTTATTATAGAAGGATGCATACATAAAATATAAGAGCTACGATAAATCTTTAATAACATCATCGTTTGCTGTTTGGGAAATTATGTTTTGCATTTAAAAACATAACTATTTTTTACAACAAAAGCAACCGACCCTCTCATATCTATTATGAGGAACGGTCTAGGATTTTTTCCGTTAATTCACAACTGCTTGATAAATATTCTATTGCTTTAAAAACTGTTCAGAATCATTTTTACGTTCACGGTGGTACTTCTTGTCCACCAGGAATCCAATATCACTTGCCTTATCTTAACTTCCAAAAACTTACAAACGGTGAGCGCATTCGGTGGTAATTCAATCCTTGGATTTGCAAGTTTGTGATCAACTTTAGTAGCCACCTAACCTAATATGACCATAATTTCGATAAAAAAAGTCGTGTTAGTGAATTAATGGAAAAGGTCCCAGGTCTAAATACTATCAGTTTTATAATATTGTTTTTAATACAGGCCGATATATAATTTTTACTTACTCTGCGCGTTCATCATAGACGATGGAAATGTTTGGAGAACGTATTCAGACAGAGCAGGAAGAGAGTCAGTACAGTCAAGGTTAACAATACAGATAAATACATCCATGATTCGAATCTGCATCGAACGGCCACGGTATATGTATGGGAGGGCGGTTGGGTTAATGTCACACTACGCATATCGGTGGGTGGGGTGTTCAATAACACCATATTGGCCATGATATTTTGAGAGGAAAGTTCATTACTGTTATGGATAAAAACTGTTATGTCCGTTGATCAGTAAAATAAAATAATTTAGAGTAGAAAAGTGCAAAACGAAAAGGAATGGATGAGATGAGATAAAATAGAACAGATTAGAATAAAATAAAACACATGTAAAGAACTACCAGAACCTCGTAAGTATATATTTGATTACCAACAGACTTACGAGTTAGGTAAACTGTACTCAATCCCTCACACTTAAATTAAAAAGCTACAATAAATTTATGAATTTACTTTATATAAAATAATCTATTGTGTACCACCGGTATGTTAAACATTCAAGCCACTGCTTAAACTCTGTAATTGTTAAAAATATATCTCATAACTTCTTCAGAAATCGGACGTTTGTATTGGTTCACTAAGAAATCCTTGATTTTGTCAGCATTATTTCATATGGAGTAGATGGTTAAAAAAATTAATAAATAAAATAATAAAAATAAATAAATAAAAATTTTTAGTTTAGACTATTAGATTCACGACAGGTAAAATATATCAGATACAAGAACTGATTAAATATAACCTTCTAGTGTATTGTTTAAAATTTTACGTAGTCTTTAGTTGGTCAGGTTTTAAGCAGTCAATTTTTAATCTTAAGGTAAGTGAATATGTTCTCTTTATTACTCAAGAGCTTTCTACACCTGCTACCATATTGGATTTTATTGTCTATAAGATTAATCTAAAATTAAAAAGATTATGCATTATTTACGAACTTACAATTTTAAGGTTTACCTTATTTATGGAGAGCATAATTGTTTCAAGAATGTATCAATTTGAGTTAATGTTATCCCTTGATTAAAAAAAACATTCCTACTCCTCTAATTAAAATATGTTAAATAAACCTTAATCACTTATTACAAATCTGATCTCATAGGGCTCTAGTAAAACTTATCCTGTAAAATTTGTAAACATTTTGAAATACATATTTAAAAAGAATGTAAGTATGCAAGTTAAGTAATGTTCAACTACATACTTAACTTGTGATTGAACATTACAAAAGGCGAGTGGCAGCTACTTATAACAGGTGCCAGGTAGTTAAGTGGGGAAGAGTGAGTAAACTGCCACTGTTGTTCAACCCTCACAATGGTTTGGGGAAGGAAGTACAGATGAGGAAAACCGGTTTACTAATAGTCGATAGAATCACAAATAGTTTTAAAAGGCAACCCCAGGTGCCTCTTGGCAGCGTGAAGAGAAATCTTGATCGATGGTGGCCAAGGTTCGGATGTAGTACAGGGGAGATATCTGAGTGCCAATATTGACTCTGAGACAAGATGACAATTAGACAAAAATACTATTTGGTTAGGATTTCCAAATAAGGACCCCATGCTTTTTTAAATATTAAAATATGAAATGTTCTACAGTTGAGTTGTAATTAGTAACACAGAGAAGAAAGAAACATAGGTCGCATCTAATAGTTCGCTAAATGTGTGTCGATGTAGTGAGTCGAACGGTTATTTCTCTAGTTTGCTTTTTGATAGCAGGGCTCGAACCTTGGTCAGTCCCTTCCTTTAAACCACAAAAAACCTCAGGGTAAACGTTGTGATTGTGTAATTAATTCAAATCTGTATATAACTACCTCGATGTGGCCTTAGAGAGTGAACTTAGCTTCTTTCTTCTCTGTGTTAGTAACGAAGACTATATTCGTTCACCTTAATTCATATATAACATATATCACCCTTATCTCTACGATCGGCATTTGCTATATAAATAAAATGCCATAGGTAGTGAATACTATGGAATACACTACAAGCCTTACGCGATGAAGAAGTTAGTAAACCGCCATATCATTGTAGAATATAACGGCAAACTCGGATGTTGTCTACGTGTGTACCAGGCATAATTTAAAGGGGTAGTGTACAATTGTCAGGCTACTAGAAGTTGTAGGAGTTTGCAGAATATAACGGCACTCGGATGTTGTCTACGTGTGTACCAGGCATAATTTAAAGGGGTAGTGTACAATTGTACGGCTACTAGAAGTTGTAGGAGTTTGCAGAATATAACGGCACTCGGATGTTGTCTACGTGTGTACCAGGCATAATTTAAAGGGGTAGTGTACAATTGTACGGCTACTAGAAGTTGTAGGAGTTTGTAGAATATAACGGCACTCGGATGTTGTCTACGTGTGTACCAGGCATAATTTAAAGGGGTAGTGTACAATTGTACGGCTACTAGAAGTTGTAGGAGTTTGTAGAATATAACGGCACTCGGATGTTGTCTACGTGTGTACCAGGCATAATTTAAAGGGGTAGTGTACAATTGTACGGCTACTAGAAGTTGTAGGAGTTTGTAGAATATAACAGCACTCGGATGTTGTCTACGTGTGTACCAGGCATAATTTAAAGGGGTAGTGTACGATTGTACGGCTACTAGAAGTTGTAGGAGTTTGCAGAATATCAATAATCTATCCAATAATACATTTTACAGAAACATATTATTAAAATCATAACTAAAAAACATCGCCTAGAACATTCTCAACCTTTATTTATTCAATTGAATATCCTAGCATTTAGAAGTTTATACATTTATAAACTATTAAATAAATTTACTAACAAGTGAAGTGGGCATGATAATAATGTTATAAAGCACCATACAAGTTCAATAAAAGAACTTTTCGTATCTGATCCGAGACTTTTGCTGACAATTTTCAAATATTTCTACGGGTATAATGCTCCTAGATGACCTAGACTATTCAATTAAACTAAAAATTTATAGGTACAGAATGATATTGGCCACGGCTATTTCAGGTGGCTAAAATATAGCTATTAATATCAATATTGGTAATATTGAACCCTAGCTGAAATCATACATCTATTTTTACAGACCTCTATACATAGCATGGTATTGTTGTTTTTCATTAAAACATCTGTTATTAAATGTAGATATACATGTAGTGTGTTTAGTTATCTATGAAATGAATTTGTATGTGTATATAAAATTAGTGTATAGGTAGTAGATAAAAACGTTTAATTATTTTATGGAGATCCACCCTTATTGTTTTAGAATACTCGTATGCTGCAGTAACATCTATATTGATTTCAGTTATTGCCATGTTTTTATTGTTTTGATTTGATAGTTGGCTTTTCTTTGTTTGTTTCCAAATGGACAAGTTATTGATGGCATTACCGAAATCCATCTATGGGTACCGATTATTTGCCAAATTGTACAGTACTTTATATTTTAAATATTTCCAAATATTAATTTGTAAAAATAACTGTAGACAGTCGAGTTATTTTGTTAATAATAATATAGCTCTTAGTAAATAGGCACCTCTATCTGTATACTGAATGATTTGGTAAATAAAGAAATTATTATCATTATTAAGGGACAAGCGATTTCATGTTGTTTAGATCAAGAGCTTCCAGAAGCAGAATGTAGTTTATAAGGATGAGGGCCAAATGAAGTCATATGTCATTTTAGTGTAAAGATACAAACTGTTCTAAGGGATATTTGTTTTACACCGTTAATAAAACACCTTATCTTACACAGAAGCAAAATAATCTCGTTTTTTATTTTTTTTTATTTTGTAGGTCAAAGTTAAACAAAACACTAAATTCAGTTGACTGTTGTCTTTTAGAATATTTAAATTCTGCCACATTAGACTAATTGTGAAAGTTAATTGAATTGATTTGTAATTGCTCTATCTGACTAATTGAGAGAGGAAACCCATCCATTTAACTACCACAAAAAGCTAATGATCGATCATTATCACTTAGGGCTGCCCAACCATGATGGAGTGTGTATAAAACGATATACGGAGAAGAAGATGACACTGGTATCCTGCCATCAACATTCAACATGAAGTTCTTGGTGAGTTCCGTAGTTTGAGTAAAATAATATGTTTATTAAAATAAATAATTGTGCATTTTTAATTTTACAATTTTTAAACACATGTTATTTTATTTTAATAATTGATTTGGAAAATTATTGGTATATTAAAGATAAAAAAACATTTAAAACCAATTTTTCCTCTTTTCTTAGTAAATTCTATACACTATTAAAAACGACATTAAATGGCAATATGATTCAAAATAACGTAACAATCTAAGGCTTATTAAATTCATATTTTTACTAACTTATTAGTTCTAGCAGTAAATAAAACACAATAAAAGTAAAGCAGTATGAAAAGATAAGATATAAATATATTTACATTTTATTATTTATTTATTAGTAGTTATTAAATTTCTAAGAGTTTTAATTGACAAGACTTCTAAAAGTTTCAATAATTCACGTAAATATCTGTCGGTATTTACTTAATAAATCATCATTTTAACTTAATTAATAGGCCACACATAGCAAATTTTTTTCTAAAATATATCACAATTCAGCTTATAATCTGAAGTCTTTTTCAAATAAAAATATTATATATAATTTTTGTTGAAAAAATCATACACATTGAGTTGTTAAATTACTATTTATGTTTGAAAATAGCTTCAGAACTGAAGCTATAATATAACATATAAAAAAATTGCAATGTTAATTAATGATGCTTTTTTTGGATGAATAGATAAAAAATCTTAACACTATTACGGAAAATGCGAACCGTGAAGCTTAGTTGTATATTTTGTTATAAATTCAATAGAATCAAAAAAATGTATCATCAAAAATGAAGGTTTTAAGCTTGTATAGTTTACATGTTTAGTTACAATATAATGTATGATTATAAATAATATTAACTATTATATACACATAATATATATTGGCATTAAAATGATAACTATTACATAACAGGCAATACAATCATAACCACTCCCATTGGTAATGAGTGCAAATAATCAGATTATATGTTAACTTTTTTTTAAATAAAAGTCATTATTTTCAAAACTGGGGTTTTTTCAGATTGTGTTGTTAGCCGCTTTGGCTTTTGTCGCAGCTGACAGTGAGAAGGAGAAGCGGGACATCTTAATTGGTGAGTTTTACAAACAATCCCTTAAAAGAAAAAATAGGGATAAAATGTACTGACAATAAAATGATGAATTAAATTCTATTAATTCTAATTCTAATTGTAATTCTAATAAATAAATTCTATTTATTTTCGCAGACGAAAATATGTAATTGAAACCATACATCCTGGTAATATTTACAGATTTTTTAAAATTATTATTTTACCTGTACGTATCTGTATACATTATTAATGGGCTATATAGCATCCAAAAAGCACACACTCATCAAAGATTCTCCGGAAACCCAGAACAAATTTTGATGACATTTGGAAGGAAACTGGGGTTTGTATCATAGAGACACACTAAGAAAGAATTTCTCCAAAAATGCCATCCCTAATGGGCAAAACAGACCCTTTCTTTAGCTTTCCTTTCCTTGGCATACGTTTATTTTAATAGTATATTTCAAACAGTTGATAAAAATGACGTAAGCTTGGCTAATTTGGTTTTAATTGTAAAATTTACAAGGCCATTTCTTCTAAATCTGACATAATTGAACTACTTTGATTCTCTTTAAAGTAAACTTATAGGGGTTTTCTAGATTGAATTTTATATTCATGTGATGGTTTAGAGAGAACCACGAAAGGAAGGTTAAGCAGGTGTAGAGAACCACCCGGTAGCGAAGCAAGATCTGTCGACTGATATATTACAAAAATAATAATTTACTTCTTTCAAATAAAGAAGAAAATAAAGTTCGAAATAAAGACTCTTTCCTTTAATTTATCATACAGGAATTATATATTTACCAATTTTTAATTGAAAATCTTTACAACAGAATAACTTGTAAAATAAATGTTGTTGCAAGTTATTCTCATCAATTTTGATATAAGTCAGTTCCCTTTCTTATATTTACATTTATAAACAAAGTTAGTTTTTTCGGTAAGAGCATCATGTACTATTGAAATATACAAATATTCGAACAAAGGGAGCTTCTATTTACCAAGAAGAGGTTTCTTTACAAAAAGGTTTCAAGTTCGTTATTGTGGTAGAGACATTACTTTTTGCTCAAGGAACTTAACTATTTTATTGTATTTATTGTGAAAAAATACATTTTCTGGTATTTTACTGTCTTGTGTTACTATTTTTAAAGTAATATATTAACTTAAACGTCCCTTAGAAATTTGTTATGTATGCCAAAGAGAAAATAACTTGAATGGATAATTTCAAACGTATAATTTCTCACAAATCATATGCCATGGTGTGTCTTAGATCCAATTTCAATCATAGTGTTTGATTTCAGTGGTATTGCATAACAAATAATATTATAATTGAATACAAATCATTTACTTTGTACATCATAACGTAAATACACAAACATATCTAGAATAACAGATATTGGAACAACAGCCTACGGAAAAAAATAAAATAAAAAAAATAATATTATAAATATAATGAACAATAGTAGTTTGAATTGTGCTGTTTGGTTTATTTGTTATTGTGTTTATTTATGTTTATTATTTGATATATTATGTTTTATGTTTATTTATATATTGTTTATTATGTTTATTATTGTGCTGTTTGTTTATTTAGTATTAATATATATATATATATAGAATTTTTAATTAAAAAAAAAAAACTTTAATGAACTCTAATTTGTACTCTTAACTAGCGTTATGAATATTTTAACACAACTAATGTACTTTATTCACAAAAAAACTAATTGTGTTTTTTCAATCATTTCCAGCCCGTGGAGGTCTGCCCTATGCCTATGCCCCAGCTGCCTACGCCGCCCCAGCCGTCGCCTACCCTTACTCAGCCTATGACTACTCCCGTTATCTCTACTACTGAACAACTTAAAATGATCTTTGTATTACGTAAAATATTTGACTACTAATTAAAATGTAATTTACTCACATATTATTTTCAAGGCAGGCATAATGTTTATGAATATATAATTGAGCACTGGTTACTCAAGGCACAAATCTTATGTTTTGAATAAAATCTCAGTACTTTACACCTACAAAATAAATCCCAATAAAACACGTATTAATTTATATATTGTCTTTGTATTTACCCAGTTAAAAAGCATTCATAGAATCAAAATGCATTTAAAGTAGGTAAGAGAATTACTCATCTATTTTTGGCTGGACATTTTGAACAAGCTTCGTGCCAAAACACCTGTTTTGTCGAAATTTACCTTGTAGTGATAACGTCGAAATCCTCCGTTCAAGGTCACTGGTGTTTGATACTGGTTTTAAGACAAGCAGGATATTGTTGGAAACCAGCATACGTAGGGACATTAGGTGGAGATTTGACAAGGATAAGGACCTGGATATCTATTAAATTAGGTTATAATTTGAATCTAAGTATTTTAAAATTAGATGATAGCGATAGCTGTTCTGTTCAAGACTTAAAAACTATAGTAAGATGTGAGTTCTGTATTCATATTTGTAGAGTAAATATAAATATACTGAGTAAATATAAATATCAATTTAGGCCACTAAATTGAAACTCTCAGAAAGAGCAGGGAGAGACCTAAAGTACACTAGAATGTATTATATATTCTATGTTACGCGCTGTTTGTCTCATATATCTGACACTTGAAAAGTCTCATACTCAGTTTTCTTCTCAGGCTCCAAACTGAAACCATCACTTCCTCTCACCTAAGTTCAAGTTGCTGAATTTACAGCACTGCGCCACTTTATTTGGCTAGTTATAAAAACCAAGGTTGGCTAAAATAAATTAATGGACTCAATTCATTTACTTATAGATTTACTGACATCTAAAACGCCAAGGTTTTATCACTAACTTTTATAACTTATAACTATGTAATTAGATAGTTGATAATATATAATCAAATCGTAATGAACTTTCCAAATCGTCGTAATCTACTTTCGTATAGTCAGTAGATATTTTATCACGACCTTTTAAGCCATCAGTATTATAATTTGGATGAGTCGGTGGCCAGGTGGTCTAAGGGTTCAGGACTTCATACCTGGGTTTATAACCTAGCCTAACCTAGATGAGTTGTTTGGAATCCTGTCTTACTGGAAGAATTTATCTATAATATCCACATTTGTTATACTTCCTCTGTATGAAGGAGTATCAACAGTCTATCGGGAATGGTAAAAGTGAGGTTCTGAGGATTATCTGCCTCTAATTTTTAACGTGTAAAAAATAAATAAATAAAATTAAAAAACAAAACGAAACAAATATCTTAGTACAGATAAAATACTGAGGTTAACATTTTTTATTTATTTATTAATAAATCTTCAAGACTGTTCCGGTGCTAAGACAGTTCTCTAGAAATAACCACTAATTAAGCATCACAATAGCCCCAGGCCGACATAGGGACATACAGCCTAGCGCAGAATCTGAACCACGCAATATTGGTGTGATTTTAGACAATGTGACCAGCCTGATGCTCAGACATCAGTGAGTGGCGCAGTGTAAATGGCTAACGTTGGCTTTTAAATTACTTATACTGAAGTTTTATTATGATAATAATGATTAACTTATGTTTTCAACACGTTTTAAAGTGAAAATGCTGTTTTATTAACAGTCTGCACATGCCGCCATGTTGAAATTTTATTTATTTATTTTTATATATTCATAAGACGCCCATCGTCAAGATATGGGCGAATATGGATTTCGAATGAGTGTGATGAGTGTAGATGAGCGAAAGTAGTCATTGTTACTAACTAAGGCCGACTATTCCTTAGAAAGTGTCATTAATTAATAGCCCAATGACAAATGAACAGCCGGTGGTTATCAGCTGATCCTTCTCAATATGTATTATGACTCTGATTGGGATCGAACTGAGAACCTTTAGCACATGAAGCTGGGATTGAACCAACTACGCTACCGACCAATTTTCATTCTTCATAAGGCCAATATTAAACTAAAATAAAGATTATAGCTTTACTTATGAACATAAAATTTTAAATTTGATTTTTTTAAAAAGATAACCCAATTGTAAAGCCCCTGAGGTTATATTTTAAGTCTTTCTTTTGATTTTTTTTACATACCAATTAATTTTGTTATAGTTAAATAATAATTAAATTATTGTTATGATTCATAAAAATATATATTGGAAAAAGTAGATAAAACCTGTCTCATAGGGGCATTAGTCACACTTGTCCTATAAAGCATGTTTAAATTAAAATAAATATGTTAAAATATGTAAGCTTGAAACATTTTCAAGTGAAGTGATGTTTAACTGCAAAACGTAGGCGTCAGGTAGTGATAAACGCTCTGCCTGGTAGTCAAGTTGGGAAGAGAGCGTAAACTGCCATGACTGTTCAAATGTTTTGGGAACGGACAGACGATAATCGGTCATATGACAGTCGACGGAGTTGGAAGTATTTCCATAGTGAACACGAAGTAGAGGGTTGAAGGCGTGAGTGCGACAAAATTATCCACTGAAGAACACTATTAATTTTGCATGGTCCATATTTAATTTTATTTGTATTTCTACTTGCTATATACAATATAACCCCAACCAAGCAATATTACCTTAAGCTATACAAAGTATATCGTACTACGAACTGCCTTTGATAAAATATTGAATACATTTATTTTTGTGCAATCCGACATGATTATGGACAAACTCAGTAACAAAAAATACTTGCCAGCAGAGTTCAGTTTAACGTAGATATGAAAAAAATTCCTCCAAGTACTTAAAGATTAATAGTTGCCATAAATTTAGATCAACAAGAAAGTGTTGTAGCAATAAGTTAGCAGAATATAATTTTAAATACCGTCTATAAGTTAAAAACAGAGGTTCATTTTAAAAATTTATTTATTTTTCGTTAACATATTTTAAGTGTGATTGAGAATTTATTATAACTTGATCCAAACATGGTTGCAGTATAAATTTGTTTACAGAATCCCATTATTCCTCTTTGACAGTGGTCAGCTGTTGCCCCCCCCCCCCCACTTGCCATCTCAAAAACGGGTTTGCTTCTCGGATATAACCCGGGCTCGATGTTACCACCTCTAAACTTGCCTCTTTTCCTCAAAGTCTGCATTACATTTATTCTAACCAGGAATATTTTGGAAAATTGAAAAATAATGGATGAGGAATTAAAAGTTAAAGAAAATCCACAGCTTTCGAAACGGTCAAAAATGGGTTAAAAGCTTTTCCCAAATTCTTACGAGCATAAACATTTACTCCATTATTACTACAAATTGTGCCTGTTAAATTATAAGTTACTGAGTTGTGATGTACTACTTTTTTAAACTATCGTACTTGCAGCTTCTTCTATGTTCACTTCCTAATTGTTTTCATTATAAACTATACTCTCTTAGGATAACAGCACTTCCATATCTTTTTGGTGGCCTTGACTGAAATGTCCTATGTAATCACGGCAAACACCACCGAGACCGGCGTGGCTTTTCTTTAGACGATTCACCAGCTGCACACTGCTCACTGGTTACTTGGGGTGGTTCGAAAGTTACCCTTCATTCAACATTTTGATTATAGTCCTTGATTCTATTTTTAACAAAACTATTATGCACTGTGACCTTTTATCAACTGACAAGTCCCATAAATAATATGTTATGTTATTTTTGTATGTTATGTTGAATTTTTTTTAAATTTAGTAATAAAATCCTAAATTGTTATTTTACGATAGAAAATAATCAATTATGATTTTAGATATAAGTAAGTTTCAAGTTGTATTTTTACACATATTTACATTATAACTTACAATAAAACTTCATTCTGAAGAGAACTGTTTGCACATATTTCATTACAACCTGGAACAAATACAACCCAATTAGTTCTGTTGCAAAAACATGTAGGAAAACAAACAGCAAAATGTTTATCCATTTAAAACCAATAAAAAACACAGTTTATCTGTGATGTATTGTTAACTACTTCAATTATTGGATTTACTTGTTGTAGAATCTAACAATAACAAACTTGCACATTAAAGCAGGGGTTGGGTAAACAGAATGAATAATTGGGAAACGATTGTTAAACGTAGTTTTGCCATGTTTCACACAGTGATTTTCTAAAGCTAATAATACAAAATTATAATCGGATTATATATTTTAGTTAATATATTTACACTAATATATTTGGAACTTTAGGTGCCATTTATAATGGAGCCACCTTGAAAGGTATCATTTTCTAAAGCTACTGTGTTATTATTTCATAAAACTATAATTAACGAACTCCTCAAGTCACGAAGTTAAGTAAAAAAGAAAACCAGGCAGTTTGTAAGTAGATTATTTTTAGTAAGGTGTTTATTTAATAAGCCATTATACAGCAGCAAAAGCAAGCGTCTACAACAAATGTGTTGCTTTGTATGTCTGCATTTATAGTTGGGGCTTCGATGGTTAGTCCAGGCACTATATGTTTTGAAATGGTCGTTTTGAGAAGACAGATAGATTTTTGTGGAAACGTGTCCTGGATTACTCCAGTACAGTAATAGTTCCCACCTGTTAGAAAGGTGCAAATTATGGTGTGAAAAATCAAAATTTAAATTTTTTCCTAAAAAAATGTATTGTTTGCATTGTTCTCGTCTATAACTTGATAAATTATAATTGTAGAAGGAACACTCTCATTATAAAATGTGTTATTATTATATTTTACATAAGATAAGATTAGTTGGAGAGTCATGGTAACCTTGATTTACAGTTGTCTTAGAGTTAAGTAAAACATATAAACACACCAAACATGTAATTTTTGTATTATTATTGACGTACAGTCTTGCATTTGACAAATGACAGTCAGTAATTATTTGAATGAGGCACACGAGAGAGAGAGGTGATATTGACCCACCCTCCCGCCCATACACATACAGTAGTAATGACCCACCCGCCCGCCCATACATGTACAGTTGTATTGTATGGATGGGCGGGTGGGTAGATACCACTGTACGTTTGTGGGCGGGCGGGTGGATAGGTACCACTGTACGTGTTTGTGCAGGCAGGTGGGTCGATACCACTGTTCATTTGACAACACCTATTATTATTAATACCACCGTACGTGTATGGGTGGGGAGGGTGGGTCATTACTACTGTATGTGTATGGGCGGGAGGGTGGGTCAATACCACTGTATGTGTATGGGTAGGCGGGTGGGTCAATAATACTGTACGTGTATGGGTGGGCGGATGGGTCAATACCACCGTACATGTAGCCAGTAGTAGAATCGCCTTATTTATTTCGGAAACTGTTGGGCCCTAACAATACTTACAGTCGCAGCTTGTTTAAACACATAAATACAGCCATGATATTAAATATAATATGTAGATTATTATTGCTTTGGCTATTTTATTATTGGAACACACTAGTTATTTATTTATTTATTTATTTATTTATTTATTTATTTATTCATAAAACGCCGATCGTCAAGATATGGGCGAATATGGATTTCGAATGAGTGTGATGAGTGTAGATGAGCGAATGTAGTCATTGTTACAAACTAAGGCCGACTTATTCCTTAGAAAGTGTCATTAATTAATAGCCCAATGACAAATGAACAGCCGGTGATTATCAGCTGATCCTTCTCAAAATGTATTGACTCTGATTGGGATCGAACTGACAACCTTTAGCACATAAAGCTGGAATTGAACCAACTACGCTACCGACCAATTTGAGGTTAAAAAGAGGGTGCCAATAATAATTATTGGCACCCTCTTTTTAAAATTATTGCTGAGAATAAACAAATCCATCTAAATCCCAAATACTTGAATGACGTATTTATTAGTTTATGTCTTATCACTTGCAGTCTGTTTCGGATGTTATAAAGTTATAAGAAACACGAGTTATATTAGAAGAAATTTAGTTTCATTTCCTAGCAAAATCATAAGTGAATCGAACTATTGTACTTCAGTATACTGGTGGTCTGTTCTTATTCTTGTTCATATTGTATTGGGAATGTTATGCATAGATTCATTAAGTACTATTGTTCACATAACCTTAAAGATTTTGTGTCTTTACCTGCAAATTATGAGTAAAAGGGGTTGCCAACAATTGATTCGGATTTGTGTTCATTTTCACTTATTGGCAGCTAACTGACAGTGCCAATAGCTCGTATTATCGGCATGCCAATAACTGGTATTATTGGCATGCCACATCGGATAAATACAGTTATTATTGGCACACACTAATTATTGGCACTCTCTTTTTTAAGTTTTATATTAAGTAAGCCTATTATATACACAGGCAGATAGCCTATGTAGGATTAGTAATAAGTAACAGATCAAAGATTGCAACAATATGGGTGCCAATAACTAATTTATCTATGTGCAAATAACTAGGTATACGTTGCTAATAACTCCTGACATAAGGTATTTTTACTTCAAATAAATTAAAAAAAATATTATATGAAATCCGATGGTGATTTTTGTTATTCCGCCATCAAATAACAATACTAATACCCTTTACAAAACAACATTTAGATAATATTAAGCGTTTCTGTGAAGCGTAGACGAAATTGAATGGCATTACGTCCCTTAAAGTGCCAATAACTGGCGATTTACTAAGTACAATATAATATAAACACACCAAACATGTTATCTTTTTTATTATTGACGTACAGTGTTGCTATGACTACTGCGTTTGACAAACGACAGACAGTAATTATTTGATTGAGGTAGAAGACAATTCGTTTGAAGAGGCATTTGAAGTTGGATCAATGATACAATAGAACAACCTATGAACAATAGTTTGATTTAAACAATCTATATACAATAAGAAATAAAAATGTAAATGACATTGTAAATAATGAGAAAGTCTAAGATTTATATGTTTACTCAACATTTTTTCTTAACATACTCAAATTCACTATATAAATCAAGTAAATTATAAAAAAGGTGCATTGAAAAAACTGAAACATGGCAACCAAGCAAGATGGAAACGGTGTTCCCTTGGTTGCGGATGGTTACATCGATACACCGTTGGTTATAGCATTCCTAAACTCCACGTAGTTCCAGCATTTGCTGTAAGAGTGCTCTGAAGTCAATTCAATAACAAAATATAAAAGTTACAAGCTATGTCATAAGTATATGAGGTGATAAAATATGCCTCAGGTTTTATATCTATTCAGCCCTTCAACTAGTTACTATTTTTCAAGTAATTAATATTTATGACACGCAATAAAAATATCTTTCCATATAATATTTTACAGCCTCCAGAACCAACATGCAGTCGATGACTAGAAATAACTAAGTAAAAATATTTTTAATCAAGTAAATACGTCTTAAGAACCCCGTGACTGTATTATGTAATAGGTACGTCGATGTATTATCAAGCAATTAATGGGGGGAAAGTCCTAAGGTATAAGACGCACTAAAAAACACTTTTACCGTCCATTATAGGGAGGGTGTATTGGCCTTGAGACAGTTTGTATATTATAGTCTGAGGGACGTTGACAGCATTGGTCTCTCTTGCCACCAACCGCCACCATGAAGCTCTTGGTGAGTATAGCAAGTTAGAACTTGTTAGAACGTGAAGTATTGTTATTTCAAAAATATGCAGGCTCTAAAAAAAGTGTATTGGCTGTTAATTTTCTAGAGTGACTTTACACTTAATTATAAGCTAGAAATGAAAGTTATTTTTATTCTAATTCCATTTCGTTTCGTGTATATCTTTTTATGTTCTCTTAAAAAACAATAATTGTTCAAGAAACATTTGACTGACTGACTTTAAATTTTGCACATTTCTTTACATTACCATTGTTAAACGGAAGAAAAATAACCATTGCCACTAGTCATTAATAAAATAATGAAAATGTTTGAATCATTTTTGGGTTATAATGTCATTGGAGTTAAAAATGTTAAATGGCTATCATTCTGAAATGGCTAATTGGTAAATTTTTTGCATTTAAACTATGTTTATGTAAATAAGTGTGAAAGTTATTACGTCAGTCGGTTTAAACTCAAATAATAGGTTTCGAGTAATAACTCAAAACTAATTATTATATGTGTTTTACAAAACAGTTAATAAACTATTCTGTAAAATATATAGAACAGAAAGTTATCCACTAAATGTAGTGGAATCCGAAAAATGTATCTTTAATTTTTTGCTCAAAAGTAGGTTAAATCCAACAGTTAAAAGTCAGGATAGACATTTTCGACACACTGTATAACATTTAATATAATAATAACCCACTTTAATACGTGTAGTTATACTGCAGCATAGGTAATTTCATTCGATCAAAGTTTTTAAGGAGCAAAAATCATATACTTTTTTAAATGATAAAAAGTGCATATTTTTTAATGTTAAAAATAAAAATTCACTAATCAGTTCACATGGGCCTTAAGGCCAACGAGTGAAGTACCTACTGTTAGCTCAGTTCAAGCATTTTAACATTAACAACGTTTGTAGGTAGATT
Source organism: Stictocephala bisonia (assembly GCA_035578905.1). Lineage (NCBI taxonomy): Eukaryota > Metazoa > Arthropoda > Insecta > Hemiptera > Membracidae > Stictocephala > Stictocephala bisonia. Next base: position 4,082,013 of record JAQJVL010000007.1, read on the forward strand.
AAGGTTTACCTACTAGAAAAACTTTAAATTGAAATGTGTACTTTTGTACTACACACAATGAACGAGCAAACTAAACCTTAAACAGATTTACAAAAACAGATTTTTAGTTAACTTATTTGGAAATCTCTATCTTATTTTCATTTTTTAAATTAGACTTTTTAGGAACGAAACATAATGCCAAGCTGAGTATGTTTTGAAAATAACATAATAATACTGTATTAGATCGTTGTAGATTTTGAATATCGCACGCATATTTGTGCTTTTCCCAGCCCTGAAGATTTATCTAGAATTATTTTTAGAACACATTTAATTTGAAACACCTCTTGAGTGTGATGTAATGACGTATTATATTTTACCAATTTAAAAATTTCAATTTATTAGCCTTGAACACAACAAGTTGATGAGTTTAAAAATAAATATCAAATAAGAAATTAGTTAATAAAACGTATATGAGCAAATATTGGAAATAGTATAAGATAACAACAATTCATAGATCGTAAATCTAATATAAAATTGATTTTTTAATGTAACACAAACGTTTTCGAAAGCAAAGCTTCCATCTTCAGGTTATGTGTAAATAAAAAAAAAAAAATTATTTACACATAACCTGAAGATGGAAGCTTTGCTTTCGAAAACGTTTGTGTTACATTAAAAAATTAATTTTATATTGGATTTACGATCTATGAATTGTTGTTATCTTATAGGAAATTAGTTGTTGTTTAATTTAGGAAAAATTAAAACACTTTATTTAATTATTATAAAATAAGTATTTATAATCTTATTTATGAAAGACAATTATTAATTATTTACCCAATAGTTGATTTTAAAATAATATACTTAAATACTTATTTAAATTAAATCGGTAAAATTAAAACTACGTACAAACATTACATACCTAATTGCAATGTTAGGTGGTTCTTTATATTTAATTTCAAGAACAACTCACTGTTATAAAAACTGTCAAAACTAACTCACTCAAGTAACACAATTTGTATCCAAACAAAGACAAGGACTTAATATCATTCTCACGTAGCCAATTCATGAGTTGCAAGAATGTATTAGCTCTGCACAATCATTATTTTCACTCCATTATTACATGTAAATATTTATATATATTTTATAGCTCGTTCTGTTTGCTGTCTTCGCTCTGGTCGCCGCCGAGGAGGCTTTGAAAGAAAAGCGTGACATATTGTATGGTAAGTAGAAAAAAAGTTAAACTATTTCATCCAAATTTTTGAAATTAAGTAATATATTAGCCTATGATACAAATATAAAAAATATATAGTTTTTATTACATTGAGTAAAACGGCAAAAGTCACAAAATATCAGGTATCAAAACAGATTAATTTTAAGATGCCAACCTCAAATAATATAATAATTTCAGTAAGTTTGTATGGAACATTCTCTCTCCTTGATTTTTAGTTTATTAATTATTCATTATTAAAATGCCGATCATCAAGATAAGTATGAACTATGAGGGGCGTATGAGTATGATGAGTGTAGATGAACGAGTGTAGTGATTGTTCCGATTGTTACTCAGGAAGGACCATTTATGAATAGCCCAATGGGCAACTAAGGGATCTACAGCTTTACGTGGAATCCAAACCACGTAGTGGTGGTCTGATTTCAGGTAACAGACAAGCCTGACACTCAGTTCTCTTCCCTACAAAAAATCTGAACCTTGACTACCATCCAACATGGACACCCCAGACTTTTTTTGAGTCATATTAATGTAAATGTAACAATATGTAACATATGTAAAATTAAATAATGATTAATATAATGTATTTTGTTCCAGCCCGTGGAGGCCTGCCCTACGCCTACGCCCCAACCCCATACGCCTACGCCGCCCCAGCCGTCGCCTACCCTTACAGCTACTCCCGGTACCTCCCCTACTACTAGACTGAACATGGCACTAAAACAAAATAAATATCCATAAAAACTCGAGCCAAGTACATTTTCGGTAAATACATATAAAGACAGCATTAGTATGTATAATGTCCTAGATTATCTAAGGCAGTTCTAAATATAACACTTTACAGCTATTTTGTAATATGTAGTATTTTTTTTTTACCTCATAATACCATGACGTATAATTCTAAGAGACTTGATGCATTGTTAAAGGTATTTGCATTTTTATATTAATGCACAAGTAATGTAATACTTTACTATATTAATATAAACTATGTCCTTCATCAAAACATAATATCACTAATTAACATAATCTGAACTTTTAACATTTATAAATATTTATTAAACATTAAAAAAGTTACACTTACAGCAGCCCAAGGAAAACGTCATACAATCTTTGTCATACGATAGAAATTTTGTCATATATAATTTTGTTTATAGATGGTTTTTATTTTCACTTCTAATTCAACACTTCTAAAAATGTGACTTGGACCAAAATTTAAAACGTTACTCCAATAATTCCCAACAATCAGTTAAAGATATTTCCAGAATATTAAAGAAAACTAACTATTGTAGTGAAACCATTGCAAACTGCAATTGTTGTGAGACAAAAAACGGATATCAATACAGAATATATTTGGAACTTTTAATATTTCCAGTCAAAAGTTTTCAGATAAAAATTGTTCTTTTCTAGTTTCCTTTTTTCCCTGTGGTTGTGAACATGCAACACACGTTCACTTCAGTTTTGAACAATACTTTTACTACACTACATAATTAAATATTTATAAGACTAGTTATTTATTTAAATAAAAACAGTGATGGGAATATTAACCTTTTATTAGGAATATTTAAAATCTGTTAGCAATTTTTAAATTTACAATCAATTTGTCCTTGAGAAGCCATCCACGATTAAGAGTAGTCTAATTTAAATTATTAGAAAATTATTTCTGGAAATAAAAAATATAACATTTAAGATTTGAGATCTAGGTCTTATATTTTTTTAATACAAGTTATAATATTTAATAAATATTTTAAACTTTTGAAGTAGAATAACTCTAGTTCTTCTTTCCAAACAAAATTACAGACGATGACAAACAAAATTACAGGCGATGACAAACAAAATTTCAGGCGATGACAAATTAAGTAATCTGCTAGATTGTTCGTAGTTTAACACCGTAATGCAAATATACTTCAGTAAAAGTAAAGGGGTGTATAGTTTTAATCAACCAAAGTGAAAGCAACAACTTTCTTATCTTAAAGAATCCACCCAGGTCCCAAGGGAGTGACTTTTCATTTCCCTGGAAACTGGGGAAAACCAAAGAGACGCCCACCTGGTAAAAGCTTCCCTCTTGAAATTAAACGTCTTCAATGAGTTGTTATTTTATATTTTCAACACCACTCGTATATCTCTAGTACTTTTTGCTTATCTTTTGTAATAATATTATTATAACAATTTAACGCTCTCATTATATTTCTATTTACTTTTATATTCATTATTAAATAACGTTTTGGATTTAAAATTTGCTTATAAGTCTAATCTAATAAAGTGTTTCTCTTTTCGATACTCTATTTACTAGAATATAAAAAAGAAATATCTGATTGCCATGGTAAACTTTTTCTGAAATTATTATCAGTTTTAATGAAAAATCATCATCATCTTGAAATAGAAAGTAATTGATTGCAAAATTATTAGACAAATTATAGTTTTTGATAGTAGCATATTTCATAACAAGAGTGGAAAGTGGGGTTTTGCATGTTCGAGACCATATTATGTTTGAAGAGCGAGACTTGTCGAGCAAAAGGTTAAGAACATGCAAAACACTTTCATTTGAGTTTTGAACATTACTAAACTACATATATTTTATATCCATAAGACTAATTACTGTATTAGACTAATTAATGTTGTAGACCATAAGACTAATTAATGTAGTAAATATAATTAGTATATCTCTTAATTAGATTTAAGCTAGAGAGATAAATAAGTGAACTGTACAAGAAAAAGATATTGTAAATGCAAAGATATGAATAAACTAATAAATTTGCTTAAATACAAACTGTTATTTGAATATTACAATTTTATTACTATTAGGAATATTTCAAAACTGTTAACGTTTTTTAAAGCTAATCCTATTATTTAAAGTGAACATTTACAATAAAAGTGTAGTTTTGGTTTTTAAAAACTCAACAACCTTTAGTAGGAATTTGGTTTAAGACATTCAAAACATTGTTTTTGGTTTGATCAAAACTTTCGTCCTGATTCTCATCTTTAAAAAAATTCCTCGACCTCTTGGTCATACTTAAAAAAAGGTGTCTAATGTTTATTGTTAACAATTTCCCACATAAACATTAAACATATGTTAGTAAATATGAAGTTTCGCAGGTGGTAAAAACTTAACGAAAACAGCTGATCTCAAAGTAGTTTCCTTAACTTCTAAAAAGAAGATTTCAAAATGATTCAATACAAGCTTTCTCAACTATTTATATCAAGTCACATAAACTAACAATCTGGTTAAACATTACAGTCATAAACAACATAATTTATAATTTAATGTAACAGAAATCATGTGAAATAAAAGAAAATACGTACACATGGACGCAAAAAAAAAGATCCTTGGATGCAAAGTGAAGGACGGTGTCTGGACATCAGGTTTGACCACAGAGAAAAAAGAAACAGAGGCCACTTTCTTATAGACCTTAATGTATATTTTTATACGTCTACGTTTTCTTAATAATTACGTTACTAAGAAAACTGTAATAATTACGTTTTTGGACACTGTAAATACTTGCTGTGAAATACATTTTTACCAAAACTCCACCAATAATAGTTGAGGTACCGAGAGATTTGTAACAAACTTAAATATAAATTATTTTTGTGTAAAATTGATGGACAAGATATTTTGATTAAAAACATCTAAACGACAGCCATTTTGGAATGGCTAAAGATAACTTAATGGCCATATTTAAACACTAATTAAAACGGCGTTGACTCAAAGAACTGTGCAAAGTTAAAAAAAGTTCGTAGTTTAAACTTTTCTTGAGTTATTCATTTCTGTGTAAAAATCACAAACAGACACTTATCAAAGCAGAATTTGATAAAATTATGTCATTAGTTTTCTGCTCTAAATTAGGTGTAGAATGTGCTGATGTACAGACAGGACATCTTTTAATGTTGTATAATGTTTAATGTTGTTGTTGTATATATTATTTTTTTTTTTTTTTTAGTTTTTCTCCTTATGACAAATATGCCATTCATTTCTTCCTATTCAAAATTAAATTAGGTTACCTTAGTTTAAGGTAGCAATAAGCATTCACGGTAAACATATAATAAATCAATCTAACCCGCTTATTTATTTAATATCTCAAAAATTGACATTTCCACCGAACATTTTCTATGTTTTCATTCAGGGGGGTTGATAAAAATCATTAAAATTGGGTGGGACCCCTATATTCAATATTTAAAAAAACTTCGTATGCAAGTTTACTATCCTTATCCAATAAATCTTTAATGCCTCAGCTTATTATAACATTCCTCTATTTGTATATAAATGTTGAATAACGAAACAGGAGGCTGAACGGTTCGGACAAATAAACAGACCAGAAGTGATTTGGTTTAAGGAAACATGGAAGCTGTATTTACTTAATCTATTAACGGTAACTAAGTAACATTCCGGACACGTGTTCCTTGCGGCGGTGTTCCCAAGGTCAGCCGGAACAATGGAATGGAATCACATCCATCTCCCGACTGGACAGCTGACGATATCTGATGCAGCATGTCACACTGGCGGGATTTATTGACACACCAGTAAATATTGGGCTGTAAACACCCCCGCCAACAACTGTGGGTTGGGGAAGGGGTTGTGGAATACAAGAGAGTGAAGTTTATGCCAATGAACTGTAATGATGTATTAGTTTATAGATCTGGGGTTATAGTGAAACACCCAAGCCACTGAATATAAAAAAAGAAGATATTTATCATTAATAAAAACAATAATCAATAAGTAAATATATCAAAAAATTAAGCACTTTACAGACGCTTCTGAAAATATGACATCTTGTTGAAAAAGTGGTGAAATATGAGTTTATATATAGTGGATTGAGAAGGATTTCAACCGTGGAACTTGTTTTTTACTGAGATATTAAGAAATAGATTTTTATTTTACGTAAAAATTTATAGTTTACGTAAAAATTGGGTGCGTGGCAAAATAAGTTTTTTTTTTGTTAACCATAGCTCTTATTATCACTTTCAATATGGCCACTATAGGTGATTAGCCACTGAAGTAGTTTTCAAGAAATAATTTTAGTAGACCAAAATAGTTTTCGAATTCCTCTTCAGAATAAAAAAACTACTTAGTATTTATAAATGATGAAACAATCAGGCAAAATAATTGTTTTTGCCTGATATAATATATACATAGCCTAACCTAACCTGATAAAAAATATACTAGGGGAAACCCCTGACCACTTAGAATGCTAACCACGACTCTCGCTACACTCGATACACCTTCGGCCTCGGCATGTGACTTTTGACTACAAATAATAGTAGATTAACTGTATAATGTAAAATCACAATATTAAATTTATTTACTGTATTTAAATCACATTACTTACGTTGCTATATTTATTAGTATAAATACCCAATGGTATTACTTAGCCTATTTCAAACGTGTTCACTTAATTTGTTTTCGTTTAACAGCTGAAGTTTAAACTTTTAATGCATCAATATTGTAATTTGAAACTTACAAAATAAACATGTTTATTTATTTACAAAAAACAGCTATTATTAATTTATTAAAAATCACCAATGTTATTCTTATTTAAAAAAGAAAATGTTGAGGGGCTGTTTGTACCTCTTAGGAATAGAATTTCAAAAAATCCTTTCTTAGTGCGCCTCTAGGGCGTAAGATAAACATGTGTACTAAATGTCATGTTTCTATCTTATATGGTTTTTGCTAGGCGATGTTGAATCAGTCAGTGAGTGAGTCAGGACTTGTCTTTTTTTTATATATACACGTACAGTGTTATCGACCCACCCACCCACCCACCCATACACGTACAGTGAAATCTTTAGCATAGCTTAGCTAATGACTTAGCATAGCTTGTTATGTTATGACTTTCACCACTGTAAAAATTGATCATTTTAGTTTCCAATGTTATACATTTTTCTAAATAATTGACAATAATATACACAGAATTTAGATTAAGCGTATCTGTTATTATTGCAACAGTGGTATTGACCCACCCAGCTGCCCATACACGAACAGTGGTATTGACCCACCCGCCCGCTCAAACACTAACATTGGTATTGACCCATCCGCCCACCCATACACGAACAGAGTATTGTGTATAGCTGTTTTTGTGACCAATTGTGGAGCGTTAGTGTAGTCCCATGCAAATATATTGCAGTTTAAAACCAGCTGTGGTTATAGACCTCACTAACTAACCAAATTACTGGCACAGATATCCCTATATAAGAATATAACGTACTGTGGTACTGACCCACCCGCTATATACATGTAACATTTTCAATTATTTTGTACAAAACGTTTTATGCGGAATAAAAAGTATTTCCCAGAAAATATAGAACTGACTTTACTTAGTGCTGATGTTATAGTCCTGAAACTTCACAAATACTAACAAATCTAACTAAATTACAACACAACATTTCTATATCACAGGCCAATATTTGACGAAAAATATCAATATTTTTGCCAATGAAATATAAACAATTCTAACTGGCTGTATTTATCAACATATTCGAAGATAGGAATCGTTAGGACAACAGACAATATAATTCTTATAAAACTATTCGTTTTATAATTTCTATGCTTATCAAAGAACGAAAGTCCGGGGTGTCCATGTTGGGTGGTAGCTATGGGACGATGCCGTGCAGGGAAGATCACTGAGTATCGGGCTTGATGACCAATACTACGTATTTCGAATTCCACCTAAAGCTGTAGGTCCCTTGGTTGCCCTGGCTATTAATAAATGGTTCTTTATAAGGATCAATCAACCTTAGTTAGTAACAATGACTACACTTGTTCATCTACAGTCATCCCTCATTCACTCCTTATATTCACTTATATCTCTACGATTAACGTACTAGTAATAAATACGAGTATAATGAATATTAAAAAAATATTTATAAAATTTAAGACACTAACCATAACTATTGAAGAAATTTAATGCCCATTTAAGAAGAGTCTTCATTGGTTCACTCATTGACTATCAGTTTATTATTACTGTTGGCTTGCACTGCACTTATCAATGTCAAAATAAACCAGTGAGTTGCTAACTTTTTACGAAGTATGATACATAATTCAAATGCAGAACTAATTTATTCTTTTTCTGGTCTGGAGATATTTTTCCTTTTTTTACTACAGAAACTCGAACGGGTTTTTTGCCCCTTCCACTTTAAATGTAAATTACTTATACGCGTTCAACGCTCTAAATACTAACTTTGAATTTATAGGTGTCTGATAGCAAGAACTAATAAATATTTTTTTATTTGTTGGTCTGCATTGGTGATGCAGTGCTGTAACCCAGCTACTTGGAGACAGTGTTCTACAGACTTTAGGCGATGGGTTCTATACTCGGTCCTCTAAATACTGAAATGGCGTCCGCTCAACGGTTGCTATCATCATGGACACTACAAAAGAAGTCTTGAGTGTCCATGTTTGGTGGTAGTTAGTGTTCAGATGTTATGTAGGGGAAGGAACTGAGTATCAGGCTTGTCAGTTAGTTGAACATCAGACCAACGTTCGGACTCCACGTAAAGCTGGAGGACCGTTATTTCCCCGGGCTTTTGATATAAAAGCCCTTTATGGGCACAAGTTTGCTAGTCACCATAATACACAGGTCACAGGTCATCCAAATTGATCCTACACTCATGTAATCATTCAAATCCGCCTTAAAATACTCACAAAGTTTTGTCGGCGGCTTACGTTTGAGAATAATAATAATAATCAGTTAGAAAAAGTAATAATAATAAACGAGGCAAAAGATTAAATTATGACTGATAGGCATATTCTAATGCAATGTCTGTGGGACATACTATTTATCACACAATAAAAATAAATGTCGCACAACAACATGTATTTCTGTAAATGTCACACAACAAGTACTGATCAATTTCTGTAAAACACCTTTACTTTATCCAGACCAAAAGGATTTACAAAGGAATTTACAGTATAACAGGGAACTAAAGTCATAAATTGAAAAATCATAATTAAGATTAAATATGTAATAAAAAAAAAGATACAACTGAATACAGATTCCAATTTACTTGTTTCATTTTAGCGTACAAATATTTTAGGCAAAAATCATTGATGGAATGATTATAAGATTACTACTAAATCTATTTTGTTAGTATTTCTTATGAATGTTGCGCAACATTCGGGAAGATCTAATTTTAAAACTCAGCCTTAAACTCTAAGTATAACTTTAATAATTTTTAATACACTTAATTAATATTCTCTGAAAACTGTGGTGGGAATTAAGCGTATATCGAACTACACAGCAACATTTGTGAAAATTAACAAAATATACAAAACAAGATACCAATTTATATAACGTATACGGGGCGTCCAAACAGTCTGGCTACGATGTTATATTGTTTTAACCATTACAGACTAGACAGTTATATTTAACACAAAAATGATAAACGAAAAAGGTACTTAAAGCAAGTCATAGTTTCGTTGAACGTTAAGCTTTATAAACGACATCTTAGTTTGTCGAATCATTGGATACTAAAACGGTAACTTGTAGAACAATCAAACTGTGCCTACAAATGTTTTTTTAAAGAAACCTAAAATTTATTATCACACTACAGGATGGTTCCCGAGGGCTCATACAAAAATATTTAGGGAAAACTGTACATCAGATCGAGTGTATATAAAATTAAAGCTGTTTATCAAGAGAGCACTTACCCTACCAGGTCCACTCTACATAAAACGGTAGAAATTGACATGCAAAAAAAGCCAAATGAAAAATGCCTTAGAGTGTTTTTTTATTTCCTTGGGTTACGATAATATTCATAACGAGAACCCACTATAGACATAGGAAACAGTTACACAAATAATTATGATAATATATTTTTATTTTTGATTGTTATTAGTTTAGTTTAGTATGTTTAAATTTTGAAGCTATTCTTCATTATTTTTATCATCACATGATGTTTGAGTGTTGCTATATATGGAATGAATGTCTGGCATTTTGAATTTTCACTTAAAGCTATTTATTTTCGTAATTATTATTTATACGAAATTAATCTATTGTAAAAGGTTGTATGATTTGTATTTAATTGTTTCTTATTCTAAGCCATTGTTTGCTGGCAGTCTTAAGTTTAGTATAGCTAGATTTTATTTGTAGAAAATTAATTTATTTGTGCTGTATATTTTAGTTATGTTGTATTGTTAATTATGTACATTTAGTTATAATTATTGATATTAAGTTGAAATATCGATTCTGTTATTGCTTCATTGCAATCCTATTGTACAAGAGGACCGATTATACGATCACCAACAATCTCTACAAAACTTTGTACCCAAGTAGCTGGATTACAACACTGAGCTACTAGTGCCGAGGGAATTTCAAAATTAAATTCTAAGAATTAAATTTAAATTGAAAAGTAATAATATTAACGTTACTGTATATTTGTGATATCTTATTTGAATTAGTGAAAGTTTGAAAAAATCGAATCCTCTTAAGTTAAAAGCCAAAAACTTGAACAAAGCCAAAGGCACGAAGCGATCCGTTGACCTGGCAAATAAAACTCACTCAAACTGGTTTCTAAACCGCCACATTTTGAGTTTTGGTTTTATTGGGCCCTGCCCATGTTCAACGCCCACCTCCCCAGAGTTCACTGATCCGTTAGAAAAAAAATGTCACGACCCGTTTCCATTTGTTAGAAACGGTATATAAGGGCTAACGTTTGTTACCGTGGTATCAGTCGAACCCCTCGTACGTCTGAACGCTTCAAAATGGCCGTCTACAAGACTCTGGTGAGTACCGGCTAAACACTGCACATTTTAAAAATAATTTAAATATTTTTTTAAATTTTCATATAAAGCCAAGTTTTGATCTTAAATAAACATACTGCTTCAAATTGTAAGCGCCTAAAGTCACTTTTGATATTATTTTTTTTAATAGTTCAAAATATCTTAAAATAAAAGATCTGTAATAACATTAAACTTTCTCAATTTACTATTAAAATACAAAATGTATTTAATAAAAAATTTAAATCAGACTTTTGTTAAAGTTTATGTGAAATTATATTTGTCTCTAAGATTTCATAACAATACATTTTACGGCAAACAGCTCCTAAATGAATTAAATAGCAAATGACTTATTTAATATATATAAAATAATACCTTGACAATATTTTGGAAAATTCCAATATAGGCTACTGTGATTTATTGCTAATGGTTCAAAGTGCTGTAAAATCAAAGATATATAAAAAGAATTAAACCTTCTCAAATTATTGTAAAAATATTAATTCATTACAGCATTTAAATTAACTTTAGTTACAGTCTATGTAAAATAATATTTCTTCTCAACATTCATTACAGTACATTTTACTATACATAAATTCCTTCTGTATTAAATAAACATTTCTTAGAAAATGTATACATTAGTAAATAATAAGTTAAATGTCATCAATGTTTTTGAAAAGTTTACCTTGCTATAATTTTTGTCGATAGTTCAAAATACCTCAGAATAAAAGGTCTATAAAAAACTTTCTGAAACTGTTATAAAAATAATTATGTCATATAATACAAGATTGAAATACTATTTTTATTTCAGTCCATATGAAATACTATTTTCTTCCTCGTACTTCGTTAATATAGATTTTATTTTCATAACTCCTGACTTTGTCAAATATAATTTAATAAAATATTTAAAATACTAAATCAAAGGATGCTAATTTTTTATGACAGCAAGTACACTCTGCTGTGATAAGTCTTTTAATTTTAACAAAAATATTACATTGGCTACGTCAATAACAGGTATACAGTGATTTGTGCCAATATACTGTAGTAGCTTCAAAATAGTAGGTAGCTATGGATTTTGCTAAAAGCTCAAAAATACCTATAAATCAAAGATCTTAAAAAACTAAACCTTCTTTAATTATTATTAAAATATTAAACTAATTTTATAAAATTTATAAAAAGGCTTTTTAATATGAAATAATATTTCCTATTCATAGGTAATATTACATTATAGTAAATTTTAATATAAATAGCCCCTATCGGTGTCAAATAGCTATTTATGAAAATAACTTTTAGTTAAACTATAAATTATTTTAATATTTTGGAAAGTCTACTCTGCTGTGATATGTGCTAATAATAGTTCAGCATACCTTAAAGTGAAATATGTTGCTTTTTAGCAAAACATTTTCAAATTATTCTTAAAATATTGAACAAATTTAATAAAAACTGAAACGTAATTTTTCCTAAATTTAAACTGAAATAATACTTCATCCTCAAAAGCATTTCACTAGAATATATTTTACTATACATACATCTACTAACTGTATTTTATAAATATTCTAAAAGGGAAAAGTAATTAAAATAATAAATTAAAAATTTTCAATATTTTTGTGAACAGACCTCTTGTGTAGCATTGTATCCCCTGCATCATAATCAGTCTATTGATAAATAAAGTGTCATTGTGCTAATAAATAACAATCGGATATTTGCGCAGTTTGTCATTCCAAGAGATCGCAAATGTGTATTTACTAAACCATTGCATGGGACAGTTTATCCCACACTGTATTTATTGATTGTATTTACAAATGGCTGGGGGCAAATGTACAACGTGGCCAAACCACATAATGTCCGACACGGGATTAGCTCAACTGGTGGTTACAACGGTTTATTTGTATTGCTTTACGGTCGTAAACTATTGGGCCGAATATATTGCAGGATTACCAAAACAGGAGAAGGACTGTTTTATTTTCCTTTAATGAAGTAACACTAGAGAACGGAACAAAGTTTAAAGAATGGTGTGTTTAAACAGTTGTGTTAATATAGCCAATTAAATTTAGAAGAGTCTATAAGACTTAATTCAGAATTGTTAAACTGTAGTTAGTTTATAGCTGATCTTTATTTAGTTTTGGCCTCTGCTAGCCTAGCGGTTAGCTCTCCTCACCTCAATCTACGGGTTCAAAAGTTCTACTCTCGGGAGGTTCAAATAAGTTTAGCTTGTTGGGTTTCAACTGTTGTCCCATAAATACGTTAAAATAAACAGTAAAAAATCAAAATAGGGTTGAAAGACATAAAAAAACAACTGTATTCTGTTTCAGTAACAATAAACGTGCTTTTTAATTCTGTCCATTAATTCTAAAATGTGAAAAAAAAAATATTTTAGTTACAAACTCCGTATTTTTTAGAAATATGCCTACACACTTAGATACATAATATATTACAAATAATGTACATATTTATACATTAGTAGTAATAATTATTATGTATATTCTACAGTGTTGTGGGGGGGGGGTTAAAGGAAGTAACTGACAAGGTGCTGGCCCTGCCATCGCATGACAAACTGAAGAAATAACAACTCGACACGTCATATTCAGTGCACTGTTGGATGCGACCTCTGTTTTTTGTTGTTGTGAAACATACCATGGCCTATAAATTTTAACTTGGGGTCTGTCCTAATCCTTTTACATTGAGCCTGCTGAGATATAATTTATAGGCCTGTTTTTTTTATTTAAAAACTTTTTTTAACTTTAAAATTAATTTGTGTGACTATGCTCTCACGAGAGGTAGGATCCTCTTAGCACGTCTTGACTCGTAACGCGCTTTTCCATTTGATTCCACTATTTAGTACGCGGCCATTTTACGTTTTGGGACGGTCGGAATCGTCTATTTGATTTTGAAAAAAGCCCGAGATTACAAGCATATTTAAGAAAAAGATAACTGTCTTATTATTGTGCTTCAAATGTTATGCTTTTCAAACATTTAGTTTTAGTTCAAGGAAGACTAGGGACAGTTTTTTTGTTTATAGACGTATAAAAAATGAGGCGTGCGTAAGTGATAATAAATCAAACAATATGACATTTAATGGTTTCAGAATTTGCGAGGAATATTATTTTTATGTAAAAGAACCTTTTTAAATAGTTTCTTTATTTGAGAACCCATTGGTGTATAATGGATACAATCAAACACGAAGATACGGGAACACATATTCTGATAATGGCGGGTACAAAAATTGCTTTTAATAAAAAACTGTGGACAATATTATATTATAACTATTTATTTGAGCTTACAAACATCTAAATGGTAAATTTTAAGCTATCCCTATTGGAAATTGTTTGGAAATCCTCAATGACTCTTACCTTTCGTATCAACCGATTTACTTTACAGTGCGTGGACATTATAAGAAACTTGTTCAAATTTAGCTTCATTAAAAAAATATTCTTAAATTACCTCAGTTTCTGTTGGGGCAATATTTAGAATTTTATTAATGTATATTCCAAAAAAAGTAATGAAACAACAAATATGTTCCACCAAATCTTAGAAACAAAGCTGAAATTTATAATTCGTATATTTATACTCTATAGGGGACTATTTTCTTGATAAACTTCTAAAATGAATTTATTAAGAAAAATAAATGTAGCGTTTGGTTTTTACTTTTTAAATCCCTCAATATCTATGAAATAAAGCTGTAAAAAAATAATTAGAGGCTGTGTATGTAATAATTTTAAGACTTCATTTTTAATACTTCATTATGTATCATATAAATACATATTTCCATGTTCAGACCCTTCTCTTCGCCGTTGTGGCTGTTGTTGTTGCTGAGGAGGCTTCCAAGGACAAAAGGGACGTCATTGTTGGTAAGGACTTAGAAAAAATTGATCCTTTAAATTTAAAAAGCTCTAGTTAAGTATTCTTAAATAGTAACTGTTTAAATATTAAGGGCTGAGGTCAACAAAGAATGATCTTTTCATTCGCCAACTACTTTTCAGATTTCTGCTTATATTGGGTTAAAATATAACCTCAAACGTATTCGATCAGTTAAAATGTTCAAGTCAACAGTACTTAAATATTTATTATATGTATTGTCTGTCAACTGTTAGAAAACCTAATGTAAATGTAATTGAAATAACTGTAAAGTGCAAGAAACACCTTTCTTCAATAATAAAATATTTTTGATGGGCATGACAAGAAGTGATTATATAAATTGTAGTATAAAATTATTAATATTTTATGGAAAAAATAACGAAATGTTTATCGTAACATTTTTTCATTGAAAACACAATTAAATAACCACAGATAAATAATTTAATAAAATAATGTTATTATTAACTACCTCTACAACAAATATAAAAAGAACACGGTTAATTTTAATTTTTCTGTATAGCATATTCAAACAAGATTAAATATCAGTCATTGAGGAAAACTTGTAAATTTAAAATCAAAACTCTTGTATTACTCAGATTATAGTACATGAAGCATGATAATAGAAAAAAAACATAAAATAATTTTGCACTCACTAAAACAATTCAGTTACGATTACTGTATTTAAAAACAAAACTGTTATGATTGTAATTATTTTTGTATCAGGTTAAGTGGAAGAAGGGACTTTCTAGTCCCAACTTCGCCTGGTTAAATAAAGTCGTATTTCATTTCATTTCATTTCATTTCATTTTGACGAGACAATAACTGGAATGGTAAAATGTAATGGTTTGAATTTCATGTTAAATACTAACAGCTTGCAGCCTACAAAAATGCTAAGATGACACTTTTTTAGTAATTGTTGTTAGCCTAATAACATGACAGTTGTGAAAGTTTCAGAAATACAATCGAAAAAGAAAATAAGTACAGAACTTACTTCATTATATGAAAGTGTTATTTTTTCAGATATTATTAAATTTATTAATAATACCATGTTATTATTATTCATTTATTGTCTTTTGAGTACCAAATTTATAAAGCAACATAATTGAAAAACTAACCAAGTTTGTAGGAAAAGAAAATCGAAAGTATTACATTTAACAATAGCAAACATCAGGTAGAAGAACTTAAAAGAGAAATAATTTACTAGAACACACTTTTAAAACTAATTTCCTTCCAGGCGCCGTGCCATACGCTGCATCAGGGTATGTAGCCGCTCCCTACGCTGCATCAGGGTATGTAGCCGCTCCCTACGCTGCTGCACCCGGCTACGTTGCCGCTCCCTACGCTTCCGCTCCCTACGCTGCCGCTCCCGCCTATGTTCCTGCCCCTGCCGCTACAGCCTACGTCGCTCGTCCCGCTGGCTACGTCGCCGCCCCCGCCGTCGCCTACCCTGCCTACGATGATGGCAAGTACTACCCCGGCAAATACGAGAAGCCCACCTTCTACACTGCTCCCCGCGTGGTCGTCTGAACACCGAGGAAACTCGTCACTGGACCTGGTCATTTTGAGGAACCACTTTCAACCAATTGGCTTTTAAATTTCCATATTATTTATTGTCATGTTCAATTTATACTAAATTAAACAGAATTGCAAAAAAAGTGACTTTACTTTTCATCACTACCCGTTTATACCATGCCTACCTATTCATCTCAAAATAAATATACAAATGAGAAAATAAAATGTTGCTATTATTAAAATGTAGTGAGGCCTAATTATAGGCCTACAATAAGAACTAATTTTTAACGTTTACATTTTTAGTTATGTATTTATCTATTTAAAATACAATTTAATTTCAGTTATTTAAATAAAATGTAGTGAGTGCACTTATTATATATGACTGCAGCACATATTAAAGTATCGAAATATGATAATTAATCAAACACATAGCCTATTGTTCTATTGTTACTAAAAAAAGAGTTTGTAAATATTACGAAAAATGGAAAAATATCCGTAAGAATCTTAAAATACCTTATTTCTTACGTATGGGGTAGTTTGTTGTATAAGAATATAGTTTGTCATTGTCTTTAAGGTTAAATTTATAGGAATTTCAAGTTTATGACACTTTTCAATTGAATTTTTTATGTTTTCAAGCTCGGATCGACACACACACATGTGGTATTAATATTTTTAACCGACCGATTGTATTTCGTGATACATTTACTCAATGTCATGTCAGTAGATCTGGAAAACAAACTGTATTATACACCTATAGCTAATACAGGAACATGAATTTATTTTATGTTTGTATACTTAATTTTGTAAGTGAAAACTACGTATACACTTTGGAGGATGACTCTAGGGTAGAACACCTCACATGTAGGTTTATGCCGGGAAACTAAAAAACCCTATCTATTTTAAATAATTAAGGTTTTGAGGAAGTAAATATACAGATAACTAATATGACTAGATTTATAGTTAACATTAAAATCGTTATATGTAATATCTACGAACACACTTGTATTTTGTCAACACAACTTCTCCCTTATTTCTTTATCAATTTTAACAACTGAGGTGTCAACAAATGTCCCCTGTTCATATTTGCGCAATAAGGATCCATTTTAAATACGTTCACACTGAAGGGCACAGGAAACTTTCAAAGTACGTATTTTAGGCCATAAGTAAAACATAGGGGAGATTTAAATAGGTCGATAAGTAACATCTGTTCAAATGTAAATAAATAATGATTTTTATATTATTGAGAAGCTATAACTCAAGTACAATGAGTGAACTACTAGAAACAAATTTGTTATTGTTAGAAACAAAAGTATGATCTTACTTAATACGGTTTAACAGCTAACATTTCTTGTCAAAATTACATGCAGAGGCCGAAGTTTGAGTTGTCATGATCGCAGCAAGGTACGTGGTTGGCACACGAAGCATACAGGGGTGCACATTGAAATATGAATGGTATTAACTTATTATTTTAAAAAATATATAAAAAGTACTATTTTATACTAACAGTACTCCTGGCTGCTGTTACAAAAAAGCAAGACCTATATGTTAAATATAACTTTTCATTTAAATAAACTTATGACTGTATTTTATGATTTTCATTAGCTTATTAAAGGTTTTCTGTACCTCTGTTAATCGTGAAGATTTATTTCTTTGACGTTTAACAGAAGATCTTTTGTGATTGATTATATTCCAAAGTAGTCTTTTTTTAAGAGAGTCCAATCTTCCACTTAATCTTATTCTCCCATTCCCCATAAATATGTGCAAGGGACTATCAGACAGAGTAAGGAGAAAAACAGTTTGATAAAAGATGAACATTACTGATACATCTTCCAGTCCAGTAACTCTAACTAACTTTAACCCAGGTTCAAAGTTTTGAGCTCGGCCAACGGCTCTCCTAAACTAACACTGTAACCAATGTCAGAACCTACTGTCCGATTCAAAATTATGGACCCCCGAGTTTAAACTGTCATGGAATGAAAACAAAAAAAGATATCACTATGAGAGTTACATTGAAATTTTCGAAATTTAATTTTGCGTTTAGACATGTAAGAAATATTGTTTTTTGATTACAACTTCCTATTTATATTTTAGTTGCAATAAAAAAAGTACCGGTTTTTGTGTGCTTTTCAACCAAGCCACAACTTTAAAAAATCATAAGTCAAAAACTTGCACTCCAATCGAAACCAAATTTTAACACAAGCTAGCCAAAAGGGTTCTTTAATTTTTCATATAACGGTATAATTTTATGTTTCTATAAAAAAAGTTGTTATCAAATTACCAAGATAACTTTTTCTCTCGACTGAGAAGATGGAAAAAAAAGATTTTTCTTGCGTTATGGAGACTTGATAGTAATTAACTTGAATATATTATTTAGTAAACTACAATGAAACAGGTTTAATTCATACTACAATTTATTTGGAGAGGAATTTCGATTTCCCGCGAGCGGCTCCTTCTCGGCAGAACTCGCTTACCGCTCGACAACCACCACACCGGTGCGCGTCAGCCACGATGATGCGGCCGCCCGCTGATAACCTTACCATTTCCCATTAATGCCATTAGTTAAAATGTCTCCTCATCGGCTGATTCGTCATATTCTGAAGAGTCAGATGTCTCTCCTATATTTATTACAAGTGGGTCGGCTGTAGGAATATCGTCGCTTAAGTTGAATTTTTTCCAATAATGTTTTTCAATGTTTTCGGCATGTGATATACACTTTTTCCACAGTTCAGGGGTCACAGAACGTAAAGCTTCCTGACAAAGAGTATTCATCACATCCATACTTCTTCCTTTCTCCATGGCGTTCGACATATTAACAGTCGCAACCTTGTTCTTGACATATGCCCAAATTAAATCGATTGGGTTCAACTCACAGTGCGCAACAGGTAACCAAACAAGTTGGACGTCAGGTCGGAGTTGTTGTTTTAACATTTCCAGTCTCTTTACCGGTGTTTGGAAGTATGGCCTTGATAGGACGATTAATTCGGCTTTTGTTAGTTGATCATGAGATGTGACATACTCTGTCAGATTCCTTTTATCCATTGTCATTGGCCTCTTCTGAGAACAAGGGAAATACCTGTCCAAGGGTTGCAATGAGTCGCAATGTGGAGATACTTTAACAGTAGGAGGAATTCCCGAGTGGTCACGTCATCGTGGCTGCGTCTTCATGGTGGTTGTCGAGCGGTAAGCGAGTTCAACATTATTGGAAAAAATTCAACTTAAGCGACGATATTCCTACAGCCGACCCACTTGTAATAAATATAGGAGAGACATCTGACTCTTCAGAATATGACGAATCAGCCGATGAGGAGACATTTTAACTAATGGCATTAATGGGAAATGGTAAGGTTATCAGCGGGCGGCCGCATCATCGTGGCTGACGCGCACCGGTGTGGTGGTTGTCGAGCGGTAAGCGAGTTCTGCCGAGAAGGAGCCGCTCGCGGGAAATCGAAATTCCTCTCCAAATAAATTGTAGTATGAATTAAACCTGTTTCATTGTAGTTTACTAAATAATATATTCAAGTTAATTACTATCAAGTCTCCATAACGCAAGAAAAATCTTTTTTTTTCCATCTTCTCAGTCGAGAGAAAAAGTTATCTTGGTAATTTGATTACAACTTTTTTTTATAAAAACATAAAATTATACCGTTATATGAAAAATTAAAAAACCCTTGTGGCTAGCTTGTGTTAAAATTTGGTTTCGATTGGAGTGCAAGTTTTTGACTTATGATTTTTTAAAGTTGTGGCTTGGTTGAAAAGCACACAAAAACCGGTACTTTTTTTATTGCAACTAAAAAATAAATAGGAAGTTGTAATCAAAAAACAATATTTCTTACATGTCTAAACGCAAAATTAAATTTCGAAAATTTCAATGTAACTCTCATAGTGATATCTTTTTTTGTTTTCATTCCATGACAGTTTAAACTCGGGGGTCCATAATTTTAAATCGGACAGTACTAAAAAGTAACTAGAAACTGATTTCAAATATTTCATTTAAAAATTCAATTCTAAGATTCTCAACTGTATAAATTTATTATAATTTCTGTATAATATATGTTACTAAGACAATTTAATTATATGCTAATTTTTTGTTTGCTGTCGTAGAAATTATAATATACCAAAACGGAACTGATTCAAGAACGTAACATACACGTACAGTGGTACTGACCCACCCACCCACCCCTACACGTACATTGGTACTGACCCACCCACCCACCCGCCCAAACACGTAAAGTGGTACTGACCCACCCACCCGCCCTTACACGTACATTGGTACTGACCAACCCGCCCGCCCGCCCTTACCCGTAAAGTGAGACTGACCCACCCACCCGCCCGCCCCTACACGTACATTGGTACATTGAATACCATTGTACGTGTGTGAGCGAGTAGGTGAGTGAATATCACTGTACGTGTATGGGCGGGTGGGTGGGTGAATACCACTGTACGTGTGTGTGTGTGTGTGTGTGTGTGTGTGTGTGTGTGTGTGTGTGTGTGTGTGTGTGTGTGTGTGTGTGTGTGTGTGTGTGCGCGCGTGCGTGCGTGCGTGCGTGCGTGCGTGCGTGCGTGCGTGCGTGCGTGCGTGCGTGCGTGTGTGTGTGTGTGTGTGTGTGTGTGTGTGTGTGTGTGTGTGTGTGTGTGTGTGTGTGTGTGTGTGTGTGTGTGTGTGTGTGTGTGTGTGTGTGTGTGTGTGTGTGTGTGTGTGTGTGTGTGAAAAGTCAAAAATTTTCATAAAGTCAAAAATTTTTACAAAAGTCGATAATTTTGAGAAAAGTTGAAAATTATCCCAAACCAACCGCCCACACATACACGTACAGTGGTACTGTACCCACCCACCCACCCATACACGTACGGTGGTATTGAATATGTAATATGTATTGAATGTATTGAATGTTTTATTTGAGAGGAAAAACAAAGAATATAAATATTTGAATTGATGGAAAATATATTTGGAAAAACCTAAAATATACTATCTTGAATTTAAGAATTTAACTGCACAAAAAATAACTACTGTAAACAATTTATCTACTTTGATCTAACCGTACTTTGTTTTAACCATAATACTGCCCGGGACAACATGTTATAAATATTTACCTGATTGCCATAAGTTAACAGTTTGAATATGTATTTATTAAATGTATATTACATTATATTGTAATACATTTTTATATTGTTTTGAAGAGAGGTCTCACCACTACACCCCAGCAAGCCTTGCACTGAGTTGAATTCTCAAGGGTTCAAAACAGGCTTGAGGTCAAAACATGCAGCTTACAGTAAGTGGTGGGCTACACTAGCTAAGTGTGAACATGTATATGCTGCTTTCAGCATCCTTCAAAACCTACCATAACCAGTTATCGAACGAATTTAGGTTGTAAAACTTATTTGGCAATGCAAATATATCTAATCTCATGATCATTCATTTTCATTCATAATTTAATGTTTTTCACGTACAAAAACATGTTACTTATTATTAAATTGTCATATTATTTTAGCATAGAACTCATTGTATAGTATTTTAATTATTATTATTATGTTAAGTACACTACAAAATAAAATTCACAAAATTATTGGACTTCAAGAACACGAAAACCCATTGAATATTAAAAAATAATTTCTACTAAAGTACATTATATATATGATTATGCAGATTTTAAATTTGAACCTACTAAAATTGGTCAACGAACAAATAAATACTATGCCATAATATTTTTCAACACACTACCATCAAAATAAAAAAAATCAGTATTAATCTCAAAATTGAAAAAAGTTAAAAGAAAAAATCTATATTTTAAAATTTATTTTATTTTTATATAACTTATTTAAATTTTTATGTGTTTAAATATATTTATATATTTTGTATAAATAACTATATTCCAATCTTCGTTCAGGTTCAATTTTGGCCTGTATAGACTAATATTGGAAAAAATATTAATATTATAGCGGAAATCCTTTAAATTGTTCTAAACTATAAACATAGTTTATTCAATAATTAGGTGTAACAAGCACATTGGCAAGAAATTACTATTAAAGATACTTAATTACATAATTATAATACAACAATTGATGGTTTTGTGTCTGATAAAAATGTAGCCTACATCATAAAGACGTATGAATCTCGGCGGCCTCTTGGAGACTTTAATGGTGGTATACACTAAAGCAGTATCGTATACCCGTTAACGGAGCGGCTTCTATGTCGTACAGAGCATCGTCGGCGACCTTCAACTCATTGTTTTGTCCACGCCCAGCTCCAGCGGCCCGCCGGCGTCTCTCCCAAGGTGACCGTAGGCAGATCTCTGCACTTTTTGTTATCAGCCGGTAATCAACCAACTGTGACGTAATGGCTCCTTTGTGCCATCAGGTATATATTGGAGGTGGTCCTAGACAGTTTATCAGTCTTCACTGGTTCTCAAACAGCTCAAAATGGCCGCCAAGTCCATCGTAAGTATCCAAATATCAAACATTTTAGGGTATTACTCGTTTATTTATCTGTGTCGACTTGAAATACAGTGTTACTATTGATATTTACTGCATACTAGATAAATCGGGCCGTGACTTTCTGGGACTTTAACTGACATTAAATATAAGGGAAGTAAATTATTATTGAATTTTGAATATCGAAAAATACATACACAACATTAAGGCAGTACTCTAATAAAGTTGTTTTCATAATTAAACAATAATCTGGTCACTGTAATAAACTTACAAGATGCGATTTGGATAACATGTGCACATAAACCATTTGGCCACAGTAGCATTTGTCTAATGTAGGTAGGCAAGAAATGGTTGAAATGTTCTGTTTTCGTTTACAATTTTAGGGAATAAATATATAAAAACACTCTTGTACCGTAAATGGATTAAACATTATGTAAACATTTTAAGTGAATCCATTTGTTATTTTTCGAGTTTTCTGCACACAAAAATTCTGAACTTAGATATAATGTTTCGTATATGTATACCAACAAAAATATCTCATATCAAAATAACAATATTTTAATTTAATATAGCCTAAGTAGAAATAATATGCCTTGAGGGGATTAGGTGAGGTCCTATATTACCAATGTTAAATTAATGAAAAACAGTAATTTCTGGGAAGTATTAAGAGATATAATCTCAACATTTTTACTGCTATAATATTTATTATTTGTAGTAAGCACATGCTTTTTCAACTTTAGTACAAATTACTATAATCAAAAATTATTTCCCTAAAAAATTCAATGAAAGATTGACATTTCTGAAGTTCCTAATTGCCATTTATTAGTTTAATTTAAGCCATTAGTGTTAATAAATAATAGAACCAATCCTGTTATTTGTGTTTGAGAAAAATTAAATAGTAATTTGTAGTTTTTCTGTATAAAAATGATTTTCTTAAGGTTTAGGATGAAGATTTTTAAATAAAGATAAGACGCAAATTTAAGCATTTACCATGTAAAACTCACCTCATTAATCATTGAAAATTATTACTTTTATAAAGTGAAAGAAATATGAACAGAATGAGGAACCGTAGGCCTGTTTACATTGGTATTTTTACGATTCCTCGACAATTGTATGAACTTTATTATAACTGTCAATAACACGTTAAAATATAAACTAGCAGCAAACATAAAAGGCTATTGTTAGTGGATTTAACATTCAAATAAATATAGTGTATTTCAAACTATAACAAATATATATTACAATATCAATATCAGCTTCTTGGGGACTGTAGGTATAGATATGATCGGTCCTCTTTATATCGATATGACGTCCAATCAATGAGTGCCATCGATGTGGACTAAAAAAGTCTTGAGTGTCTATGTTGGGTTATAGTCAAGGTTCAGATGTTGTGTAAGATAACTTAGTGTCAGGCTTGTCAGTTAGCTGAAAATCAGACCAATACTACGTAGTTCAGATTCCACGTAAAGCTGAAGTCCCATTGTCCTGGCTATTGAGCAAATAAATTAAAAATTATCTGTTTCTGAGGAACATTCGACCCTAGTCAGTAACAATGACTTAACTAAAATTCAAATTAATAATGAATATCATGAATAATTTGGTGTATTCCTTTTTATAGGTTCTCCTATTCGCAGTGCTCGCACTTGCCGCCGCTGGTCAGGTGAAGAGACAGGCAATCTATGGTAAGGAAGATATAACTTTAATATATATGTTTATAATAGTCATGAATTTATTATAATATTGACCATTTATTTTGATAATTCAAACCGAATTTATTATAAATTTACTATAGTATAAATAAAATCTTAAGTTATTATAGAAATATTTCATATATTTCTTGATAAAATGAAAAGCAATTTTATATGTTAATGTAAATAATATTTAGTGCAATTCTAAAATATTACTAAAAATCATAACAAAGGAGTAGGAATATTAAAATATAGTTCATATATCAAAGTTAAAAATGTATAAAGTTATTCAAAATGATTATTATCTATTTAAATAAATGAAAAATATTAGACGCTAAAATGTGTTTCGATATGATTCATGGATATATTAAACTAGTAAACAAACATTTCAAACAAGTTTATCAGTAAAAAAAACGTGTCTTACAATTTATATTTGATATAAAAGAGAACGAAATAATGTAATAATAAAAAAGTTACAAACTATGATAAATATACAATGTTTTGATTTTTAAAATGTTTTAAAAACATAAATTTTTATATCTATGATATTTTTGCATGAGACAAAATAAAATTATGAGGGCCTAAAATAACTTGAAGAGTCACTTCACAGAGTCATCTAAAACATTTAAAATTAATAGGAAGTAATAAGCATTATTCTTGTTCATCATAAAATAATTCTTCAATCGGCAGTTTAATTGACGTTTACAATAAATATATACATGTTTAGTACAATTAAAAAAATACTATATGATTTCCATTTTACGTAAAATATTTAAATTTTATAGTAATATTTACCGGTACTTATTAAAAATGGAGAGATCACTAATATGGTATAAATATTAAATTTTTTCAGGAGCTGATGATGGTTCCTACTGGCCAGGCAAGTACGAAGGTACTGCATACCCCTTCGCTGCTGCCCCTTACCTTGCCACCCCCTACGGTTACGCCGCCGCCCCCTACGCTGCCGCCCCCTACGCCGCCGCCCCCTACGTCGCCACTCCTTACGCTGCCTACCCCTACGGTTACTACGATGACGGAAAGTACTTCCCCGGCAAGTACGGACCCGAGACTCAATAAGACCCGACCAACCACCAAACTTTCTTTCCACCACAACTTTCTACTTCTAGTTAATTTATTTGTATATGAAAACTTCCCTTTCTGTACAATAAATTCTTTCTCTCTCTGAAAGATGTGTGTTAATGAAAACCAATTAAGTTTATAGAACTATAAACTTAGTCTCTTGATATCTTGTAGTTAAAAACAATTTAAATTTGGCGTTTTTAGTATAAATAATTACATATAATTAGCAAATATATGTGTTGGGTAATATCTTTCATATATGATATATAAATATGTACATGCAAATGTACATAAGTTTTAAGTTTTGTAAATATACTTCAAGGACAAGGACATATTTATCAACTCATGTAACATTCTTCCGTGTAAAATAATTTCACCGGCCAGGATCAACCTTTTTTCCCCAAAATTTTATTTTAATTTTACATGAGGATTGTTTGTTATTTTATGAAAACTTTGATATATATATATATAACACTCATTATTTATTTATTTCTATAAGTGCCTTTATTTATTTTTTTTTTTATAATTTGCAACATGAAAATTGTATTGAAGTCTGCTGTGATACAAGTTTCATGTATACTTTTTATTCAACTCCCAATCACAGTGGTTTGTGATTATCGTGAAAGTGGAAAGCAATATTTTCTAACAGCTGTAAATTGTATTGTTTACAATAAATTTTATTAGCCTAACCTAAACACCATTTGTAAAATTACAGTACAAGTTAACGTTACACAACATGTATAATATATTACAATACAAGTACAAAATGCACAAATATTATGGTGATCGATTTCAGTGAAACACGCCCACCTTCCTCAGACCAGAGGGATTCACAAAAGAATCCCATAATTTTCGTGCATTTTGTACTTGTATTGTAATATATTTGTGCATTTTATGTTTATATTGAAGTATATTTGTGTTGTGTGACGTTTACTTGTACTGTATATGTACCAACACGTATTATGCTAATTAAAAAACTATTTATAAAATTGTCATAAAGAGTCAATTGTTTTATGAAATCTGTTCTATTAGTGATTGTTTATTTTTTTGTTTGTTGATAGATAAGAAATTGTATAAACAATCAAATTATACTTTCCAGTTGTATTTAAACAATTTGTATACGTACAAAGAAATGGTAAAATAAATTATTTTTTGATTTGATTTGATTCATGTTGGTTGTTATGTTGTGTAGTTAATTAATTTGAAGTTGTAAAGTAGTGTATTTTATTATAAATATACCAAGGTCAACTAGTGTTTAAAATAAAGCAAATTGTTGGTAGGCCTAAAGGAAAAGTTTCAAATATTTCTAAATCTCTTATGTTTAGCTTAAGACCAAGGAATCAACTTCAAGTAGTTACAGTGAGAAGTTTTCTCATAATCTGAGTGTGTATGAGGACTTGGACTAATGTGCTAGTTAGTATTAATATTAGACATTGGCCAATAAAATAAAATGATGCAAGATTGTGCAGCCTGAGGAGAAGACATGCTAGTGGAGCTTACCATACAAAGGTGCAGCTACATTACTTTGTTTTAGCGATTCCCGAAACGTTATACTTTGTGTGTACATGAATCTTTTCCTTAGGATCAATTCAAGCTAGGAAGGTGAATATTTTTGTGTATATTATTTTAGTTATTAAGTACATTTTAACGTATTTTAATTTAATTTGTTCAATTATTTCCAGTTTTAAAAATAAATATATATATTTATGTGTGTGTGTGTGTGTGTATGTGTGTGTACCTAATAACACGGCAAAAAAATACTTTAAATATAAAAATTAATAAAAATACGTAAATATAAAATTATTACAAAAATCTAGTGTTAAAGTATTGTGTTGAGCTGTATAACATGCCATATAAATTTTAGCAATCTGACACTAACCTGTTGTATTCTATTAGACAGGAACATAAAGTTGGCAAAATTAACATGTCATTGATGGGGCTAGCCGGAGCCCCTTCATTGATTATTTTTATGTGCACTCACAATAAAATCCCTTAATATGAAGGTCTTAAAAAACAAACTATATTACTTTTATCGATCAATCTGTACCTTTGTAAACGTATTAGAAGTTTGATTGCATCTAACCACAAATATTTTGAGGTAAAATAAATACATTCTGTAAATATAACTTATTTCAGGTAATAGACCTTTTCCGTTACTTTACTACCACTACTATTTTATGGCTTTTACGGTTAGGTTAGGTGGCTACTAAAGTTGATCACAAGCTGGTAAATCCAATGACTGACTTACCGCTGAATGCTCTCTCCGTGTGTTCTTGGAAAGCGATAAGATAAAGCCAGCGATATCGGATACCTAGTGGATAAGTAATACCACAGTGGACGTAAAAATGATTGGGGAACAGTCTTTATAGCAATAAAATATTTATCAAACGGTAATGAATTAACGGAAACAAAAAAGTAGTGGTAGTGAATTAACGGAAAAGGTCCCAGGCAATTAAAACCACTAATTTGGACAAACTGTCTAGATATAGTATGATTAAATTAAGTGTTTCAAAAGATTATCTTTGAATAATTAAAAATTGAATTAGTGACACTTTGAAAAATTGCCTTAAGTGGCCAGTGTCTGTAATGAAAACTAAATCTTCTGGTAACGACCATGTCAATGTTTTATTTACAATATTTAATTGATTAAACGTTTCGTACATGTTGTGATGCGGCATATTCAGTGGTATCTGAGACTAGTAGTCTCTAGGCATTTGCACTAAAGAGAGTAGTGAAATAAAATTAGATTTAGTCACTCACTCACTGACAATGTAAGACACTTGAGGACAATCCCTTCACTTGAAATTAGTCACGTGTAATCTCAATTAAAAAAAAAAAGTTCAGTCGGTAGTATAGTGCAGTGCTGTAACCCAGCTACTTGGGGACACAGAGTTGTGGAGGTTGCTGGCAATAGGTTCTATGCTCGGTCCTTTTAATACGGACACAGCGTCCGCTCAATGGGTTGCTATCGTTTGGACACTTCTAGAGAAGTTTTGATTTCCATATTGGGTGTTAGTCAAGGTTCAGATGTTGTGTAGGGAAGATAAGTGAGTATCATGTTTATCAATCAGCTGAAAATTACAAAACAGTAATACGTTAGACCAATAATACGTGGTTCGTATTCCACGTAGATACCTTAATTATCCTTGATTTTGGCTAATAATAAATTTATGAGCATAGGTTGAATTCAATTGGTAACCAGACCATACAGGTAACTCACACTCATATAATTATTCATATTTACGTTAAAATACACACAAAGTTGTGCTATACCCATACTTAAGGAGAATAAGAAAATTGAAAATGCATGAGACGTAAACCAACTTTGATAAACAATCTGAGGAAACCCCCTTAACATTCAAACAGCTGATGGAGGACTTTCTACTGGATACATCTTTGCCAACCATTCAAATATAATTTACTATAATAACCTTAAGACGCAGATCGTCAAAATATGGATGATTTAGAATGGGTGTGGTGAGTGTAAAAGAATGAATGTAGTCTTTGTTACACACTAAGGCAGAATATTTTTTCGAAAGTGTCATTAATTAACAGCCCAACAACAAATATCTTTATTAGCTAGTGTTTATTAGCTGATCACTTTCAACATTTTCTATGAAGCCCAGATTAACCAACTAAGCTACTGACTAATGTTTTTTTCGGAGGAGTGTAGTGTCAAAAAATTTGGTTATTGCCAACAATAAACCATATTGTTGGCAATTTCGTCAATATTTATTGCCGACAAAATTGTCAACACCAAAAAAGTGTTGGCAACATTAGCCACCAGTAGTCGGTAAAGGTCAAAGGATGTTCTTCATGGATAGGCTTCCACGGTCGTCACTATCACTAACAAATGCTGTCTTCGGGGTTCGACCGTGTCACTGGGCAATGTTTGTTTTTGATCAAAGAATGGTCTCAAAGTTAGTTACCAATAATGTTGTCAATATTGAAAAAGTGTTGGCAAAATAACCCATCGGAAGTCGGTAAAGACCAAAGAGTGTTGTCAATGTTTGTTGCCAACAATGTTGTCAACACCGAAAAGTGTTGGCAACATTAGCCACCAGTAGTCAGTGAAGATCAAAGAATGTTGTCAACATTTGTTGCCTACAATGTTGTCAACACCGAAAAAGTGTTGGCAACATTAGCCACCAGTAGCCGGTAAAGATCAAAGAGTGTTGTTAACAACAATGTTTACGGGGCTTAAGCGACCCGCAACAATGTTGGCAACATTTCCCCTTCCACTGTCCAGTGCACGTGATTGGCCGACGGTGTGGCAGTACTCTACATCAGTTGTTCCTAGAAGTATTTCTGTTTGTGTTACTGAGGTGTAAGTCATAGAAAACCTTTTAAGTGATGTTGATTGGTCATAGGATACAGTTCTATGGCTGATCGAGCCCTATCGTGAGCAGCCCGTTCTTTGGAATCCAATGGGTAACCAGATCTCAAAAATAAAAACCCGAACAACTATGCCTGGAATCGAATTTCATGGGAAATAAAAACCACCAATTTTGAAGTTCAAGTAAAAATTAAATCATTGGTGACACAGTTCCAAAGTGAGCGAAGAAGAGTGATTTAACAAGAAAAAAGAGCTAATATGTTGTCTAAAAATATTGATGATTCTAGATATTCGCCAACTTTTGTTGTCAACATTTGGTGTAAACGCAACTTTACTGCATAAATAAATGTGCATAAAGTAATGATATATACTCATAGAAACTACGATGTTCAAAATTTCTGGGGTAGAGATTCCCAGGATCATCTAGTTGGTATCTTTAATACCCCAAATTATTGATGAAGGTTTGGGGAATTTATCAATAACAAAAATTCTACGACATTTGTGAACGGAACTGTAAGAAGCCACTTGAAAAAGACACAAGTAACATATACCTTGTTATTTTATGTACACCGAGAAAATGTTGCTACAGTCAAAGGTCTACGATCTAATTTTATGATCCCAACGACTTTTTATGCACAAGGCTATTAGCCAACCTACTGTCAGTTATTACTCTTTTAATAATTTATTACCTCTAATATCGTGATTTTTAGCTTGTTTATGAATTACTACTTCAGGAACACGAAAAGTGTGATTCTTTTTATTATTTACTTACAAAAACCCTCTAACCACTATTGGGACTTATAAGAGGCACGTTTTTATATATATCAGTATTATTAAGTAACACAACAACAACAACAACAACAAAATATATATACTATGTCTTTATTCATGAAAAACACTTCTCATAAATCTATACATTATTAAGTTGCCTACGTTTTATAGTCTACGTTTTAGTTGAACAGTTTATCAGTTTATTTTACTATGTATATTTTTTATTTATTTTTTTAATTAAAAGGAGAGGCCGATCTCCTTCTTAATCTTATATTATATCAGTCTCCCTGTTTAAAATAAGTACTAACAAATAAAACTGATAAAATACATTAAATAATATATGACTATTATTACATTCAATTCTGTAATATGAATACACTTTATTTTACCAGAATTGAATATGAATTTCAGCATAATTATAATTGAATAACTATAATTCTTCAATAATCGAATAATAATGCTATAAGTGTAAGCAAAAAATAAGTATGAGTAATTTTTAATCTATGTTTAATTTATAATTTTCGTTTGCAAATTAAATTTATGCATTTGATAATTTGTATTTTATATTTTTAGTATTATTATATCAAGAATTAATATCAATTTTATTTTAATGCTAATAAATTGTGAATTAATCATATTTTCAGTATGTTTGTAAATATATGTGTTTGAAAATTAGAAGTGTGTCAGTTGTAATTTTTGTATATATGTATGTAAATTTTTGAAGTAAATGGATTTTTAATTTTCGGTTATGGTCAGTCCAAGGATGAAGAAGGTATAGAACTTAATTTAGTTTATTTGCTACCGATTTCAAAAAAAAAAAAAAAAAACTTTATGCATTCAAACGTACAGAAAATAAACAAACTATTATTATGCTGATTCTTATGTAAATGTTTTCCTAATTAATAGTCAGGACCTTTATACTCCTTGCTGTTTTTTACACCATATTGTTCTTTATGTTTAAATATACTTTACCCTCAGAATATTCATATCATGTGAACATTACATTTAGGTCGTTTCTAAAGTAAAGTTAGTGCTGGTTTTTGGGGTGGGTACGACGTGCGGGATCTCATCCCTTACATAGAAACCACACCTGGTAAAGATTAGCAATGGCGTAGCTAAAACAAGTTAAAGGTTTTATTATACTAGAAGTTAGAACTCTTTAACACTTCTTATCCTGGAGACTAACCCTAACCACTCAGTGACCGGGCGGGTGGGCTGCGTACAAGGACAGAATCGCTCACCGGCCACCCATTCAAGAGTCCCACCTGCCGCCACATTGGATTTGATTCTCCATAAGGCCTATCTTACTTTGAAAATAATATTTTAAAAAGAGAACATAATTGTCTAGATCCACTTAAGACAGATAATTCTACAGTTTTTAACTTTTACAATTAGGTTCCAATTTAATATTTAAAAGAACATAAAAATAAAGCGAAGCAGAATAGTAAGTCTCAGGGGACACTTAGTTACATTTGTGCTATAAACCAAGATTAATATTATTGTATACATATGTTAAAAAATGTGAATAATGTTCAACTGTTAAACGCGGACGTTAGCTACTTATAACTGGTGCTGCCTGGTGGGAAAGCAGGAAAGGAGAGACAACTGCCACGACTGTTCAAATCACACAGTGGTTTGTGGACGGACACACGACGGTCTTCTGACAGCAGACGGATTAGAGTAGTTCCAATGCCAGTACCAGGTCGGACACTCGATTGCGAGACAAAATGATTCACTGAAGAAGGTGTTAAGGAACAGCCACGTTCGATATAGCTTGCCACCGTTATCTTGCGAGGTCTCCAGGCCACTGGCAAATGTCCCATCCACTATAGCCAAACCAACACTGTTCTGTACCAAGCAAGCTGAAGGCAATATTATTTTTAATAACAAACTTATTGGAATGACAGACTAAATAATGTTCTTTGTAACTTGTCAAAATGCATGAAAATAAACATCTATTGTACAATGCTAAGAATATATTAACCCTGCGGTCTTTTGTTTTAAGGAACAAGACTGGTTGTATACTGGAACACGAACTTAAAATTAATTTATACTGAATTAATGGTTAAATATGCAAATAAGGTACATATATATTGGGTTCACATATTAAGGATTAAGCCTTAATAGGATAGTAAGGAATTAAGTATGATGAATGTAAATCGTTTAGTGTGAAAATAAATTCTCATTACAAATAATAACATACGTTTATAAACTGGCAGGTTGGAAAATCATACTTCAAACCTGGTTAAATTCTATATTTATTCGATAACATAAATCACAAATAACTACCTGCTTTAATGCTGCAGAGTAATCTAATACTTTTTTAAATTGTCAATCTACGTATTTTTGTCTATATTTCAACAAACGAAAGATTTTCTCAATATTTTACAGTAAATAAACAGAATTATTACAATTTTAATGACCATCCTACATTATCGTAACTCTCATTACCAGCTATTTATACATTAAACTCAATCTAATTAAAGAAACACGAGGAAGATTAATTTTCCTGGTTTGCATTGCTTAATGGCTTATATAAAATGTATATGTAAATAGAGTTTCGGCAGAAGGAAGTGTGGACGACGTCTACGGGCGTGGTCGTGGTGGCGAGGCCTTGCAAGGAATGCCAAGGGCACGTACATGGCGTAGAGAACAAATTATACCAGTCATCCAAGCTGTTGTAATCTTCTAGCCTAGGGATTGCAGCAAGCTTACATAACTGTTTTTTCATAAAACCGTTCTTGCAAACGAGTTCTTTTAGTTTTTGCAGGTTTAAGTTCGAAGTGTTTTAGCAACCGTTTGAGTTGGTACAGTAGTAATTGTGATTTGTCAGCTAAATTTAAGATTTACTTTTTTATGTTTTTACAAAACTAATGTTCAATATTAATTTAGTTTCAATTCAAATACTGTAGGGAATATGTTTCAATTAAATTCAAAGGTCGAAAATATTACCTACATTTAAGATTTTGACTCACTATTTCAAGTTCACTATGTAACCCAATTACTAAACCGAAAAACGTTTGATTACTAATTATTGTGATAGAAAAACTCTGTAAGTTCTTAGATAATCTCTAAAAAAAGAGCGAATGTCTGCAAAATCATGCTTCAAAACCTAAGGCATTTATGAGTGGAAGTTATAAACGATGTGGTTTTAATTCTTTTACTGTATGAAATCATAAAGTTTCTTATCTTTCAGAGCCTAGAATCACGACTTAATAGGAATTTCCAATTGAGAATTTGACGTTTTTATTTTAGGTTATGAAATAATCTACTTTGTGAAGAACGCAATGTATTCTTTGGAAATGTTATTAATTATTCATCAGTGAGACGCCGAATTTAGAGCTATGGTGAATGAGTGTGATGAATGTAGATGAACCAGTGTAGTCATTGTTATAAACTGGGTCAAATGTTCCCCTATCAATAGCTAGGCAATGAAGGGACCTACAGCTTTACGTGGAATCCGAACCACTTAGTGTTGGTCTGATTTTCGGATAACTGACAAGCCTCTTCCATATACAACATCTGAACCTTGAATACCATCCAACATGGACATTTTAGACCTATCAAGTCCGGTTATCTTGACATAATGTATCTACTGGATTTTGTACATAATGTATCAATCCGGTGACGCAGTTGTCACCGGAAGATATAAATTCTAGTCTATATATATAACATCCAATGTATGTTTGTTTGTCTATCCTTTATGCGCTACCAAACCGTCCAGCCGATCGCCATGAAACTTGGGGAAGTTGTTCTATATACCCCAGGGAAGGTTTCTGTCCTATTCCCATTTCTTTAATTCCTCAGGGCTCCATCCCTTGGACTTCTAAAGTTTCGATGTTAATCAAATAGCAGGATGCATGAAGGTATAATAAGTAAAATATAAAGAATATCACCTGTGGGTTTTAAATATGTCAAAATTATACTGTTTATATTTTTATGTTTTGATTTCTTGTGAAGCTATATTAATTGATTGATTTATTTGATTAACAGCTGTTAAATAAAAACAAATAGAATAAAATTGTGGTAGGCAAAACTTTCAAAATTAAAAATAATTGAATACAGTAGTAACTACACAAAACATCAGCTGTTGTAAATTGGATACTGTGTAAACTGAAAGGTTGCTGCAGATTTCAATGATACAATCAAAACTCAATATTATGACCGGCGAAGCGGGCGGGTATAGCTAGTTATAAATATAAGACAGTTTGAAAATAGTTTTTTAAACTTTAACTTTTATAATATCGCAAAATAAGCTCTAGTTTATATTCACTATTATGATATCAATATTGCCGAGTGCTTTTAATGATCCAGTATACAATTATTTGTTGAGACAGCTCAGTTTAGTCTAATACCCAAATGTTCAACTTAAGTAATATAAGCCTTTTGGAGAATTAAATCCAATATGGCGGCAGGTGGGACTCTTGAATGGGTGGCCGGTGAGCGATCCTGCCCTTGTACGCAGCCCACCCGCCCGGTCACTGAGTGGTTAGTCTCCAGGATAAGAAGTGTTAAAGAGTTCTAACTTCGACTAGTATAATAAAACCTTTAACTTGTTTTAGCTACGCCATTGCTAATCTTTACCAGGTGTGGTTTCTATGTAAGGGATGAGATCCCGCACGTCGTACCCACCCCAAAAACCAGCAATAAATTTACTTTAGAAACGACCTAAATGTAATGTTCACATGATATGAATATTCTAAGGGTAAAAAATATATAAACATAAAGAACAATATGGTGTAAAAAACAGCAAGGAATATAAAGGTCCTGACTATTCATTAGAATAACATTTACATAAGACAAGGAGATAGTTTAACTTGCGTGGCAAACAAGACTATTTGAGTTTTTTTAACCTTACTATTGGGCCACTTTAGTAGTTTATGATTAGTTTTTCTTGTTTTTCTCGTTTTTCTTCCTCCAATATCGTTCTTCCCTTTTTTGATCCGAAAACACCAGTATAAATATTGATGAATTGTCAGGTGATACATCACATCTTGTATGTTTGTCTTTCAGGCTTCTTGTGTTCTCTGTTTTACTAGGCCTTCTTTTTTAGGTTAGGTTCTTGTTGCATATTCTCTTTTAAACTTCTTGTATCCAGTTAGCTGTTGTTTTTATTAAATAATTCTTGTTATTATTTTTTTTTCTTTTCCAACTTCTGAAATCCTTAGAATGTTGGCATTCTCATGTTTGTATGTTATTAATTTTATTTCTTTGGAAACTATTGTTGGGCAGTACTCTCTCTCTCTCTCTCTCTCTCTCTCTCTCTCTCTCTCTCTCTCTCTCTCTCTCTCTCTCTCTCTCTCTCTCTCTCTCTCTCTCTCTCTCTCTCTCTCTCTCTCTCTCTCTCTCTCTCTCTCTCTCTCTCTCTCTCTCTCTCTCTCTCTCTCTCTCTCTCTCTCTCTCTCTCTCTCTCTCTCTCTCTCTCTCTCTCTCTCTCTCTCTCTCTCTCTCTCTCTCTCTCTCTCTCTCTCTCTCTCTCTCTCTCTCTCTCTCTCTCTCTCTCTCTCTCTCTCTCTCTCTCTCTCTCTCTCTCTCTCTCTCTCTCTCTCTCTCTCTCTCTCTCTCTCTCTCTCTCTCTCTCTCTCTCTCTCTCTCTCTCTCTCTCTCTCTCTCTCTCTCTCTCTCTCTCTCTCTCTCTCTCTCTCTCTCTCTCTCTCTCTCTCTCTCTCTCTCTCTCTCTCCTCTCTCTCTCTCTCTCTCTCTCTCTCTCTCTCTCTCTCTCTCTCTCTCTCTCTCTCTCTCTCTCTCTCTCTCTCTTTCTTTCTTTCTTTCTTTCTTTGTTGTAATATTTATTGTTCTTGCAAGTTCTGATAATTTTCTCTCAATTTTTCTATTTTCTCTGTCTTTATTTTCTGGCAGACAGACGAGACTACTTGATTATTATTAAAAATCTCAAACATAGCTCATTAAAAAATTTAGCAATAAAAATTTTTATAAAATCGCCTACGTGCAATGAAAAGTATCCACGTAGTTATCAATAGAAATCTATGAACTTGTAGGTTTCTTTACATTTAGGGTGTTTTTGTATTTATTATTCTGGTTTTAGTGGTGTATCTTATACCTTGACTTAGCATTTTATGAGGCTATTCTGAGGACATTCTAGTACCATAATGAGTCTATGCAATAGATAATGTTAGATTGAGTTTACTTGTATTTAATAAACTAAATCTTACTTCTCAAGGAGTCAGTGGCCGAGTGGTCTAACGTGTCCCGACTGTGAGCCTGAGTTAAAGATAGCCCAATTCGAATCCTGGTGGAATGTTTTTTAACTAGATTATATTTGAAAACTCTGTATTCATGTTCAGAGTATATCATATACCCAGATCTTTCTAATAAATACTGCATTCATAAAGAATTAAAACAAATCATAACAATAATTCATAAGTGAAAAAAATGATACCGAGTGTTTAAATAATAATTTAATTGGCAACAATTGTTTTATTAATAATGAGAAAAATGAATCCCTTTCAGTGGGTAAAGAAATATTTTGATTTACTGGAATTAACAATTCTTTCTAAAGGCGTACTAGAAATAGTTTTCTATAGAAAATTGTGGTAGCGCAAAATGAAGTGACAACAACCAGCTAATGGGAAATTAAAGTTATTAAAATGTATCCAACCAGTGAAGGTTTTCGAAAGTTCTTAACTTAACGTGGTGCATCGTTGACATTGAAAACCGATCAATTTAAATTTTTTGAACATCCTAATGTAGATCGGATGTTCGGATGTCCTAAATACCACTGTACGTGTATGGGTGGGAGGGTGGGTCAATACCACTGTACGTGTATAGGTGGGTGGGTGGGTCAATACCACTGTACGTGTATGGGTGGGAGGGTGGGTCAATACCACTATGTGTATGGATGGGTGGGTGGGTCAATACCACTGTGCCCATAAATAAAGTGATTTAATGCTAGCATCATTTAATGCTGTTATCATTGTTGCATATTACTATACTGTTAGTGAAATTATCTCACGGCGTAAATTACCGCTTGATGATAATATTTAAAATATTCATCCAATGCTATCATAATATCGTTTTGTAATGCTTTAGTTACAGTGTCAGTAAACGACAGCACAGAGAACAATGGGATTAATTAAATCATCATTAAACTGATAAATCCAGAAATAAAATAAAATGTGATCTATATGAGTTGCACACAACACAGCGTAGCCAGGGCGCGGCGTTTCTTCTCAGGGACGACCCTCGTCTTCTGGTATATATTGCTTCCAAGCTAAACATAGAGCAGTCGTCTTTTGTCCCAGAGTGATAACGCCATGGCTGTCTCTAAGAGCGTGGTGAGTCATCGTTTAAAATCTGGTCAGAATTAATGTTATCATTATGTATTTTAAACCCAGTTACGTTATGTCAAGCTATGTACCCGATTTGTACAATTAATCACAACTGCGACGTAATTTTATGTAAAATTCATGTTAAATGCTCAAGTTGGGTAAATGGCTGTAACTTATAGATTTATTATGAGAAATACAATATTGCTTGTTTTTCAGTCAATATTGTAAGACTTATTATTATTATTTTTTTAAGTCAGTTAATATAATCAACAAATAAAAGTAACAGTCTTCTATCTAGTTTTTTGCTGATATTGTTTCTAGTAGTTATTTTTTATAACTGCTTGGTATTTGTTATATATAACTATATATATATATATATATATATATATATATATATATATATATATATATAAAATGTATGTAAGTTAATTTTGATTTAAAATGACGCGATGTTTGTTCCAAGAATGAATATAACTGTCATTATGTTATCATCACGGTTTTAATTAATATTATACATTTTAAGTTGGTATATAACGTTTTAAAACGCTATTTAAAAGCCTACAACATTAAAAGTTTTTAATTGTAAAATATGTTATTAAATGCATACATAGGTTTTATTTTAAATTCGTGGCCCATTTTATTTTAGTAATTTTAAATGATTTTGATTAGTTTTGTGCTATTTTTTTTGTGACAAGAAAGTTATTTTTTTACCTGAGAACATTTATTTTAAACGTGATTAATTAT
Source organism: Stictocephala bisonia (assembly GCA_035578905.1). Lineage (NCBI taxonomy): Eukaryota > Metazoa > Arthropoda > Insecta > Hemiptera > Membracidae > Stictocephala > Stictocephala bisonia. Next base: position 4,120,615 of record JAQJVL010000007.1, read on the forward strand.
GTTGAGGACTAAATAGTTCTAATCGAACAAGAAAGAAAAAATAATTTAGAATTAATTTTATTTCATATAACTGTTATTGTATTATTTAAAATTGTTCTACAAGATTGGAGACAATTATGAACACCTTAATTTTGTATTAGTTTTTAGAGAATAATTGTAATAATACTAATTAAGTCTCATTACAGTTGAGGAATATTTAGTTATTTGGATTTGAGTATAACATTTCTACAATTTAATAAAGTAGTATACATTTGAATGGATGAAACATTCAGTTACGGGAGATGATGATCACCAATCTTATAAATAATAATAATTACTAACAGTATTAATTACCAAAAATAGCAAATGTAGCAGAAGGTTGAATTATTAAAGAAAATCTATCAATTTTGCTAGTTTTTATAATTTTTATTTATTCACTAGTCATTCCCCAGGTGATCATTTTTATAAAATAATTTTCTTCGTAGCCTGGGTAGGTACATTTTGTGCTTAAACTTCAACTATCTTGAAGTCAGACCAATACTACGTGGTTCGGATTCCTCGTGAAGACGTAGGACCCTTACTTGCTCGGGCTATTAGTAGGCCCTTTCTGAACAGTTAGTAACCAAAATACTCAAACCATCCTACCCTTATGTAATCATCCATATTCATCTAAAATACGCACAAAATGTCGTTGTCTAATGTATAAGAATAATCTAAGAATATGTATTATTTATTTATTTCAGATTGTGTTGCTGGCCCTCGTGGCTGTAGCTGCCGCTGTGGAGAAAAGACAGGCAATCATTGCTGGTAGGTTTTATTTATATTTATGAAATAAACTAAATTTAACGTAGTAGACACTTTTGCAATATTTAAAACAACAAATTTAATTGGAACATGTGCAACTTTTACATTTAAATAACAGTACATTAACAACAAAACAATGTTTCTTATTTAGTAGAAATTGTATCAATGATATCTAAATAAATTCCACGAACTAAAATGGTATGTAAACTCAATTATAATAAAAATTTAAAAAAAATATTAAATTACTATTTAAGGCTTTAAGACCATTTATGAAGTTCTAGTTGATAAAATTAAGTATTTCATTACAATGTATTTGTAAGATCCTGCATAATGTTATGGAAGACACATATATTTACATATAACATGTAACATATAAGTAACATTAGTTACTTATATGTTACATATAATATAGTTACATATAAGTAACTAATTGTAACTGTATTTATAGCTACATTTTACAACGTAAGCTGTATAAACATACCTGTCATTAACATATAATTATAAAAAGACACTTATATCTAATATTAGTAGGTATTTGAATGTCCTCATACTAGAAGGTTACCAAAGTTTACTTTTTTGACTATTCGCGTCAAATAAATAACGATGATACATATGTGAGTGATTATGATAAAAATATATCGATTTGTACTAATAATACAAGAAAATACATTAATTTAATTGTAAAACTGTGTGAATAAATATAGGTTAGTCTAATGTTGTACAATGTTTCAGCTGCCGTCCCCTACCCCTACGCTGCCGTCAAGGCTATCATCCCCCCCGCCAAGCTGGAAGGTGAGGATGATGGTGCCTGGGCCCCCAACAAGTACGACCCTGTTGAAGTCCCTGTAGCCCCCGCCCCCTACGTCGCAGCCCCCTACATTGCCGCCCCCTACGCCGCCCCCTATGGCGCTCCCTACGCTTACCCTTGGGGCTACCCCTATGCTGACGATGGTCTCTACTTCCCAGGAAAATACGGCCCTGAAACTATCCTGTAATATGCATATATAAAGTATGGTGCATTCTAAGATACAATTGTGTGATTATGTAAATAAACAAGTTTTTTTAGTGTTATTTGGTAATAGTTATTTCCTCTTATATTTTTTTACTGTTGAAATGGACATCAATTTAAGATTAGAAATGATTTGCAAGAATAGTTTACCTTCTTAATGTTCTTCTCTGTTCTTAAATTAGTATGAAAAGAGAACTATTAAAGATTAACACATGTAGAAAGTTATAATTATTTTTTCGACATATACTTATGGTTTATAATTTTGTATTTGATAGGCAACAATATAATTTGGAAATTTCAAAATAATGCCCAAAAACAGTATTACTTCAAATTTATTTTATTTACTTTTGCCTTGAAACAGGTACACACAGACTAAACACTTCTCTGTAGCATTTAAAGCTATTTGAGAGAGTTTCAAGTTACAAATGTGTTAATAACATGAAATGTAACATTAAATCTCACATGCATATTTGTTCAATGCAATTCAAGTGTATAAGCTATTAAATTGACAATAGTAATAAAGATTTACATACATAAACAGAAAAATGTATTCGATAGAACATTAAATGATAAACACTAACCATGCTAAGGCTAGTAAATGTGTAGATAAGGTGTTCAAAATTGTACAATGAGGTAAAAGGAATAATTAAGTAAAACAAAGCTAACTAATTAACTATGTCTCTAATCTTAACTATAAATGCAGAAGCAGAATAACAATGGTAAAAGTTTGTGATATGACTGACAGAGATAAGCAGTAGGAACCAATAGGGATCAGTGAAGGGTTGATTGTAATGCTGTCAATCGAGTTATTTAGAGCTAGGCCTCATAAAAGTAAAATAATTTGTTAAATAATGTTGCTGATATTTGTCATTTTTACTACTTAATAATATTAAACAATATTTAAAATAATAGGTTACTCTCTTTTATAGGTTATTCTAAATTTATTTATATATTGTCGAAATTCATTTAATTTTTTAATATGAGTTCTTGTTATAATACATACTGTAAAACCGTACTTTTACAGATATTTAGTTCAAATATTTATAAACTGTGAAATGCTAATATCTTAGCCATATGGTTGAAAAATGGTACAACCTTCTGACGTACAACCGACGTAAACAGTGTTATAGTATAAGGCGATAATTTTATAAACTTACTTGCTGGTAAAGTATAATAATTAATAGATTATAGCAAAAAATGTTATACACAATATAAACAAAAAGCCTCTTTTACCACATGTATATACTGGGTGGAAAAAATATGGACACGCTTTCACAACTTTTCTATGACTTCACTTGTAAAATTGAAATCTTTTACATGATCATGGTTACAAAGAACATACTTTTTGACGCCATTAGCAGCATTTTATCTTTTCTGCGGGACGGCCCACTAGGAGTAGAACGAAAATCTTCACTTTAATCCCATGTTGAGTTTGGTATCAAATGAAAGGTACGAATATTCAACAGAAATTAATTGCCGCAAACCGGACTTCAAAAGGTTTATCCTTTAATGAGTAGCACTCATTTGAATTTCAAAGTAACTAATTTAAACAATATTATTTCTCCACTATTTAACGGTTTTAATTAAATTATTCTGATAAAAAATTATTTCTTATGGAACACAGTTATTAAAAAAAATTATCAAACTATCTATGGGAAAAATAACGTTGTTGTGTAAACGTTTCCATATTTTTTCCACACTGTATATTTATTTATATTAATAATAATATAATTAACTAACAATAAGTATTTAGGTTAGTAGAGCAAAATTTTTAAAATAGGGTCTTAAAAATAAACAAAAATACAATAATTATTTTCGAGGCAAAGTTTTTATTTACTTTGCAACTTATAAAAATAGAAATATCCGAAATTAACTTTTGTTTCTGAGGAAGAACGAAACGATTTCTGAAGTGTAGAGTTTGATTTTATTATATGCGATAGTAAATTATATAACTGATGAATCATGGGTATGAGTTTATTAAGTCAATGTCTCATTTAAAGATGAGATGTAAATATATGTTATTTTTGTAAATCAGGGCTAAAACAATTTATGTTATTGTATGAATAGATTTTAAATAAATTATTCTGATCAAAAATGTTACTTTATGGAACACAATTAGTAAAAAAAAATTCAATTTTCAAATTATTTATGAAAAAATTACGTTGTTGTAAAAGTATTTCCATATTCTTTCCACCCTGTATATATTACTTACACATAAAATATCCTTTTAAAAATTGCGCTGGAGGCCAAAAATTCTATAGAATGTTGCACATTTAAATCTATTATGTAATTTCTTTAATCTATTTGTGGTATTAATTGTATTCAAATTATTTATTTCTGAATAGATACATAATGAACATGTATATTCCAGACGTCAGATTTAAAACTATGGTATACTAATACTAACAACTACTCGTAATAAACTTATCTAAATCAGTTTTTACAATGAGTCCTTATAAACAAAATAAAACTAAGTGCTGTTCAAAAATGCATCTAAATTGTAAAACTCTTTGTCAATGAGATATTTTTTCAGTTTGTTCTCCAACAATCTGCCTTGACATAACTTAATTTCAATAGGCAACCTATTAAAGAACAAATTTCCGGCATGAAATATCTGACACACGGAGAGAGTAAGACGATGTCTGGGAGTGCGGAGGTTATTACCATGCTTGGTTAGAAACCTTTGATCCGCATTACTTTTTGGAGTCCTTCAGAGTTCTTCAGAAAAAATAAAATAGACTTAAAAATGTAAAGCCTAGTAAATGTCAAAATGTTAAGTCCTCTAAAAACACCTCTGCATGAGGTCAACGGGAGTAGGACTAAAATAGCACGGACCGCTCTTTTTTGTTCAATAAACACTCTAAATAAATGTGATGAACCACCCCAAACCTCTATTCCATAGACATAAGGGAGAAGAAACAACCATGGTATACCAATAACAATGGTTTCTGATCCATAAAAGAATGTAATACCCTAAAAGAAAAATAAGTTTGACTTAATTTGCTACATAGTTCTGAAATATGGTCGGACCACGTCAGCCCACTATCAATTAATAAGCCCAGGAAATTAACTGGAGAGCACTCCTTAACTCCAAATGCTTCCAGAGAAATTGGTTGCGGACTTTTATTGCGTGTTAGAAATTGAACAAAAAAAGTTTTGTCATTATTAAGCACTAATTTATTGCTCATTAGCCATTCATGAAACGTCGTTATAGAAGTAGAAATCATGGATTGTAGGTTATCAGGACCTCCAAACAGCAATGTTGTGTCATCTGCGTATAGGAAAGGCTTTCCCAAAGAAGGGCATGGAACTATATCATTTATATAAATGATGAAAAGTAAAGGACCTAGAATACTGCCCTGGGATACTCCAAGTTTAGTTTTCACCGACTCAGAACGAGTCCCTGCCACATCCACAAACTGACGACGATTTGATAGGTACGATTTAAACCAAAATAGAGCAATGCCTCTCACACCATAACCTTCCAGCTTGATACAAAGAATATCATGATCCACTCGGTCAAATGCATTCGATAAGTCACAAAAGACTCCCAAAGCATGCTCACGATTGTCCAATGTTTTGTATAAATTACAAAATCTGACATTAAACAAATGGCTTGAAAATTACATTATATAGCTTTAAAAACAAAAATCTGTAGGCTGAGATTAGCGTACTGAAATGACTAATGCTTAAAATTTAATATTACAAAGCTTTTAATGGAATCTAATGATCCATTTTTCTGGTTGATAATCTCCTAAAAGAATTACTTGGAAAAATATGTTTGGTAAATTATATGATGTATAAAAGAACTTATGTAGACAGTTAAATGATAAGATTTAAGTGTCAACATTAATTATATTTATCGATAACACGCCGATTGTCAAGATATGGGCGAATTTGAGGGGTGAACGTGTGTGATGAGTATAGATGAAATAGTGTACTCATTGTCACTATGTAAGGTCGGCTGTTCCTTACAAAGAGCTATTTATTAATATTCCATTACCCATGGCAACTAAGGAACCTACAGCTTTACGTGGAATCTGAACCACGTAGTGTTGGTCTGATTTTCAGTTAACACTACACGCCAGTCACTTAGCACCAACCTATCGCCTACAATTTCCACTCCACAACACTTTGTCCCCAAGTAGCTGGGTTAAAGCACTGCGCCACCGATTCCGACATAAATATTCAACTTCACGCACTCATAATGTGAATATGTAGTGTTTTCCGGCGTGGTGGCTCAGCGGCTAAGGATTCATACCGTGGATGGCAATGTCCAAGGTTCTAATCCGCAACTAAGCCGACGGTCGGTACTTTACTAGTGAATATCATTCATGCACAGGTATTGCAGGCCTATGTGAGCTTGCAAGTGAAGTGTAAAAATAGTCATTACACTAAACTTAGAACTACTCAATTACCTAAGCCAGTTTAGCAGTACGACAGAACGTGTAGGAGAGGTCCTTCGATGTCTTATTTCATGAGGGTTTCGAAAGACCATTCTAGGAACTCAGTTATGCTCTATATGTCTAGGAAAGGACAGAGAGAAGTTAGGGACTGCAATGTGGGACTTGGTTGACTGCAAGGTGGGTAACCTAATGTAGCCATTAAAGCACTGAGAGAGAGGGAGGAAAAGATAGAACGGATGAGGAAGGAATAGAAAGAGTTCAAATTCATGGATAAGTAAGAGAATGACGTGATCAATGTTGCGCTGACCATTCACAGCTCCAGTTAGCCTAGTCAGTAGGTAGATAGTGAATCCCGAATTTTCATGAATATGAAATCATACAAAATATAAATATATTATGATATCAGTACCAAGGTTAAATCAGTGGTCAGGTACCAAGGTTTGATGGACAATTTCAAGATGGCTAATTGGATCTTATTTTGTGAAGAGCAGTCGAGGATGGTAATGGCGTCTTGGTAATAATCTATCTGAAACGCCCAACGGTGTTTCAGAAGTCTGGGTGATTACCATTAACAAGGCCTATAACAGGATGCAGGTACAGTGGCATTGCGTGACAAGTGCGGCCTCCGCCTACCATACCACGTCTGAACCGGCCGTGCTAATGATCTATGATAGTCTATAATATAGTCATCCCAATCGAAATTTGGACCAAAGAGTGAGATATTCGATCTATGAAATCGATCACACTAAAACAAATGATGAGATGGTTTAGATATTAATCAATAAACGCTTATCATAGATGACAGAATTGGAACCCTAATGTGATAAAAAAACTACCCCACTACGTTTCTCATCTTAACTGCACAAGATTTAGAATGCAACCCTACTTAAGTGTGTATAATACTGTAAAGCACCACTGGTTTTTATAACTGATCTCTCCAGCCTGACATTCTTCAACATAAAAGAAATTCCAAGAACAATGTGCTTACGTGTCACCTGTGATACATGTCGCAATCAGAAGGAATGCGCCAAGCAGTCCCAGTTAATTTTCCTGACTATGTTACCGGAAGTTTTATTGAGCGTTTCCACCCTACGTTGGTGCAGCCCCTAAGGTTCATACTATCGGCACTATTACTTTTGTGCAAACACATTCTCCTTATCACCCCAAATATTATTTCCATGTCATGATCGTTTATCTGCCAACAACAATTTGAATTCGGTAGGTGGCTGAGGACCCGACCACAGTCACAACCAATCAAACATCTTCTATTAACATGTTAAGTAACTATGGAGATATTTACTTATTTTTGCGCAATGTTTCACAACAAATTAAAAACATACAAGTGAAACTACGCAACTATAAAACACAAAAAAGAAATAATAAAACACTGAAAAATTAACAAGACCAACCAAAATTTAACTATACATGTTTTGTATTTTGAAAAATAGAGAATTAACTTAGCTAATAATATTTAGCTCCTAGTGTATGCAATTCTAAATTTACTCGACAAAAAAAGGAAAAATGTTTATTTACTCTAATTAGATAATTATGTTAAAATTAAATCACTTGATTCGCTATATAACAGTTAAATGCCACAGGAAGCTACTTTACATACAAGAGATATGGTATAGAAAACATTGTAAGATATACAGAAAAATTTTAAAGAGAGAAGAAAAGCTGAACAGATAAAAAGAAAGGTGTTCAGTGACAGTTTAGATAAATTGATCATTAAATTATGATTGATTTCGTTTGAGTTGAAAAAGAATTTATTGAACAGTTTAATATATTTAGCTGTTTTGAAAATGTATTAAAGTTACTACAAATTTTTTTACAAAGAACTGTTACCAAGTTGATTTCTGTTAATACGTGGAGTAAAAAACAAACGGCTTTGACCGAATCTGAGGGCCAATACTTAAAAATTAACTTGTTCAAAAAGTCAAGCATTTTTACTAAAACCATGAACCATGATGTAGATAAGATAATCCTAATAGGTTCTTCGTCTTTCTAACGTACAAAATATATAATCAGACAATAATTCTTCATACAACTTGAAAAGGATGGCATTTGTAGTTTCCAGTACATGGACCTTATAAACCTTTAAATAATATTACAAATTTAATAATCTAAAAAATATTGTAAGGAACAGTGCCTACTATTCCCGAATGATGTGAAACACGCAAGGTTTCATGTAGGAAATTGCTCCAATATTTATACTTGGTAAAAAGGAAGCTCTAGTATTGAGAGTCTATCAGTATCACATAAATAAAATCAATACACCTCAATTTTGATTTTTAAGGCTAAAGCCCATACTCATTGTGTAGCTACCAGATTATTTGCATTAAGTTTCAGATGAATGACAGTTTGTTATCGGTAGCATGCTACACAAATTATTCAAGTAAGTAAAAATGTAATTTAAATCACAAATTCATTGTTGTAATTGAATACAGAATATATTGTTACTGTGATTAAAGTTTCAGATTAAAATATTTACTGAAGGCATGACATAAACTCACAGAGTTTTAGAGATTTGATAAATATTAAAAAGGAGACTACTCAAGAATTGAGATAAAGACTAAGTATAGAACGTAAATGTACCCATAAAAATAAGAAGATGATAAGGGTATATGGAGGAAATTAAGGCAAATCAACGACTCCTGGGCGTGGTCCGTCTTCAGGGACGTTCCATGTATTACTTGTATATAATGACTCCAATCCGAATCTGGAGCAGTCGTCTTCTGTACCACAGTGATAACTGCCATGGCTGTCTCCAAGAGTGTGGTGAGTCGTTGTTTAAAATTGTGAAGGTTTTGTAAATAGAAAAAAAAAAAAAATAGTAAATTTTTTAAATAAGAATATTCTGATCATGACTTTATAAATGTTTAAATAAAAAAACTAAATGAATGTAAGAAAAAGAATCTCAAACTGAATTATTGTTGAATGAAACAGAAGTGATCAAATCGTTCCCTTCCTGAAATATAATGTTTTTAGATACAGTTGTTGTCTAACATGACAAAATTTATAATATAAACTAATTAATCTTAAATGACTACATTGCAATTTGGTTAGAGCAAGAGAAATACTAATACATGATACGCTGGTTAGTCCAATTAGTATGGAGGGTTGTGTAGATTTGTGAGTGTTACGTAAATGTTCTGTATTTTGACGTTAATAGTGTGGGAATATTTGACCGTTAAATATTGAAGGGGATAGAGAGATGATTTGAATATAGTAAAGATGACGATAAAACAAGATGGCCGTAGAAAACTGAACAATTATCATCTCTGTTTGTTCTTAGGTGTACTACATTTTAAACCCCATTAACATTAACTACACCTAAGGGTAAAAAAGACAGCTCAGGGGTAAACACTAAGCTGTCATACTAAACTTACATCCTTGTTTAAAAACTGAACGGATAGAATGGTAGAGGATAGGGGTTCGCGGACCTAAAAAATATATGTATATAAATCAATTATTTATAGAATATTTAAATTTAGTTGAAGTTTTAAAATTGATATACAGAAGGATAAACGCTGTGTCTGAAAATATGTGAATAATTTCTTATTAAAATTTGTTAAAATCTTTCAATTAATATTAAATAAAATAATGCATTTTTATATGGTACAGTTATTGTTTGTTTACCTTGCACTAAATATATTTTCTGATATTTTGTAGCAATCATTCCATCAATTTGAAACTAACCAAAAATGTTTAAACGAATGAACATGCTTCAAAAATAAATCATAATAAAATTTCATTTTAGTTAAGATTTATTTTTTAGCGGTAGATTTAGTTTCGATTAGTATAATATGTGAGAAACGTAATGGATTGATTGAAGAGTGATTTGTTATATTTTTAATTATGAAATGTTTGAGTATATTTCAAACTATACACTTTCATCAATTTGTCAGCTAATGGTTGGATAGGTAAAAAATCCATATAATTGCTACTCAACTACTTCGTGCCAACCAGTATCTAACATTTACGATTTACTTGTCTCGAATTCCACAATTTACTTATATTTTTTATTTCAGATTGTGTTGCTGGCCCTCGTGGCTGTAGCTGCCGCTGTGGAGAAGAGACAGGCAATCATTGCCGGTAAGTTTCATTCGTAGGAAATTTGCATATTTTATTTTAACAAGGATTTCCCGGATTACATAATATTTAAACCTAAGACAATACGCAAATTAGAAAAAAATACACTTAATACTTGATAAATTACACTTTAAAACATTTTTTAGGACATTTATTTGTAATTATGTTTTATTACGAAAGAGTAAAATCATAAAAATAGTGCACGTTAAAAAAATTTAAAATTACAAAAGCAATATCAAATACACGTTATGAAATGTACAAACATCCAAAATTACCTCTTAATTGAACATAACTGTTTGTTAAAGATTTAATTGCATATAAATTAAATATTAATGTATATTATATAAATTATTATATTAATCAAATCAAATCAAATCAAATAAAGTTTATTGTCATTAAAACAAGATTGTCATGGACAAACGTCTTCCTTAACCTATTGCATAACATTTCATTAAATTATGTTCATTAAAGGAACATAATAAGACAATAAATTCAGATTTAGGATAATCCAAAATATAATTTATAAATATTACATGTTTATAAAGTGTAGCTTATAAATGTTTACATAATTTATAAAGACGTGAAACTTCAATCGGAATATGATGATATTTTATATATATGACAAACCTCTTGTAGTAGTATGTCTACATCCAAACCGACTAGGGCACCATGTATATAACATTTTAGAAAATTAATTTCCGATGGATGGCATGGTATGAACACATAAAAATTATGACATATTTTTATTAACAAATATTTTGGTGTTTCAGCTGCTGTCCCCTACCCCTACGCTGCCGTCAAGGCTGTCATACCGCCCGCCAAACTGGAAGGTGAGGATGACGGTGCCTGGGCCCCCAACAAGTACGACCCTGTTGAAGTCCCTGTAGCTCCCGCCCCCTACGTCGCAGCTCCATACGTCGCCGCTCCTTACGCCGCCCCCTTCGCTTACCCCTACGCTGCCCCTTACGCTGCTCCCTACGCTTACCCCTGGGCTTATGGAGATGATGGTTACTACTTCCCTGGAAAGTATGGACCTGAGAACATCCAATAAGCTGTTGTAGAAAGATATAATTAAAATTGTGTGATAATGTAAATACAAGCTATTATTAGTAGTAATGATTTATTAATTGTCTCCCTTGAAACATAATTTAAAAAATAGTTTATTCGGTAGAATAATCCGTGTTTGTACACGTAAAAAACAAGTGAACTTCACAAAACATAAATAAATTACAATATAAGTGCAACATGCACAAATATATTTAAGGATACTTTTGTGGATTACTCAAGCCTGAGAAAGGAAAACGTGGTTTGCTGAAATCTATCACCATAATATTCGTGGATTTGGTATTTGGTCTTTATTGTAATAAATTTGTGTTATGTCACTTGTATTGTATAATTTTTAAGAAAAGAAAATCAAGAAAAAAGGTAAAGTTTTTGCTACAAACTGATTAAAAATGTAATATATTTTTTGCTAAATATAATGTTAATATCTTGCTGATTGGACGATTAAAAACCTTATATTTTTGTAACAATTACTTTTTGATTCAGAGATTTCTTAAGATCTCAAAAGATTATAATACAACTTGATGGATAACTTGATATTTTTATTTACATGTTAAACTTCTACTTTGTCTGTTTTAATGTTTATATATTAACTTTTCTTTCTTCTAAGCAGTTTAGTTTTTTTCGTTTGTCCACAAACTATACAGTTAGTTGTTTAGTTCCCTGATATTTTCTTGCAGTCATCTCTTCCTTAAATTTACTTTCTCTTCTATTTTCCTCTAACATTCTTCGTCAAACTATGTATTTGTATTTTTGATCTCTTTCTCTCAAGTTATAAATTAACTTGATTGGTAGCTTGATAATGTGGTTAAAATGTCTTTCTTATAGATTTTCAATTAAATCATATGTTATACTTATCATAGGAACTACATTTTTATTTAATATTTTTAAATAAAAATATATGTACTCTCTGGATTCTGTCTGATATTGACCTATACATATAGAACATTTAATGTAAACACAAGAACATAGAGGTATCGGAATAAACGTATGATTCTGATTGACGTTTCTGAAGTTTGATTGAAGTGCTATGTCGATAGATAAGCTTGTACTGTGGTTAGTATCCAATCAGTACGTGGCTTCCAATCACGAACACTGGACTTATCCAGGAGTTTGTATGTTGTTAACAATCACTTATCCGATCACTTTCAGTTATTAAGACACCTGTACTTGTTACGATGGGATAAAACCTACATTTTTGTAATAATAATTTTACCAGAAGTAAAGGCATTTTCAAATTTGCTTGTCCTAATATAAAATTGAGATTAAAAATACGACTTTTTAACGTATAAGTTAACGAATGTCTTATTTTACCTGGTAAATTTATGGCTAAAGAAACTCCAACTCTTAACCTGGAGGCCAGTAGATTGAACTATGTCTTAAATAATTAAAATTAACAATAATTTAACATATTTCCAGTGGTTAAAAGTAATAAAAGTTTGTTATAAATATGCTTACCTAGGACATATCAGTAGTATTATGTTTATAAGTATTGAATATTTTATTATGTTCTGTTGCATACGCTTGATGGAAAGGATTTGTTTTTATAAAAGTAAACAAAAATAATTTAAAAAGCAGTCTCATAGGTAGTTTTGAATGTAAACAAAAAGTTTCATGATAACTCTTTACATTGTCGTAAAAATGAAAATGCACTTACATAAATAGTCTTAATATATTGAAAAAAATAAAAATAAAACAGTGTAATCACTCATCACGAAATCTCCCGAACAACTCAACATATTTTGACGACATATGGAGGAATGTTTTTTTCATATGGTTTTTGTTTCTTAGAGACCTACTAAGAAAGGATTTCACTACTTACTAAGAGATTACTAAGAAAGGAAGAATGAAAAAGAAGTTTCATTTTCATACACGCCCCTCAAAGTTTTCCTTTTCCCCTAAGAGTAACATGTCTTAGGGGAAATATGGACAAACAATTTATAGACAAAACATAAACATGTCACAAAAGTTTGTCTAATTTGGTTTTCATTTTAGAATGTTTAAAGTAATTTATTCAAATTATGCACTAGATTACACTTTGCAGAATTACACTTTGCATCCCCCTAAAGTAGACTTATAGAGTTTTATAGATTATAAAACTTTATTATCTAGGAGAACGGAGGCAGGCTGAGCTTTTATATTGAAGTGAAGGAAAGGCAAGCAAGTGTGGAGAACCGCCAGGTAGTGGAGAAATGGCTTCCGCCTTGTAATACTCATATATATCAGTATGTCTATATTGTTATGATATATTATTACTATACATTATCATATATAATTATTTAACTAGGTCTTTTTTCTTAGTTTTTGTAAATTTAATCATTTTATAAAAAACTTAATAAATTGATTCAGTTTCGAAGAAGATTTGAAAAAAAAAAAAAAAACAAGGTTATCTAAAAAGCAGTCGTCAGCAGTGTTTGGTTTCATTGATTGTCCTTTTATGAAATTACATTACAATTATGGTATATTATAGGAAGGCTAAAGTAATTCTTTCTTCAATATTTTTTAGTAATAGAGTATGTTTCATCGCCTATGAAATAGAGATAAGGTACAACTTTAACTAGAAACCCATATTCAATAAGTGCAGTAAATGGTCAATGTTAAATCTGAAATGAGAGTTCATACAGCGGAAGCAATCACCTGGAATGTCGCTACAAAAAAGTCACCTGAAATGTTACGAGAAAAATTAAACTTGAATATTTTAACAACAAGTTTTCTGCGTCTCATTTAATTATTTGTAGTTAATTTCGAGATCACCAAAACAATGTAACATTTTTGTGTTATGGTCAAATGTGCTAACTAGGCTATTACATAAAATTGCAGGTTTATAATGTAGGACTTTAACACTTTTAGTACATATGACTTATGTTATACATTAATTAATCAAGGCATGATTATGTTATAATAATCAACCTAATTAATTGTACTCTATTATCAACAAAATTAATACCACAACGCACAAAAAATTCATACAAGCATAGTCTATGTTAACTGTCATGAGTCAGACCAATAACCAGAGTGACTGAGAGACCTACAGCTTTTTGTGGGAGCCGAACCACCTAGAATTGGTCTGATTTCGACTAAATGAAAAGCCTGAAACTCAGTTCTCTTCCCTACACGACACTGGACCCTGACTACCACCAAACACGGACATCATAAGACTTTAGTAGTGTTCACGTCGATGGCAATCATTGAGCGAACGTCGTGTCGGTATTGAGAGAACCAAGCATAGAACCTATCGCCTTCAATTTCTACCACACATTGTCCCAAGTACCTGGGTTGCAGCACTGCGTAACTAATCCCGACTTAGCATATTTTTAGTGACATTTTTAATGGGAACTGGACAATGCATGAACAGTATTCCAAGTGTAATATTCAGTTGTAAAGTTAAGTATGCGTGCTAAATCTAAATAAAGTGTGTAATTTCTTATACTCTTTCTACTTAACTGATAGTTCAATTTAAAAACGTTAATTATTAAACTAAGAAAACAGTACTTTATTTTTTAGTAATCGTACATTTTATTATTAAAGAAATAAATTGTAAAAATATCGTGAACAGAAATTCATTGAATGTATATGAATTCATTACTTAATTGAAGTAATAGCAAAATCACGGTAAATAAAAACACTGTTCGTATTTTAAAAACTAACTTTATCGATTAACTTTAATAGTTCTAATTATATTATTAGTGTGGATAAATTATGGTTATGGTACCCAATAGTATTTTTTTAAAAATAAGTTAGGTTTTTATTTAGATTAGGTTAATAGTAGATTTTCATTGTTCTCGTAATGAAATAGCTAATATAGTAATTTTAAGATATTTGATGGAGACGTAGAAAATGTCAGATCAGGTAATATTTTTATTTTATAGAACAAGTGATTTTTAATTAATTATACTTTGAGAATATAATAACGTTATTTGTAAAGGTTGTATGGATTTACTAACAAACATATCGATATAAACGACTACACATATTTGGTTTAACGAATGACAGGAGAATATTGGACGTATAAGTTAAATTAGGTTATGTTAGGTTTGTCGGAATGACCCCGCATGTATTACTAATTGTTTACCAAGCCTAGATACAAACTAAACTTACTTAAAATGTAAGTTTTATATTTATTACATGGTTTTGACCTACAAAAATAAAATAAGCGTCACAGCTTTAATTATCTATCGGTGCCTTCTGGTACTTAGGTTAGGATAGTAAGCACTTCCAACATGGGTTATTAGGTTAGGTTTAAATAAATTTAAGTTCATATTTTACTTATTTATATATATATACACTTTATATACAAATGACATTTATATATTAATAGGGTATATAATATATTGATTGCAAAACCTCGCTAAAGCAATGCGACATTCCGATAATAATTCCCCTACCATGGAATTCCAACTTGGTGCCTGTTCTTTCAAACTGTTTTACTATCATTTTATTAGGAAGAAAAAGATTAATTTTTCATTTAGTAATCAAAATTATGAACTGTACAACACAAATCAATGTCTTTTCGTTTTGGCTAAGAAAATGTTAACAAATTAAACTAATTGAACTCACTCTAATCTAAACATTCACTCTGCATTTAGATCTAAGTATTAAAAATTATTTTTTTAATTAATTTTGAAAAATCATAAAAATTATTAGAGGAAAGAAAGTACAACTTTTATTCATATAAAACTCAAACTTCCGTATGCTTGTGTACTCAAAACTCGAAAAGTAGTGAAGGGACTCAAATAAAACCTTTACACTGCATTGCTTGTATATACAAGAATTTGCTATGAATTTATTTCCTTAGATTTTAAAAGGGATTAGGGCATTTAATGAATTTCTGGACCTACATATCCAAATCATATCCTCTAAGGGTATTATTGTGAGATTACTGTTTATTTATTAAATTAAAACAAAATCAAATACACAGAAAAAATTTATTTTTCTAACAAAAGTAAAAAATAACAACTTACAGTTATTCTATATGTAACGACAGAAAATTTATATGTACTGTACAGAAGAGATTATTGTTCAGAGCCTCCCCAGAAAACTAGGCTTCATCAAATAAACTTGTACGGTGTCAAATTATTTTACGATATAGGAAAGATTAGACTAAATCTAATCGTGCTGTCAAGGGGAGATTATTGTTCAGACCTACCCTAGAAAACTTGACTTCATCAAATAAACTTGTACGGTGTCAAATTATTTTACGATATAGGAAAGATTAGACTAAATCTAATCGTGCTGTCCAGGGGAGATTATTGTTCAGAGCCACTCTAGAAAACTTGACTTCATCAAATAAACTTGTACGGTGTCAAATTATTTTACGATATAGGAAAGATTAGACTAAATCTAATCGTGCTGTCCAGAGGAGATTATTGTTCAGACCTACCCTAGAAAACTTGACTTCATCAAATAAACTTGTACAGTGTCAAATTATTTTACGATATAGGAAAGATTAGACTAAATCTAATCGTGCTGTCAAGGGGAGATTATTGTTCAGACGACCCTAGAAAACTTGACTTCATAAAATAAACTTGTACGGTGTCAAATTATTGTACGGTATAGAAAAGATTAGACTAAATCTAATCGTGCTGTCCAGGGGAGATTATTGTTCAACCCTACCCTAGAAAACTTGACTTCATCAAATAAACTTGTACGGTGTCAAAGTATTTTAAGATATAGGAAAGATTAGACTAAATTTAATCGTTCTGTCCAGGGGAGATTATTGTTCAGAGCCTCCCTAGAAAACTTGACTTCATAAAATAAACTTGTACGGTGTCAAAGTATTTTACGATATAGGAAAGATTATACCAAATCTAATCGTGCTGTCCAGGGGAGATTTTTGTTCAGACTTACCCTAGAAAACTTGGCTTTATCAAATAAACTTGTACGGTGTCAAATTATTTTACGAGATAGGAAAGATTAGACCAAATTTAATCGTGCTGTCCAGGAGAGGTTGGTTATTGTTCAGAGCTAGCCCAGAAAACTTGGCTTCATCAAACAAACTTGTATGGTGTCAAATTATTTTACGAGATAGGAAAGGTTAGACCAAATTTAATCATGCTGTACAGGAGAGATTATTGTTCAGAGCTAGCCCAGAAAACTTGGCTTCATCAAATAAACTTGTACGGTGTCAAATTATTTTACGAGATAGGAAAGGTTAGACCAAATTTAATCATGCTGTCCAGGAGAAATTATTGTTCAGAGCTAGCCCAGAAAACTTGGCTTCATCAAATAAACTTGTGCGGTGTCAAATTATTTTACGAGATAGGAAAGATTAGACCAAATTTAATCATGCTGTCCAGGAGAGATTATTGTTCAGAGCTAGCCCACAAAACTTGACTTCATCAAATAAACTTGTAAGGGGTCAAATTATTTTATGACATTGGAAAGATTAGACCAAATTTAATCGTAACAAAAAATAAATAAAATAATCACCTAGCTCAGGCAAAGCTGAATGAAATCGTTTACTTTTTACCCCATGAAAAAATATTAAAACACTTGCTAGCAGAGGTAGATGTGGAGTCTGGAGGGGTGAAACGTTGTCAGATTTTATTTGTAAAGCTATTTAATTGGTGTTAAATGTGTTAAGTGCAAGATGGTTATTAATAGTATTAGTACTGCAAGTTCAAAGCTGCATACTACTAGATTTTTATTATAGTCCCCTATAATTAATTCGTAGTAGTTTATTATTATTTATTTTTATATTTTTTATAAATGATTTATTTGCACAAGAGTATTCTTATACTACAAGACACTCTTGTAGTATAAGAAAGAAAAAAAAGCTATCTAAACCTGATAGCTTGGATGATGCTATCAGCAAATGACAATTCCATTGATAACTCTGAATTCCAATAAAGCTTTTAGTTCAAATGTGAGAGTCTTTGGTAAATCTTCCTTTTTTATTTTGTTCAGCAAACAAATTCAAGGACATTTTAGCGTAAATGAGCAAAGACTGGGTGGGGCCTGTCTTTCCAGGGGCGACCCCAGTCTTCCAAGTATATAATGACTCCAATCCGAATCTGGAGCAGTCGTCTTCTGCCCCAGAGTGATAACTGCCATGGCTGTCTCCAAGAGTGTGGTGAGTAAAGGGGTATCCAATCCACATTGGTGTAAAGAACTTGACCGAATCTAATTTATTTCAGTCTTTGAGGGAATATTCTGAAAAACAATTTTTTAAAAATATTGCTGATTATCATACCATATTTATTTAACTATTTAATTTACTACAAATGGAAAGTTAATTTGTACTTTTAAACAAACTTTTAAAAATTTGTACTTTTTAGATGAAAAAGGGGGATTATAATAATTACAACTGGTTGTATACATAATTATTCTTCTTTAAAATTAAATTTTTGTTCATTAAGTTATAGCATTAATTTTATAGACAAATAGATTTCCCATCCAATGTTAAATTTTGAGACTCAAAATATCAGCTGTTTTTGTGGTCCATTGTGGAGCGCTAGTGTAGTCTCATGTAAATGTAAAGCAGTTTAAACCAGCTGTGGTTGCAGGCCACACAAACTAACAAAATTACTGGCACAAATATTGCTATTGGATGGTTTATCTATTGTATGTTTATATAATCAATGGTTATAGACATTTTACATTTTAACGGATAATTTACTGACAGTTGTTTTTTGTAACCACACTTATTAGAATTATATAAATAAAATGAAAAATACGTTCTCAAACACCAATGAAAACATGCGTAAGAGTTTATGTACATCGCCAATTATTTTATTTGTAATATTTTTTAAAGTAATGTTTTTATTTTTACTTTTTACCCTCATATAGAAAAAAGTCTTAATAATTGAATTTATAACCTCAGGACTATTTTATGATAGGCATTTTACTCTCAAATTAAATTTAACGAACTCTTTAATAGGTCTTATTTCATTTTTAGCTACCCCACAGAGAAGAAAGAAACAGAGTTCCCTTTGTAATGGCCACTGTGAACGTCTATGTGGTAGTTATGAATATATTAAAAGTAACTTTATGCATCTTTATTACGTTTATCCTTAAATATTTGGGGGTATAAAGGGAGGGACTGACAAGGTGCTGGTTCTGCCATCGTATGAAGAACTATAGAAATAACTCGACACACTATCGCACTATGCGACCTCTGTTTCTTTGTTCTCTGTGACAATGTCTAACATTATTGTTTCATAACATCTATCTACTATAAAATATTTTTAGTACTTCTATTTTAAATATGACTAATTTTCCTACGTAAACAGTTCATATTTATAATATACTTATATTATTTTTAACCACTTAATCGTATTTTTTTCATTTAGTTAGTTACATTGAAAAAATAATAATTTGAATGAATTCTAAAAGCTTATTGTGGCTGGTTTCTGTTTCAGATTGTGTTGCTGGCCCTCGTGGCTGTAGCTGCTGCTGTGGAGAAGAGACAGGCAATCATTGCTGGTTAGTATAGTAACTATCCCTCTTCCCTCTTTATTACCTAAATTATTATTATTAATAATGTTCATGTTACGGATAGCGTAGTTAATATTGTTTTAATTGCTCTGCCTTTCTCTGCAAGAACTTTTATTTCATTCTTTCTGAATGAGCTCTCTTTTTTCACTTGACCAAGTTGTTCTGGTTCTTTTTCATTCTTTTGGACCCGATCACTCTTGGCTTATGTTTACTTAATAATGATACATTAGATAGAACTATTTTAGAACCCTTTTGGTTTAAATAAACTTTAACACAAAAATGACAAATAATGTTACGAAATAGTTTGCTCATAGAAGAAATATATTATAGTTTTATAATAAAGCGGAATTTTTAAATTAAATTTTGATTACACATAAATTACCATTAATTCTTCAGTGCATTCGTTTTCGAAGACATTTAAAAAAAATTGATGTATTAACATACTAATGTAGGCCCTACACTGTGGGTTTATCTATAATTATAAAAACATGGAGAGATTAAAATCAAGGACAAATAATATAGAATAATAACAGGGATCAATAGAGAACTTCAGAATTATAATTACGCATTCAACCAAATAACAACCGAAACTGATACTTATTAGTAATTAAATTAAAAGGAAATGTTCCCATTCTTAAGACATTTTATTAATTCAACGTAGATAGAAGGCATGTAAGACTCGATTTAATTGCACATAGACGCCCATAAAATCTTTTTTAGTTGAATTTACCAGTATTTGTCCTTACTGTACCTAAAATTGTATTTATTATTATATTTGTGTTTAAATAATGTGTATAATATAATGTTATATTTCTTACATTATATTTGATCAACAATAACTACAATCTAATACTACGTGGACAGTAAATCTATGTTATTTCATGTTTCAGCTGCCGTCCCCTACCCCTACGCTGCCGTCAAGGCTGTCATCCCCCCCGCCAAGCTGGAAGGTGAGGATGACGGTGCCTGGGCCCCCAACAAGTACGACCCTGTTGAAGTCCCTGTAGCCTCCGCCCCCTACGTCGCCGCCCCCTACGCCGCAGCTCCCTACGTCGCTGCCCCCTACTCCGCCCCCTACGCTGCTCCCTACGCTTACCCCTACGCTTATCCTTTTGTAGATGATGGTTACTACTTCCCCGGCAAATACGGCCCTGAGAACATTCAGTAAATGTTTTAATGGTATTGTAAAAACA
Source organism: Stictocephala bisonia (assembly GCA_035578905.1). Lineage (NCBI taxonomy): Eukaryota > Metazoa > Arthropoda > Insecta > Hemiptera > Membracidae > Stictocephala > Stictocephala bisonia. The sequence goes on from JAQJVL010000007.1 coordinate 4,141,596, forward strand.
TGTAAATAAAATCGTTATTAATACTACCCAATATGATTATAAATAATTTATTTCCCATGAACTATGAGGTGTTCTTTAATATTTATGTTAAAACGATTTCAAATCCCTATATATATTGAATTGAGGGAGTGTAACGCAACTCCTTCCTTACTTCCGTTAGTAAATTGAACGGTTGAGGTCTCAAAAATTTGCCTCAATTCGTAGTTGTGCAATGATGTCTTTAATTTTAAATAATTGTACCCTGAAGGACACAGGAAGCCCTCAAAACTTTTTTAACCATAAGGATAACATGGAGGGAGATTTAAATTAGTAAATAAGTAACATTTGAAATCCATTTTAAATAATGATGTTTACAACACTTAAACAGCTGTTAGAATGTAAATAATTGAGTTTATAATATTGATAGGGTTATTATTGATCTTTCTTAATCTACTTTGGGGCTTTATGTTTAAACTGTAAATAGTACGATGTGTGAGTTATAATAAATAAATTTACATTTTATTATTTTACTTAATACAATTTATCATCCAATATTTTTGCTATCAAAAGTCATGTGTCGACGGTGTTGGCAAGTGGAGCGTGCAGGGGTGGATCCTAGTATATAACTAATGTGTTTGGAACATTTCCATCTCATATTAGAGTCAGATTAATTGATAGAGCAAAAACAGCTTCCTGAGGGCACCACAGAGTATCACCATTCGAATACAACTTAAATATCGTCTTCAGCAATCCTTGGTATCAAAAGCAGTTTACGAGTTCTGATCACACTATTAGGAAACATTAGAAAAGCCCAATCGTGACATAGTGACATATGTGACATAATCTCTCCCATATGACTGAATAAAAGAATATTGTATACAGTAGGTTTAGTGTTAACATTTATTTAATTATAATGGGAAGTAAACAACAATTTTATATATTCATGCTCATGAAATTCTCTACAGTTTGTATATTTTGGAAGTATTTATGTACTTGCATAACTTTTGATACGATAGTCCAAAGTTTGATACTGTTTTAAGGCTACAAAATTGAGTTCAAGTATATACTGATATATTATTAGTCTACTTTATATATATATATATATCTCTTTTTTATTTTATATATATCTTTATTTTTCGTTCCTTTGCAATTTAAGTAATATATAAAAATGTCATATTTCCTGTGTTTTTATGAGCTTGTAATGAAATACTCAAAAAGCCTTTATTACTTTTAAGTTTTGTATTCTACACTAATAGGCTAGGTCTGATAATAGTTTCAGTGTAACAACGTTTTAAAGTTGTTATAATACATTGTCAAGTAACCATGTTATATTTACTGATGGTCAAAATACAATGGCAGCAATTTTTAAGTCGAGAATATTGGTTTAAGAGTTCCAGACCTTTCGCTCAATAGGTCCATTTGTTCGCTCATACTCAGGAGTGTGTGATCAGTGATCAGATGTGCTAGCATTGCAAACAGGCTTCAAAACCAATGGTTTTGTGGCAATTGAGTTGTCACCATGTCATTATTTAAGAGGACAGATTATAGAATCTATCACTTCCAATCTCCACAATACACCTTCTTCAAGTAGCTGGGTTACAACACTACGCAAGTAGTGTGGACATTTATGTTCAATATGTTTTAACACGCTTCACAGTATGGTCTACATGTCCATTTAAAACAATATTTTCCTCTCTGGTAATGTTACATCAGGAAATTAAACGTGTATCCTTAAAAAATAACTTATTGTTTTTTTCCCACTTGTTAAGATATTTTTGATGAGACTCTTGAATATTAAAAAAGGGTTAAGTATATTTCATCAATAATATTTGAGTTATTAAAGGTTCTAGCATACAACCTTCACTGGGTACAACATCATACACCAACCTGTAAAAAAAACAAAGTTTTGTATACGTCATAATATTAAAGATATTTTAAAAATAATAGTGTTGCTAGAGAAGAAATAATTTAAGAATTATGTAATAAAATATTCAAATTACTTGAAATTTTCATTATATTAAGCTCTTCTTATTGAAACGGATAATAATTTGACTATATTAAAGGTATCGAACAATTAGTGAATTTTAATTTCTGAAACCTTTCAGAAGCAAAGCTTCCAGTTTCAGACTACACACCTTACTTATTAACAGTTTCTAATTAGTGGCATGTTTGATTCATTTGATACAGTAAAATTTGAACAGTAAAACTATTATTTAAACATAGCGAATCAGATGGATTAGAAAGAAGTGTAACAATCTTGATGAATATAACATAAAATATTATTGAAACTACTTTAGTTTAAATTTTCTTTGTGGATAACATTGAATTGTTATACAGCATTATTTTAAATAAATGAAACAAACAAGAAATGAAATTCATAAAGAAAATTGACATTTATAAAATTATGAAAGTCTATAAATGGTCACCTTCTCCATACAAAATAATACAAATGATTACAAATAGACTATCTATATAAGCCATTATTTGTTTTAAAACTAATTGATTAATAAATAAAGATTTTATAAAAAAAGTTGATTGTACAATGGATTCAATGTGACGGATTGAACTACAACTGAACGTCTCTTTTGGAATGTTCTCGATATGATAAAGATTGTTTACGAAGTCTAGAACTAAACTAAACTTCAAGTACTGTACCGTGATATTGGTCACGTGGTTTTAACCTAGAAGAAAATAACAATCGTCATTGATTTATTTATCAATCTGCGCCTGGAATTTAGGTTAGGTTGTAAGTACTTCCATTTTGGATTTTTAGGTTAGGTTAGGATTAAATAAATATGAATTTTCGGGTTACTTGCTTATATATACGCTTTATATATGACATTTCTACTTCGTTTCACTATTTATCAATGCTAAACAAATGCGAAAACATTTCGGAAAATACCTCTGATGATAATGAGAAGACATTGTTCATACGACTCTTACAAGTACTGTAATATTGAATCTAAACAAGGACCGGCGAAATAGTAAACTGTCGGCTAAATCCCGAGGTCATAAGATAGGATTGGTGACGTACCCCTGGATTTCCATATAATAAAAAGTAGAAACGCGATTTTATGTAAAAAGTCAGATAGTATAAGTAATACTGTACCAGCAACTAGAGCTATCTGAGGAGAGAAATTTAATTAGTACTATACGAAATATAACTATTCAAACTCTTTATTGGGCTAAAATAAACAAAAAAATATTTACTAGTCAAGTCAAAATGTGAAAATACATATACCATATATTTACCAGAGTCAACCCCTGCAGGCTTTGCAAAAAAAAAAAAAAAAAAAAATAACTTAATTAATAAAAAAAACAAAATGAACAACTAAGTTCTTCAATGTAGTGGAATTAATTACGTATTTAAACAAAGTTCAATTTAAACACAGACAATAACCGTCAGACAACAATTCCCGAACTCTGAAGAAAGCTAAGTTAGCTAAATGTATTTTTAATTGTTCCCTAAACTTAGATGGGTTTGACTCCAACCAAGGGGAATGAAAGACTGTTAAAAAGCCTTATAGCATTGTAGATTAAGTGGCTTTTGAAAAGGATGTTGAGTGTTTGGGGTTTAGAGTTACTAAATACAACAGTTTATGTATTGTAATTAAAAAACCATATTTTAGTCTAATTTGTGGTTTGATGACTTCACTCATTTAAAAAAAAAATTGAACAATACAACTTTATATAAAATGTTAAGGGGATCGATTTCGGTTACGTTACTCTAACCAGTGGGATTCACAAAGGAATGTCGATGGTGTTCAACTTTTTATTTTCTTATTTTCTGTTATTAATCTATACGGCAACACACCATTTTGCAAATTGAATTAATTAAGTCAGTAGAGGTAAAACTAAGCTGTACTGCTACACTAACACCTGTCGGAAAACTCATGACGGGTTTCTGGAACTGTTGAAACATAATAATTGTTGATTATCGCCTTATATCTTCTTAATTACTGAACAATTACTGTGAAAAATTATCTCAGAATCAAAACTACCATATTCATTCATAATGTGTTATGCTCATTTTGCTTTAAAAATATAAATAATTCGTTCCGAGCGTTCATAATCGTACCTTACTATAAACTTTTAGAATATTAACGTGTTCACCAGTTGAATTTAAACTGTAGTTACAGTTCAAAAGGCGTTTTGCTAAATTTGATCTCTCATGCTTCTTATTTTCAAAGGGAAAATATGCTTTTCATATCTTGTTTTGAAATGTACAGTCTGACTTGTATGAAACATGTCATAATCATTAAAGGTGCCTTAAATGATACAGAATTACTATATTTAACTGTAGTTTCAATGTTAGGATGTAAAATGTTTGAAAAAGTACTAAAAGGCTAACAAAATACTGACAATTCGAATTTCTTAATCTATCAGCAACTTGGCGGAAACTGTCCTTTGTGGTAAAGGGATACATATTTCTTTCGTTTTTTTTACAAGATTTTTCCTTAATTACAAGATATTTTATCATTTAGATTCTTGTTTAAAAATGTCTTCTTAATTTTTCCTCTGATATCAGAGTAATCACGCATTTAAACGGAAAATTCCAAACAACCAATGTTACAACTTTGAGCGTTTTTGACATATTTCCGTTAATTAAAAATGTATTTTAATAATTTGTTTTCATTTGGTGTTTTTTTGCGATTAATACAAATTTGAAAACAATTTTGTTATCTATAAAAATTATTTATCGAGATATAATGCAAAACTAGTCACGTAGGAAATCACGATTAGCAGCCATAATGCGATCATTATAAACACCAACTATTAACCACAAAACCGAATTCACCTATATTTTCGCCACCCTAACCTAACTAATCTAATATTACCTAACCTAACCTGACCTAACCTAATCTAACCTAACCTAACCTAACCTAATCTAATCTAACCTAACCTAACCTAATCTAACCTAACCTAACCTAATCTAATCTAACCTAACATAACTGCTTGGTAATCGTATCAATAGTTTACCCCTTAGTAAAGAACGTACGCTTTTTGTCAACAAGGGACTAAAACGGAGACAAAAGCTCCGTGTAAGGAAACCTGTCCAATGACACATTTCCTCCAATGACACACATCCATTTAAATAGCCACTCTTTTTATAATGCCTAATTTACACCAATATACTCCAATACAAAGAAGTTTAAACTTGATTTAGAAGTTGACCTCTGCTTGTCTCTTAACTTTTCCGCTAACCTTCGGTAGCCTTGCCATACTGGTGGGATTGGTCTGCACAGTGCTTCAAGCAGCCAAAATTGGAAAATTAAATTGTGTTTATATATCAACGTCCACAGGCAATCATTTACTGTCAATTTACATATATAACAGCATTTTTAAGCTATACTAGTCATTATTCAAATCTGAGATCCTGACACAGTTTGTGCGTATTTTAAGACAAATATGAATACTCGAGTAACCCGTGTAGTCTGGATACTAACTAAGATCGACTTAACTCAGAAAGGATCATCAATGGCCCAATATTCATAAACCTGCGAAATTACGTGTAATTCGAACCACGAGGTATTGGTCTGATCTTAGACAAGTTATTTTAATTTATCAATATTATGTTGAACAATGTCGAATAATAGAGTTTTCCATCCTCAGACCAGAGGGATTCATTATGTCCTTCCTGTTTGAGGTTAGAAAATGTATTTTTTTGAAATAAATCCTCAAAATATTTTGAATTTCTTTACTTATATCGTGTTTAACTTATATCTTTTACATTTAAACTGCTATAAACAAAGACTTGACTTTTGAACATAGTAAACAAAATACATTAACCATTTCAAAGGAATTTTCTGTACCAAATAGAAGCTGCGTCCCTTTAAACGAAAGGCTCAATTTAATAATAACCACAGATAACAGCCATAAACGTAAAGATACATATGTTTGTCCATTACTCCTTGTTTTACAGAGAGTATACATTTGAATTTTGTAAAGAAAACCTGAAAACAATATACTTTTAAGAATTATTCGTTCAATTATTTCAAATTCACATTACTTTTGTATATATTTTTAAGATTTGAAAACTTACAAAATTAAATGTATATCAAAAACGACGAATGTCTGTTCATTACTACACATACACAATTCATCCGATCGTCATGAAACTGGGAGAAGTTGCTGAGTACATTGTTGGAAACATTTCTGGCATTGTTTTATTCATATCCGACTGTAGAGCTCCGCCCCAGTGGCCTTCATTGTTTCGCCTTTAATATTACAAGAATTTTTAATTTATTTAAATAATGAAACACTTTTGAATGATGCTCAACTAACATTAATTTAAAATTTATTTTCAATTTATACAATTACATTATTTATATGTATATATTTGGTAAAACGTATGATGTTACGTTTTTGTAATTATCATTATTAGTAATGTGATTTTATGACAATTTGTATTATGTATCTACTTTGATCAATTGTGCGTAAATTTGTTTAAGAATAAACTTCGATTGTGTTGGATTTAACTCAATAAAATTTAAATTTAACAAAACCGTTTATATCTCGTGGTCAAAGTACTGGCAAACAACTAATAAAACTTAAATAATGAATTTAGCAGGGGTCATAAGTTATTATTCGATTTCCTTATTTGAACAATATATTGTTTAGAATACATATACTTTGGTATGGATGTGGTGTGTATGAAATAAAGTAGTGTAAGTGTGCATTAAACACGTAATCAAATGACTACTTCAACCGTTATAATGAACGGTCTTTGTTTCACAGAGTCATGAATTGATGATCAACTAATTAATTTATGTATATTCGAGGTTAAGTACCTTTGATTAATATTTATCTGAACATTATCAAAATATTAGTTCCATTAATATAGCAGTAAATAGAAGTGAAATCGTGAACTCGGCGTATATATTTAATTTCCATTTAAATAACATTTTTTTAAAGTCAAGGTCGCACTCCTTCTTAACCTTACTCTGCCCATGCTCCATTGTCTCAATAGTATGTGCGTGAAACTTATTCAGACCTATTGAGGGGGTGAACCATTGGACTTGCCACTGCCAAGACTGAAATACTGAACTTGGCGAGAAATCGCCACCACAATGGACGGCAGCGGTTTCACGCCAGGTCTTTGCAAAATATCTGATGAGGGGATCAAAACCTACGCTGACCACATCACTCACCGCCATGAGTTGTACTGACATCAGGTTGGTGATTGCGTCTATTACTGGACACGGCCACTTCAGGAAACATCTGGCAAAGATTGGTCTCTACAGAGAAGACACCAGTTGCCTGCTTTGTGGCGAGGCTCTTGAGTCAGCCGAACATTTACTAACTGAGTGCGAAGCTCTGGAGCTCAGTAGAAGAAGAATATTCGGGGACGAACTCTGCTTCATACAGTAATAATATCTACATTACAGCGTATAGTTGTAATAAGAAGTTTACACACCTTGAGTCGTCATCAATTTATTTGTTTTATTTGATCTACTAGATTGTCGGCACACTCGATGTCATTTTTTGATCTCGAAGTTGTTATATGTGCTTTTTATAAGTTTACAAACACACAGTTAAATATAAAATTATTAAATCACATTTAAATAAACTAAGAACTACATAGATGATTCATATTACTAAATGTCAGGTTAGTTATATAAAATAAAACCACATGAATTGATGACAACAATAGCTATGAAAGTTTGCTCTATTAAAATTACTCATTTCAGATGGATAAAGACATTTTGATTTTATGTCTTGATTTTTTCATAGTTAATTCCTTATGGCAGCAGCTTCAGTTAAATTGAAAAATTAGTAAACAAATATATATGATAGTAGAAATAAATAATACGTAAAATTAAATTATGAGTAGAGTAAGATTTAAGTTTACAAATTAAAAACTAAATTACAACAATACCACATTTTTAAATAGATATTTATCTAGTAGTCCGTCTTTAATTAATGGTATAAAATTATATATATATTTTTTGAGAAGGTAGGGAAATTATGTTTTTTTTTATACAAACGTACTTTCAAGAAGATTTCCAGATTTTGATTAAGTTCAACTGCTTCAATTGCTTATGATTCAAAAGTAATTTTAAGCCTTGAGGAAATAATTCATTCAACCAATTTAAATCCATGAATTTCCTTACTTTCAAAGTTAGTTGTAAATGTTTTCTTAATTATTATTTAGTTGGTCTCTGAAATAAGTCTGCTGGCACTCACAATTAATTTTACTTCTGGTATTTTTTGTGCTTCGGTTTGATTTTTTACAAAAAAATGCTAAAATTTTGTTAACATAAAAACTCAAGTTATTTTATATCTTAATTGTTTTCTTTAAATATTTAATATTTGTTTTTAATAGTTAATATTATTCCACGTGAGAGGTTTTGGGAGACATTAGAATATTAAGTGTATCTTTGATACAGCACGAGCATGTAATTTAATGTAACAAACCATAATGAATAGGAATGAAAAAAATAAGTAAAAAAATATTCAATATGTTTTGTTAACGAATGAAATACAAAACTAAAAAAAATCATGATCTTCAAGTACACAGAGTACAGCCTCTGATGTATTACCTAGACATCGCCTTGTATGTATGTAACGAAGTACCGTGGAACAAGAGTACCAACTTAGATCACCTGACGTAAACAAAAAATAAAGTATTTCGGGCGGAACGACTTTGGGCGCGGTCGTACTCTCAGGGCCGTTCCTGGGCTTCAAGGTATATATTGGACCTTATCCCTACCTGGGCCAGTTGTCTTCTCTCACAGACTGAAAACTACCATGGCTGTCTCCAAGAGCGTGGTGAGTACATCATAATCGTAATCATTTACTTAAATTTTTTTTTTAAATTCAAAGTAATACCAAAACTTTATTGAATTCATAAATTTAACTGGTAAGATATCTTTTAATACTCTTTTACTCAGTTTTGTTTATTTGAGACATTTTTTCACCTACCATCATACAAAGATATAATTATCAGCTTTGAAGGAGGGGGGGGGGTACATGTAAAATATTGTATTCATAAGTTTCTGTGAGAGTTACTGAAAAATTACAATTACTTAGAATTTTATATCTAAATCTAATCTGTATTGATAAGAGACGGTTTAAAGTTAAACAGCAACAATTAGAATAATAAAGTAACCCTACAACAGTAAAAAAATGAATCGTTTATTACTTTTTTAGACAATTTTTGGTATCAATATTATGATTTTCTCGTCGTCAAGAGAAATAAAAAACATTATTTTATTTGTGAATAAATTTAAAAAAGTACTAGTTCACTATAACATACAACAATAAAAAAGAATAAATATAGTTCGGTTATGCCAAGTTGAAAATCATATATGAACATATTATTTTTAATCTGTACAGTTCAGCAGTTTAAGTTGTGAATTTTTACAACCTTATTTATTATGAAATATTTACTAAACTTAAACTTAACGATAAAGCATTCTGTTAAATCAGTAAGTAAGTTTAAAACAAATGTTAACTGTCCCAAACTGCCATATTCTTCAATGTATGTTAACTATAATAAATAATACATTTAATAAAGTTTTTACAACTTTATTACAGTATAGTAATTGTAATTTAATATTTTTGACTTTATTTTGTCAAAATGATAAAATCACACTTATTATCATAGAGTAAATGGTATTGGTAAAGTATCATTAAAAGATAGATATATTTTAACGAGAAAACATCAGAATAAGGTGAATTTTAAGGACAATTTTCAAGAAATACTAATTTACAACTTAACTTTATTAATTATTATTAAAAGATATGTTTATGAAGTTGGAGAAATAAGTCACTGCATTTAGAAGAATAAGGACGTTAAAAAAATAAATTACTAAAATAAATGTAAACCATTATAGTTATAAGACTTTTAAATAAAAACAAATTAAAATATTATTTTAAAATTAATTTAAAATAAATCTATAACAAAGACTTACCTTTTTATTATATAGCATTATTTTTATTGTATTATCCCAAGAATTTTCACTCATTTACAATTTATTCAGTGAAGCATTAAATGTGAAAAATTGCTTTCAATGTTTAACAAAGTGTATTATTTAATGTTTTTTTTTTAACTCCTGAGCAAAATAATAACGGTTTATTATAATAAATCTTATTATTATTTTGTCTTTTCTCTGATATTAAGTAACGTATCTACAACCAAATTTATTTACATATGACCCAAACATTTTAAACAGGTTCTCATTCAAAAATTAAAAATATTTTACTTTATATTTTGAAACAGCGAAACCTACATCTTTAAATTATGTTCATGTTATATTTTACATGAGGCCTCGATCAATTATAGAATAAAGTGTTAAATCAATTTAGTTCAATACAAATAAAGTGTTTTGTGTTCAGATTGTGTTGCTGGCCCTCGTGGCTGTAGCTGCCGCTGTGGAGAAGAGACAGGCTGTCTATGGTAAGTTCAATTTAATTTATTTAATTCAACTTAAATTGTTTCACATAATTGTTTTTTCATACGTTTTACTATTTACACTACAATTGTCAAAGATATACTCTACCATGCTGAATGCACGGTAAATTAATAATAATAATAAATCGTTTATTTCCGCAATTATGTACAATGTGAACAAAACAATATTTTCTTGGAAAAAGTAAATAACTACCAACATCCAGTAACTGGTAGTTATAATACAAATAATAGATAAAATAAAGTCACTCTTAGGTGAGTCTTCTTATAAATACACTTCACTGAAGCGTCCACTGTGAAGCGTGTGTACCATTTAACTTACTTCTAGAAAATCTGTATGGATTTTTTTTTAACTAATCGTTTCATGTTAGTAAATTAAAGTAATAAAATTTAAGATATAAATACAAATCACAATAATTTTTAGGAATTTAAAATTTTTTTTGTTGGGGTTTACTCGCATACAGTCCAGTAAAATTAAATTTGGTATTTTACATTTATATTGTAATTACCGGAAATTCTTTAACTAACGACAAATATATATGGACCTTTTATATTGTTAAGAAAACGTTTTATATTATAATTAATACAAATAGTCATAAAAACCTTGATATTACACTTTTAAATGATTTAATTGTTGACATAATATTGTTAATTACTGCTGAATTAATGTGAATTTAATTTTGTTAACAGTGGCTGCTGAAGATGACGGCTCATGGGCCCCAGGCAAGTACGACCCCATCGTCGCTCCCTACGCTTACCCCTACGCCGCCCCCTACACCGCCCCCTACGCTTACCCCTACGCCGCTCCCTACGCCGCCCCCTACTCTGCCCCCTACGTTGCCCCCTACGCTGCTCCCTACGCTTACCCTTACGCCGCCCCCTACGCTGGAGATGATGGTTCTTACTTCCCTGGCAAGTACGGCCCCGAAAACATCCAGTAAATTGATTTATAAATATTTTGTATAATGAAATTGTGTGATTTTGTAAATACAATCTATTTTTAGTCAATATTGTCTTTTCACTTCTTGCCTTCCATAGTATGGTCACTTTGTATTTACACGGTACGTAGTTTATGTTTAATGTTTATTTTAAACCAGTGGTTCATTGTAGATTATAATCAAATTTCGTCTTTAACTTTTGGTGGAAAATTATTATCCATCATTGTACAAGTAACAGTTTTTCGCAATATTTAAAATTTACCAGAAAATAATTTTTAAAATAACATTGCTTTATAAAAAATAACTACTCAACAATAATTTTACAGATACTACTACGTATAATGTTTGCAAAAAGCCTACAAAACATTAGCAAACAATCATTGATAGGTTAATATGTATCCATAAAATACAGAATAAAAACATCGAATAAATGCAAAATGAAAGCAATAGCTTACACTAAAAAAAACAGTAAATCATAAAAAGTAGAGTTATATTTTAGAACTGACAAAGCGTAATTAAAATTGTTCAAGTTCAATTTGTTTGATACTAGATTTTAAAAGTTATTTTTTTAATTTAATGGTGGGTTGTTTAGACGAAATCAAGGTAGAGGCAATTTTCTGAAAGGTCAGTTGACTTGATTAGTCTTGTGAAAAAGACTACAATCATAACCTCACTTTTTTAATGACTATCTACATTCAGCTTTATATTGACAAGTGTTTTTTTAATGTTAATTAATGCGTATGTTTTCAATCATTATGCAATGATCCAACGTGTTTCTCATTGTGATGATTTCTAAATTATATGAAAAGTTTGATATAACTTAGGTTAAGTTCCATTTAAATCCAAAGAAGGCTAAGTTAAATAGAATTAATCTGTAAATACTCGACATTTCCATTAAGAGTTCATCACTCTTTTTTAACTATGAGGGTGGCTAACCAAACTATTACTCTTTAATTTAATTAGATTTTTCCAACAAGTCCGTGTTTTTTAAAAGGCTACTGAAAGTTTCGAGAGATACAATACCCCTCTCGTTCTCAAGTGGCATAAATTAACTTACAATAAAAACAAATACAAAGAAGAAAGGCCTAAAGAACAAGCCTTGTCAAATTACTTTTTACTTACAATCTTATTAAACCTTTTTAACTTTAAAAAACACATATTAAAATGGTAATAATAAATCATAAAATTGAAGAAACTCTGTCAATAATAAACAAGAAAAAGTACAAAACACTTACATCTTACATTTACAAAAACCTTATATGTACGCTGCACCTGCCTTTAGGCTGAGGGCGGCAAAATGAAAGTTAATCCAAAAGTAAATGTAAGTTTATTTAGGCGACTTGAGAACGAGGAGAGTCATACGTCACGAAAAGTCGTATTGTTTATATACATTGACTTGTTGGAAAATTCCAATTAAATTTAAGAGTTATAATATCTCCAACGACACAATGAATTTCAAACAAACCATTACAAAACTATAATAAATTTGAATAGAACGGGTGGGTCAAGTTAAAACAGTTCACCTGATGCTAAACCTTCTGTTTTGATATTGCTTTTGTTTTAAATGTAAGAATAACATTTTAATTAACAAACTGTTATTTTAATTTCGTTTTAAAAGGTCTGTTATATTGTATACAGATTATTTTCACACATTCAAAAATAATTATCTTTATATACACATCATGTATAAAGGTCCCTTGATTAGACAGAGTAATCATGTAGGCTTAGCCTACGACCATTTTAATGTTTTAGAACCTAAAATATTTACACAAAATAAAACCAATAATGATGTCAAAATAAAGAAATGTATAAGCAATGGGAAATAAATAAGAATATAAAATTAAATACCTAACTGGAAATTATATTTATCAGGTGAAATGAGGGTGTCAATTTATTTAATGTTTGCTCAAACTCAAGTGTAAACAATGATTGAATAAATGTTGCACATGTTAAATATAATGAATAGTAATCAGCTGACCTGTCCTAAAGCTTGACCTTGACTCGCCAGTTCTATTTGAGTTTACTAAAGTTTTTATTTGAGTGACAGCTGTTGTCCTTAGTCAGCTGATGTATGTTTACCTTAATTAGTTCGCAATTAGCCCCTAGAGCGCATCCTAACACTCTAACAACAATACCACTTCTAATTAAAATTTATCGGAATCAATTAATTATTGACCTAACTCACTCGTATACATGAAATTAAATAATTTCCTCTTTTTTCAATAATATATTCAATTTAGTCAATTAACCTTGAATCATTATCTGTCGAGGAAGCTGGAAAGTTGCTCCACAACTGGACCTATTAGTCTGACCACAGTCCTTAACATAAATGTATAAAAGTAATTATTTTTGTCCTTAAATGTATTCATTTTCTTAAACAGAAGCATTGTAAACACATAAAACTGTTTTCTTTGGAATCAGGGATAATAATCTTATATAATTCAAAAACTATGTACTCACTCATTGCCAAATCTCCAGAACCACTGAACAAAGTTTAATGAAATTTAATGGAAAGTTAACCTTAGTACATTAAAGACCCATAAAAAAGGATTTCCTGCAATTCCATTCGTTAGCGGTAAAAATAGCTGCTTCTCAACGTTTCCTTTTTTCCTTAAGAGTAACATTATTATTTACAAATTCAACAATTATTTAAACAGCTGATACAAAAAGCAGCATTCAAAAACTTGTTTACTTTAGTTTTCATTGTCAAATGTTTAAGATAATTTGTTCTGAATCTGACAGGATCACGCTACTTTACACTTCGCTAAAGTTGACTTATAGGAAAACCTTGTTATCTACGAGATCGACAGCAGGACGAGCTGTTATATTGATATGTTGGTTTACAAAGAACCACAGAGGGAGGGTAAGCAAGCACAGAGAACCACTCTGTAACAAAGCAAGGGATGGCAGCTAGTTTAATATATTACTTGTAATTGATGAATTAACGGAAATGATACTTCATTAAGAGGTATAATTTCTTTTTTTTTAACTAATTGGAAATACTTGTCACTAAAGGTAACCTTTTATGAAATTATATTACTTCATAATATAATAGGAAACATTATATAGAAAAACTAGTATTTATAAATTATTGAACAACGATAACATATTTTTTATTTATTTATTTAAAATATACGATGGATTACGAAAAGAAAACTATCCTATATTAAACCCGTTTTCCGACCCAAATAAACTAAAGTGTTTTTCCAACTAGCTGTGATAATTAATTGAGACCCAAGTGTCCTGATCGTTGTCTAATTTACACAAAAAAATTAATAAAGCATAAATAACTGAAAAGAACGTGGTGATATATCTCTGATGTCTATGTTTAGTATTGAACTACTGGAATTTGCTTTAGTTGTGTTTAAAACTTTACAAAAATAAAATTACCAAACACAAATTAGAAAAATACCAATCAAAAAGCAGCTAAAATAATATTTTTACTATAAACAATTGTAAATTGATATACATTCTGTGTCATCCCTTAATATTTCAACAAGACCTGTTTAGGTGGTGGAGTGCATTTTATATTCAATGCTTACTTTGTTATTGTATCTCATGTACTACGTAAATAAACATGATTATACAGTATTTTATGAACTAATGTGGTTTTGGTAAGACTGGGAGCTTGATGTTGGTAAGCCTGCTGTGTTAGCTGGAGTGACCACAAATGCCAACTCAGCCATTACATTTGTTACCGCAAACACAGAAATATTTATTACCTGTAGCTCTCTACAAACCTTACTTAACGATTACCATACGCTCGAGTGTAATGAAATACGAAAATAATTATTGTTATTTAAAATATAGTATGATTTAAATGTTTAACTGTTATCTATAAATTATATCTACAATATAGTTTGTTATTTTCATAAAGAGCATTTATCAATACAAAACTATTCTCATATATGCACAATAAGAGCCAAGAAAAACATTATTATATGTACTGGTGGTTATACACCAACATTTATCAAACATTACCTACTCTATGGAGAACTGATAATACATCGTTCATAAACAAGAGACGGGAACTTGTCCTTACTGAATACCTGTCACTGAAGCAACTGGATATTATCTCTCCCAACCCACAGAAAATAAAATGCATAAGGTACAGACTAAAACTTGAGAGAAAATTTTTATTTTGGAGCTTTAAAAAAAAAAACATGGTTCTTACTGAAACTAAATTAAAATCATAAAATAAAAGGGTATATTTTTTGTTAAAAATACAATATATTGTTATGGAACTAAGTTTTAGCTACATTATCTGAGTTTCAGATATGAGACACCGACACAAATTAAGTCGAATATGAATGATCATATGAGTATACGAGTAGTGAGGTTGACCTGTGTAGTCTAGTTACTAATTCCACTTGTGATGGGAAAGGGCAATTATTTATTAATGGATCAATTGCCAGGACAACTAACGGACCTACGCCTATACTTGGAATCCGAACCACGAAGAATTTATCTAATCTTCAGCTAATTGAAAAGCCTGATGTCCAATTCTCTCTACAAAATCCGGACCCTAACTACCTCCCAACATGAACAATATAGACTGCTCCACACTGATAGCAACCATTGAGCGTACCAAGTAGCGTATCGTCTACAACTCCGGATCACTTACTTCTCAAGTCTACAAGTATAACAATAAAAATCATCATGCACTGACTGTTACTAAGGTTGCTGCACGATCGTAGTGTCACCGCTTGTCTTCCACGGTTGCTACGCCGCTATGACTCCACTAGCCCTGACCCTGCTCTGTGTATGACAATAACAGCACCCATTATCATGCACTGGCTGCTACTAAGGTTGCTACACGATCGTTGTGTCACCGCTTGTCTCTCACGGTTGCTACGCCGCTGTGTCTCCGTTAACCCTGGCCGTACTCTGTCTATGACTATAACAGCACCCATCATCATACACTGGCTGCTACTAAGGTTGCTACAAGATCGTAGGGTCACCGTTTGTCTCTCACGGTCGCTATGCCATTGTGACTCCGCTATCCCTGACCGTGCTCTGTCTATGACTGTAACAGCACCCATCATCATGCACTGGCTGCTACTAAGGTTGCTACAAGATCGTAGGGTCACCGTTTGTCTCTCATGGTCGCTATGCCATTGTGACTCCGCTAGCCCTGACCGTGCTCTGTCTATGACTATAACAGCACCCATCATCATACACTGGCTGCTACTAAGGTTGCTACACGATCGTTGTGTCACCGCTTGTCTCTCACGGTTGCTACGCCTCTGTGACTCCGCTAGCCCTGACCGTGCTCTGCCTATGACTATAAGAGCACCATCATCATGCACTGGCTGCTACTAAGGTTGCTACACGATCGTTGTGTCACCGCTTGTCTCTCACGGTTGCTACGCCGCTGTGCCTCCGTTAACCCTGGCCGTACTCTGTCAATGACTATAACAGCACCCATCATCATGCACTAGCTGCTACTAAGATTGCTACACGATCGTTGTGTCACCGCTTGTCTCTCACGGTTGCTACGCCGCTGTGACCGTGCTCTCTGTATCAGGGCGGGGACTGAGACCCTACACTTCCCGATGACCTTAGTGCATTCCTGACCGCCAGCTATATATTGATACCTACCTCTCTGTCGTCTATCCATTACTGATTCCTCTGGTAGCAGTTATGGCCGTCTCCAAGAGCTTGGTGAGTACCTTGCCTACATAGTTTCAATATTATTTTATATTGATACAGTTGTAATATAATAAGACAATTCTTGTTTGATAATGATTTTTCGTTGTTATATTTTTCAATATTGTTGATTTTTTTAATGCTTTCAAACCATAGGGGTGTTTAATGGCAAACACGATTTTGTATCGTACAAAACTATTTTCTTTGTTAGGTGTTACTTACAATCCTCTTTTTTTTAGAAAAAAATCTAATATAAAGTCAGTTTTTGTCTATATTTAAATACATTGAACTTCAACATTTTTATAAATAACATGAAATTTATCTCTAATGTCATACCTTCCCGCAAATTATTAATTATAACTGGCAAAAGTAATCTTTTAGAAATATATTCTTATTGAGAAAAATATATCATTTGGAAAAAATGCTGTTAAAGATTTCTTTATTTATTTGTCTCAACTCTTGAAACATGATCGTTTAGTGTTTATGTTTTTATTGTGATTTATAGTGCCATATATACAGTTTATGGTGTGTAATATTTCTTTCATAAGACAATGTCAGAACTTTAAATAACTACTACACAGCTAAATCTGCTATTCAATAACATTGTTTAGCTGTGTACATATAATTGTACAGTAATGAAAAAAATATATGAATCCGAAAAAGTCATCTGAAACGTTCTATTTTTTGTTTGTTTTGATCTTATATAACTAAAAAATCTCATATGTATTATTTAATGAAATAAGCTAAACTTTAAAATCTAATAAATATATGTTACTAACAAAAACATGATGAAATATTACGGCACTTCCCAGCAAACAGTTTGTCAGGTATTTAAAACGACTCCAAACACCTAATATTTTGAAATTGTTTTACATTAAACGTCTGTAAAAATCTGCTTTATGACAGTATTTATAAATGATTACGGTGATCAATTACATGTCCTAACATTGCTTAATTTACTTGTACATATATTTTTTACTAACATTTAATTATTTCATACTAATAAATTGATTGGGAAACGTCTTATAATAGTTACCCGATTTTATAAATATTCCAAATAAACAATATGTATACAAGTTTATACTTCTTACCTGAAAAAATTTGAACAACATTTTTTTTTTGTAAATAAGTTGAAAATGATAATTTTATTCAATATATCTATTTAATCTTCAGACCTTATAACTGCCAATTCATTCTCCTTTACGGAACTTTACAAATGTATTATCTATTATTGTCAAACATATTTACACATGCTTACCTTTTCAGACATTGTACTTATGCACATAGTAGAAAGAAACAGAGGTCGCTTTTTTATGACCGCAGCGAACTCCTCAGAGGTAGTTATATAGATTGTAAGTTACTAACCAATGTACATCTTTATTCAACAACTACGTTTATCCTTGACGATTTAGGGAAATAAAGGGAGGGACTGACAAGGTGCTGGCCCTTCCATCGCATGGCAGACTGGAGTGATATCTCAACACTCTACTAGACACACATTTAGCGCACTATTGGATGAAACCTCTGTTTCTTTATTCTCTATGTAAACAAATCAAACAACGTCATATATTTTACAGAACATGTGTGAGTTTTAATACTTGATCTAAATATATACATATATATATATATATATATATATATATATATATATATACACTTGTCATATGTGCGTTGAATAAAATTATAATCATATTGTTATATTAAAATATGGAATTCTCGGTGTATTTTTTAAACAAAGCCCTAATCAGTTCAATTCATACTTATAAAATCATGCTGACACTAATTGAAGAGTCAATCTGAGTTCATATAAAGTATAGCCTATATTTTTTAAGCTGAACATACAGTGAATTACCTAAATTAGACACAAAAGATAAACCTATAATCAAGCATAAACAGTTAGTTTTGTAAAACAAAAGAAATTAAATTTTACAAACATAATTAACTTATATTATTTGACTACTTGCTACATTCCTATATGTATAAAAAATATTTAAAACTAATGAAAATATTTAATTTATATGAATATCACTCAAAATGGAGATTTAAATGTACTTATCGATTATAAACCTTGTTTTTTAAAAATAGAAAAGCAACTCTTCTGCTCTGCTTCTAACTCCTTTCATATATTTGACAGATTATTGTAGAATTAATTGTTCATGAAATTGCTGTGATAAAAACTATTTAAATCTCAATATTCACCCTCACAGACTATTTTTATCCTTATAAACTTGTTAATATGACTTCAATCTAATAAAAATAAAATCCTTTATAGTTTTTAAGCAAGTTATGATATCCTGACACACTTAAGAGTTAAAAAAATAAGCTAATAATTTTTTTAAAACTGTATTTAAAAACAAAGCACATTTGTCTTATACTACTACTTCTATATCCTGAATGATAAATTTTACTAAGAATATTCTTTTTGTCCTTCCTACTGTTACAGAGATCATTGTATTCAAAGATGGCGGCCATCTGGATTTCTTTCCAGCTCTATAATTACATACTTAACTCATACATATGCAATCATTTGCAGATGAGAGATTAAGAAACATGTGACATTACATTAGCAAACAGTTCGCGTGTTTCATAATTAGTACTGTTACGGCGTATTGTAATTTCGAAAAGTACTCTAGAATTTTAAAAATACGGTTTACATTTTATTTTAAAGTTTTTATTATTTTATCCAATATTTCGCATGTTTATTGAGTGAATTGACCATAGAAAGTGTAGGACGATCCTATTTAGGACAATTTATTGTGTATTCCTTTTAACAAAAACGATGTTTAGCCCTAGATATGTAAGTACTAGGTGGGTAAGTACTAGGTGGGTACACACGATATTCTTTTGAACATAAATAATTTGTTGTAAATATAGCCTACATTTATTTCATGTTTAATCACTCAAATCATCTACATTCTATATCACACAGAGGACTAGGAATAGAGGGGCAGTGCGTTATTACCACAAGACTTTGCAGATATATCTTAAATATTCTTCTTACATACTGTATGACGAATTATCGCACAAATAGGCCTACTTTACAAAACACCGGCTTGTCGTACAGGAGAGCAACCCCTATAGTTCTATACTTAAGTTAAAAGCACCCTGCACTTACGGCCATTTTTAGACCTACCACAACAAACAGTTGTAATTCGAAATTCCTCTAGATCACTTTACAAACACATAAAACTACAAAAAGCTATACATTCTTATGGTTTTCAAAAACATTAAAAAATAATAAAAACAAACAAACAACTAAGACAATAGAAAAATTTTTACCCACCTTAATATATTTAACATCGAATAACAAATATAGGTCTACTTATCATATACACATTCCTGATACTAAATTACGCCAGTCTTTTGTGACATTTTGGATTAGCACTTAAATGGATTTTATAACCTCTGAACTTTACTATGAATTTTGAAAATAATCAAGTTATTGCACATTAAACTTACAAACTCACATAGGTTATGCTTGTTATTTGTTAACATGTGAGGAGTGGTAGATTCTGTAAACAAACATGTGTACCAACTGTTGAACATGAATTATGTTATTAGTTGAACATTCAATATTATGTATAAAGCAATTATATTTTATTTTTAAGAAGGGGTAATCTACGATTTTTGTGGTTTCTTTTTTAGATTCAAAGAGAGGAAATATATAAAAAAAACTAATTTGAACCTCGAAAATAGTTCTTGTTACAGCTACAGAAACTATTGTAAAAACTCAATCCTATGACAAAAGAATTATAATTTACAGTAAATAATGTAGGCCTACTATACGAAATACGTAGTAAATTTTCAATTGGAAATAATTAGTAAAAAACCATGAAGCTAGATATATAAGATACTCCCGCTATATATTATTGTTCCAATCATATGTTCATAATGATACAGTCTCGCATGAACTGAATCTTAATAAGGCTTATAAATTATAAGTTTTTCTTATTAATTCCTCCACGCATCGCCATTTTGAGTTACAATAATCGACCAATAAGAGAAGAGCCGTGCGGCCCACTGTTTGAGGTTTTTTATCGCCCCACCTGCGAGCCCCACCCTGACCCTGAGATGTGTGTTTCAGGTGTTGCTTCTGTCCGTGCTGGCCGTGGCCGCCGCCCAGAGCGCGCGAGTCAAGAAGCAGGTTTACCTCGCAGGTAAGTTCACCCAACATCCGCCAGGTTGTCCTCAGCTGTCGCGGACGAAAAATGGTGGCAACGATCCCAAGGTCACCGTTATTGATGACATACACGGCTAATGTAACAGCTGATCTTGAACTGGTCCAATTATCGCACGACGGGCAGTCTGGAAGTACGATGACATAACCTACAAAACCTAATTTCTCAACCAACACACAAAAATGATAAACATTAATAACTAAACTAGGTATTTAAAATCAAAATAAATTATTAAAAATATATACTCAGAAAAAAAACAAAAATCAGCAACCAGTACTTGAATAATTGAAAGTTGGATCTAACAACATGTTCCGTTTAAAATCATTAGCATATGTTTAAATTTGAGTTGCAGACTTTGGTAGTAGAACAACAATATACAAGTGGAAGTATACAACTATTAATAAATTATAATTAACTTTTAAATCTAAAATTTATTTAAGCCTTGTGTTTTAACGCAGGTTGTTATATTTGAACAAATATTGTAGGCCTTATTTTTGAAAACTTTTTTTCGTTTCAATCTATTTCGTATGCTGAAGACGAATGTGTAACTAGTTTTGGAAAAAGTAACAATTTTCACCTAAGGAACACTTTTCACAAACCTAACCTAAAATATCTTGAGATATAATTTATATATTTTTATTCATAACATTGTTGTAACTGTCCATTAAGGTACGTGTCTTAGTAAAAAAATTATGAAATGACTTGAGAATATCATTCTTTTTAATCATATAATGAATGATTTGTATATTTATTATTATTATTATTATTATTACATGCGAAAAAGACCAGTAAATGATCACGCAAAGTTCACTTATGGGTCGTCCTTTTTCTCCTTTGCCAAGCAGCCTTCAATTTTTCTTTCATAATGGATCTGCGTTCTTCTGTCCATTTAGCTCCTGTTTCTTCTTTTGGTCTCTCTCTGATTCTACTTCCCATTTATAAATTTTGGATTTATAGGTGGATCGGTCCGAAATATCATTGATAGAAATCTGGGCTCTGGACAAATCCTTCCTGATTTCCGAGGTCCACTTATTGGTTAAAATATTTTCAGTGTTCTCTAGTAAGATTTTTGTTAGTCTATTTTCAGGAAGACGCTTGATATGCCCGTAAAATTTTAGGCGTCTTTTTCTGATATCCGCGGCTAAGTTTGAGAATTCTTCCACTCTAGTTCGGGACTGAAGTCGGTATCCTTCATCAGTGAGTCTTGGGCCGAGAATTTTCCTGATGATTTTCCGTTCTTCTTTAAGGATGTTTTCAAGTATCCCTTTTCTGGTCAAATCAAGAGTTTCACTCGCATATAGGACTTCAGGTTTGATGACGGTATTGTATTATATTATAATAATATAATACAAATATTTATATTATTAATATAAAATAATATAAATATTTGTATATTTATATTACTTATAAAAAATATTTCATAAGTGTTAACCCCCCTCTCTGTTGACAGGAGCCTACCCCTACGTTGTCCCCCTGGAGGACGACGGCTCCTACTACCCCGGCAAGTACCCTGATGATCCAGTGGTACCCCCAGTCGCCCCTGTAGCCCCCGTCGTCCCCTACCCGTACGTCGCTCCCGTCTACCCCTACGCTCCCGTCCCCGCTCCCGTCTACGGTGAAGATGACGGCAGTTACTACTCTGGCAAGTACGGTCCTGAGAACCAATAGTTCAACAGAGCTACAAATACAATATCTCTTCTGGTCTTAGCTTTACATTGTTTTAAATGTTATTAAATCATAATGTTTATTTTACTTGGTTCTTATTCTTTACCACATCGTCCATTTCATGGTTGATTAAACCATTTATAAGCAGTTGGTAAAATAAGAATATAACTGGAGCAATTAATGTTCCAAACTTTCTTTTTACGTATGATAAATTTAAAAGTAGTGTTTTTAAAATTAATTTAAGTAAACTAGGTGAGTTAGGCCTAGTTACAAACAGGTTATTTAGATGGACGCCACTATACGACAGTAGGGGTGATTCTCTTGAAAAAAAAGAACAATATATAAATAAATAATAAATAAAACTTTAAAACCCAACTTAGGTCTATCATGACGAGCGTAGCGAGTGATGGGGTTGGCACGCGTAGCGTGCAAGGGTGTCCCCTAGTCTATAAACTATAAAGCTGGATTTAGTGACTCCCTGACACTAAATATTCCGTCTGTGTTTCCGTTTATAAGTGTTTTACAATAATAAACTTATAAATTTAATATGGTGAAATACTCTTCATTATTTTTGAAAATTAAGAATTAAGGTTGTTTGTTACAACGTACTCAAATCTAATTTTCATGTGTTTTATCCATATATTTTTGCCTTCAAGCCTTCAAATAACTAAAGACTCGCCATCTTGAAAAATATTTATTTCAGTATATTTAAGACCATTCAATCAAAATTTAATTAATTGATAAGAACCAAATAATAATGATCAAACAATCTTTGTAATCTATTTAAAATAAAAAAGATATTTGTATTAGGCAGTTATTAATGAGGGAATAACTTAATAACGTTTGGATTAATGAAGAAACAATGGCATTGAAACATTTTTTTTTCATAAAGTTTATTTTAATTGTTTTGTAGAATGCAGTACGCTTGTAAATATCCTCCTAAAACTATTAAGACTAATATTAGATTTAGATAGGTATAGATTAATATATATACACAACGAAATCAAAACTAAACCGTTTTTTATTCAACCAGCTGATAAAATTTAGAAAATTTCTTTTCATACATTGAGTACAAATAAACAAATATATTTAATAAATTACATTTAGAGTTATAGAAATCTGGTTGTTTTAAACAAAGAGACAAATTTCAATGTGCATAGGAAGAGTTCTGTGAATGATATTATATTATGAAAAAGAATGTCATTTATTAACTATCAAAATATTTTTAACTAATTTAAACTTATTTCGTGAACATAACAACATGAATGATATTTCTGAATTTTTTGTTATATAATTGAAATTTCGATGTGCATCTGTACATACAGAGTGTGTAAAATATCTGAAAACAAAAAAAGTCTTTATCAATAGAAAACGAAATCAGAAACTTCTACAATATCGATACGTATAGGCACCTACTTTTTGGATTAATATTTTGTTATTTCACACTAACGGGTGACATTCCGTTGAGGGTATCGTCAATATTCTTTAGGGAAGTCTATTCCTTGTGATACATCACTTTCAACGTTATAATTAACTGAATCGAATGCCACAAATCGTATCTATAAGGAATCGCTCCACCAGAAAATAGAGCACTTTGAGTATTAAAAATGTGCTGATATTCAACAATTTTATTTTAACTTCATTGTCAAACTGAAGAAGGAGACAGTTCGAACATTTAAGACTTTACTTAAAATGATTAATTATTTTATACTTTTATAAGAAATCAATAAAACAATTCATTATACACACACTTTTTTGTAAAACACCTGCATCAAAAATGTAATAATAAAAACAGATTAAAAAAAATTATTCTATATCAATTAAACATTTTTTTAAATGTTAGAAAATTAATTTTAACACAGTAATGTGGCAAGAACCAAGTTAAAATGAAATTGTTGAATATCAGAAAAGTTTCAATACTTAAAGTGCTCTATTGTCTGATTGAACAATTCTTTACATATGCGGTTTGTGGCATTCGATACTTAAAGTATGACATTTCAAGTGATGTTTCACAAGGTACAGACTTCCATAAAGAATATTGACGATACCCCCAACAGGACGTCCCCCGTTAGTGTGAAATGACTAAACATTGTTCCAAAAAATAAATGTCCAATACGTACCGAGATTGTAAACGTTTCAATTTTCTATTTTAATTAAGAAATATTTGGATGTTTCTAGACATTTGACACACTCTGAATATATCGCATGGCTTTCAAAGTCAGCTAAAAAATTGAAAATATGTAGAGTAAACATTTTGATTAATAATAATTAATGAAATTATTAACAGCTATACTAAATCAAAATTTAACAATCGGCAAACTAATTTATAAGTTGACACAAGTAACAAGCATTCGAAAGACTCAGTACGATTGTGTTTAAAAATGTAAAAAAATTCTTATTACATAAATTAAATTGTTGGATTTCCATATTTGTAAATATATATGCAAATTATTTTATAGAATTTACCTAAGAAATCTTTGTTTTGTGTGAAAAATAAATAAGAGTTCTGATTTTCCAATCTGTTAGTTTACATTTTATTTTTCAACACAAATTATGAGAATTAGCTACATGACTAATTATTTTAAATTGGCTTTAACTAAATAATATTAGCACCAATTCAAAAATTATCATTTCCAACTAAATTTGCAGGAGTTGCCAATTATTTTTTGAAATTTAAAAAGTCTTGATCTTGTTTCAGTCCTGCCTTAAAGTGACTAAAAAGTGCATTATTTTACGTCGAAAGCCAGTTGGAGTTTTTTCCTCATAAATCACTACAACCGTTCAGATTGGTTGTTGTTGGCTATTTTACATTATCTACCTTAGATCTACTAATTACGTCTTATAACTTGGCGTGTGAGTGTAAATCGAAATAGTAGAAGAGATTTGTTAATTTTTTTTCTCATGAAAGAATTGTGTTTCAGTATGTCTATAAGGAATAGCTGAAGTAGGCCTATTTATTATGCCACTTTATCAGAAAAGTACACAGGCTTATAAGTTAATATAACTATTAAAATCCACAACTATTCATATCCTGCTGAATAATTTGTGTTGTGCAAAATGCTTGATCTGTTAATTCAGGCGTCCAGTTGAGCAATACAATTAATTTAGTCCTAGATTTCACCGCAAGTGTCGCTAGGAGTAGTAAAGAGACTAACTACTTCATACACCATAACATACATATACATACAACGTGTTTTTCCCCTTTCTCCCCCTTACTATCCCCACCTGCCCCACCCCACAAATTGTACAAAAGTACATAACTCCCTCATTTACCGTAAACTCCAGCAATGAAGTTTTTATACAGGATGGAAAAAAATGTGGAAACGCGTTCACAACTTTTGTACTACTTCACTTCTAAAGGTGAAATCTTGTACATGATCATGGTTACAAAGAACACACTTTTGATGCCATTAACATTTCATCTTTTCAGGAGGACAGCCCACAAGGAGTAACGAAAATCTTCGTAACCCTAGGTCGAGTATGGGATCAAATGAAAAATCTATTCAAGAGAAATGAATTGCTGCAAAGCGGACTTCGGAAGGTTTATCCTTGCCAGGGTAGTGGTCATTTTAGTTTCAAAGTAACTAATTTTAACAGTATTATTTCTCCACTATTTAACGGTTTTAAGTAAAAAATTCTGATAAAAATGTATACTTTATGGATCACAATTAATCTAAAAATTAAACTATCAGATAATCTACGGAAATAATAACGTTGCTGTGAAAGTGTTTCCGTATTTGTTTCTACCCTGTATATTAGTAATATAATAAAGATTATATAATATTAAATATTCAATATAATAATATTCAAAGTGATTTATTCAAAGAGCCAAAGATAACGGAACACATTAAAACTCAAAATCCATACGATGTCATTTATTTAAATATCATTGGTTATATTTAAGACAAACCTAGGTCAATAACTGTAAATAAAGTTTACATTTTATTGTATCCATCATTATTATATCGAAATAAGTGTAATTATATAAGCGTCAAAACCCACTGAAATGTTCATTTAAGGCAGATTGAGGGTTAAATAAAATAATTCACTTCAAAGAAAATAATTTAGCGCTTAGAAAATCACATTGGAAAACAATCTCTGAAAACTATTTGACAAAAAAATTTATTTTCATTTATAATTTAATTCCAGTACGGATGTAAATTTATTCTTAAATTATGCACATATCACATGAAAGTGATATATAAATTAAAAATGTTATAAGATACATTTTTCCACTCATTATTTGCCTCGAGGAACATTCCCACCTACTCAACATTACGTTTTGAGAAGTACATTTCAAATTGTAAAAGACAAATTGGTAGATTTCATGTGTCTAGGAGTAGTCTATTATGTGTGTTAAATGAAGATTAAGATATCTTTTATGTAAAGAAAGATATCTTCACATGTGAAGAAAGATAACCCTGCTCTTGCCACGCAACACGGTTAACGGTTAAGGATCGTTTGACCCAACAGGATGCCTTGTCAGAACTGCCAAGAGCGCAGAAAAGAAAGGGTGCTCGTATTTTTTATCCCAAGCATACAACACCCACCCTACAATCAATCAATCCTTGGAAAACTCATTTGATGAAAATTGTTAAATTATATACCCAATAATTTACGACTCGTTGTCTTGAAACGAGGCAATATTTATATCGAGTGAACAGCTAATTTGGATGTGGGTTATATGTATAATGAGTAATTAACGAATATATGATAAATGTTATTAGTATTTTATTTATATGCCTAAATACAGTATAATCCAGTTACACTGAAGCGCTTCAAATGACGTATAGGACTAAAGTTCATTTGAAATTTTTTAATTAGATTTCAAAATCCATGTACTGTACTTGTTTTATTTTGTTCACTTTTGATTGATTTTTATTGTTGAAAATTGATTCATAGATGTGAACCAAGTAGTGATAATATCCAAGGAAAAATATCGATATATCGGTTACCCCATCTATAAAATTGTGAATAATTTATCTGTTTTTTAAAGTCATAAAGTTATTTATTCAGTTTACAATGCATAGACAAAGTCAACAGATCTTCTAGAATAATTAAAATTATTATTTAAGTACATTGATGTTTGTCAGTAAAAAAAAAAAAAAAAAAAAAAAAAAAAAAAAAAAAAAAAAAAAAAAAAAAAACAAGCAATCCAACATGGATTGATGAATTACATAACATCCATGGCATTATTGTAAAAATTTCACTAACGCTATAATACGCTACGTCGAGGAGATCATCGTTAAGTCATTTTTTTAAATGTAATATGGTCAGACTCTCTCTTGAATGATACGGGAATATGGTTGACAAACTTTATCCCAGAGCAAGAAAGGTGGTTTTTAAAGAAAGATGTGTTATGTGTAGGAATACGAATATTGTGGTGTTGCCGCAGACTAATAGAAGACCTATTGTTGACAGGGGTTTCAAAGAGATGAATATTCCGCTTTGTAAAAATGAGACATTCTGGTATGTTTGCAATAATTAAATTTTTAAAATGCATTATGCACCAAATAAATAATTATTTTAGGATCAGTGAACCATTACATCCAATAATGGATAATCCACAAATTATGCACTAACTCTTAAGTCATGACCAAAAATACACTCATGTCTTGATGTCACTATATAGAATATCCTACCGGATATAAACATTAAATACATTTATCTACACGAAACAAATTGTGGTCTGAGGGGTGGAATGAAAAAAATCAAATAAGAATAATGATACTTTTAATTATTATAAAAGAATAATGTATTATCATTGTTTGTCACATTTAAATATGTCACTAGTCTTCTAATAAACACTAGAATTAAACAAATTAATTCACTAAATTACATTCTAGTGCGTTAACCTCACGTAAAAATACTAAATGAAGTTAGTATATTTTGATGCATGTTTTGTACGCATAAAAGGCAACTCAAATATGTTTTTTTTTTTTTAATCGTGATGGTTTTGAGTCGAGAGAATAACGTCAATATTTAGTGATATGATATATCGAACCAAAATATCGACATGGCCGATAGTATCGAAAAGTAAATATCGATTCTAATTTATCGATATATCGTTGCCATCCCTAAGAACAACACACACAAACATAACAGGAAGAAGACTGAAATATATAAATAATGTGATAAAGGATAACGAACGATTTCTATTAAGCACATCAACGACTGTTTCTGCTATGACAAATGGAAAGCGGTCACGAAGGGGTGCCAAAGTAGTCGTTAAATAAAGCTTTTTCATAGATGTAGATATTCCCAATATGTTTTTGAGTGTTGTGAATAACAAATGATAATGATATTAACTAATCGGTCAGTTTATATTTGACAAAATCCTTGATAATTACTTTATAAAATGACGGTACAGATTGTTTAAGTATAAATGATGAAAACCGTGGCGTGAAAACAGTAAAATATTTTTCTTAACATGCAACAAAAAGCTGAACGTTGATTTGAAATGTATTTAATATTTATTTATTTATAAGCAGCCTATCATAAATATATTGGTGAATATGAGTGGTGAATGAGGGTTAAGTTTAGATGAACAAGTGTAGTCATTGTTTCTAAGGTTGAAAGTTCCTTAGAAAGGACCCATTTGTTTATAGCGAAACAGTTTAGCTTTGAATCTCAACCACGTGTTGTTAGCCTGGTCGTCGGTAAACCGACAAATCGGATACTCAGTTCTCTCCCTTGCACAACACCCGATTCCTGACTACCTGGCCTTATGTAGTAGTGTACACGTTGATGGTAACCTATGTGCTGGAACCGTGTCTGTGTTAAGTTGACTGAGGCCAGAACTCGCAGCGTACACTCTCACCAACACATTGTCCCCAAGCAGCTGTATTAAAACATAGCACTACATTATCGGCGGATGTATGAATGCACAATGAATAATGATGTAACTTAACATCCTTACTTTTAGCGGGCATTTTTTATGATTGCGTCCAAACTTGTAAATGACCAAGGATGTGCAAATTAAGGCTCTCATCTTCAAATGAAATTTAAATCGGATATACTTCCCACTTAGCTCTCGGTGGTGTTCTAGCAAACCAGTTTTTGTCGAGGAAAGTGACGAACTCGTCATTTTTTAAGCCTTCGTGGTTCAATGAACACAAATTTGGTGGTTCTCAAAGGCACCGCTTGTCGTTGTAGTTGGCACAAGTGGTGTAGTGTTGTAATCCTGCTACTTGGGGACAAAGTTTTATGGAGATTATAGGTGACAGGAGCTATTCTCAGTACTCTTAATTTATACTAACACGACGTCCGCTCACTAGTTGCCATCGACGTGGATGCTACTAGAGAAATCTTGGTTGTCCATGTTGGGTGGTAGTCAGGGTCCGGGTGTTGTGTAGATGAGAGCATTGAGTATCAGTCTTGTCAGTTAGCTGAACATCAGACCAATACTACGTGGTTAGGATTTTACGTAGTATTGATTTATACGTTAGTTACCCTGGCCTTTCGTTAATAAATGGCTCTAGCTAAGGAACAGCGGACATTAGTTAATGGCAATGACTACACTCTTGTTTATCTACCCACACTCATTCGTTCATAATATTTATCCATAGTATCTTTATGATCGCCTAGCCCTTGACATTGGATAGAATGTGGATTTTAGAACAACACGGCCACTCAGTAAATTCCACCTCGGGTTTCGACCTACGCAAGGAATAGTTGTGTGGTAACTTTTAGTTCTAAAGGTGAACTACTTATGCTAATGAGATGCGGTGATATGATTGGTCTACTCCTCACACGAAGGCAGTGGCGGTGGGATGGGCTCTAGTTAACATACTCGATGCCTTGATGGATTTATCAAACGAAAATTAATTTATTTAACCAACAAACTCTCTGTACAAAATTATTTACATTGATTTGTTCATTGAAACAAAAATGTTAAATTTATGTTTTGAAATTATTTAATTGACTTAGTTTTACAGAAAAACAATAAAATATCTTTCAGCATAGGTCAGATTTTTTTAACAACTGATTAGTCCGATTTGCACATATTGTAAGCATATTATAAATTATACTGTACTGTATATCCCTTTGGATTATAAAGGCTCTAGATAAGATTTATAAATAACACTTGACACTTGTAAGAGTCTTGAAGAAACCCACTTCTTGTAACATATCTATAGTTAAAAAAGCTTTATTTCTTGAATAAGTTTTATGATACAATTATATTATTCGTTCTCTAGCAGAGTACATGAACCGATAGCAAATATTGAGTGGACGCCATCTTGGTATTAAGAGGACCGAGTGTAGAAGCTATCGCCTACAATCTACACAACACTTTATCCCCAAGTAGGTGGGTTACAGCACTGCGCCTCTAGTGGCCACTGTATATAACTATAATGAACTATATTCAACTATAAAATTGTATTTATATTTAAAGCCAAAAAGAGGCATACAAAATTATTTTCAGTTCAAGGAGCTTAAGAACTCTTAAATTGGTGACAAAACAATTAACAGATTATCAGTGTTTTCAAATGAGTACGGAATATATTTGATCATATCATCATTTTTGAATTTCTTAAATGTAGGAATCTTAGAAATAATTACAAAAAAACATATCGTATTAGGTTTCAAAACTAACAAATAACACTAAATATATTTTTTTTTAGTAATTGAGGTATTATTTATGCATTTTAAACTATTATACAGTCCTTAATAGTGCTTGGTGAGATTGTTTGTAAAGATAATTTTGATAAAAGTCAAACTATTTCACATAAATGTACAAACAATGTTGAGATGGTTCCTCGAGCGCCAATCATTCGTAATTACATTAATGTCTTACATTATTAATAATATTTGTATAGTATGTTATACAATTTTCTTTTTTTTCTCTTTCTATTTCACATGGTTGATTTAAAACTGTTTCAAAGTGCAAGGTAGGATCCTTGTTTTTGATTTTCATTAATAGCTGTTAATTCAATTTGTCTTGTTCCACCGTCTTTGGCCACTCCAAGAACCACTTAAATACTCTTAATTTTAAATGTCTAAGTGATTGAGCTATCATCGATCTAGTCTCTTGATGACATACGATTCTTAAAGATCTCCAAATTGTCAAGATCTCAGGACATGTGCAAAAGCTTCATAATCACTACGTCAACGTCGGCGGGGGTTACCGTCCTGGTACAGTTCTTGGTGGAATGGCATTCGTGTTCATTTTCATTAATTCACCATCAGACTACATCAAAGTACACTAGTGTTTTTCAAGATACAAAACAAGATGAAAAAGCTCCCCATAAAGTTTATTTTGATACTTCATTGCTTAAGATAGCAACTGTTTGACCCATTACTTTAAATGGTAAACTTAAAGTATATACATAGCTTAAGCCTAGATCTTCGGTTTATAGTGATACATCTGATGGCACGTTTGAGCACGATGTAATTATTTTAAATTATGAATTTTAAATGAAATTACTTTTTTTCTTGATTCATGTTCAAATGAGCAAATGGGATATGTGCCTTGAATTTACGGCTGTATATTTACAACCATTTCAAATTCCGTAAATGTATGGGAATATGTAAAAAGCTAGACATATTAGTTACAGTACGACACCGTTCCTACGTGCGCCTATCGCAACTAAGCGTGATTTTAAATATAAATTTACGATTTTGTTAAGGAATGAGTTACGTTTATGAAAGATTTCCGACGCCTGAAATTAAAGAAAAAAAAAAATAAATTAAAAAACAAACACGAATAAATACACGTATATTTATCGACATGTATAAAACTACTGTTGACTTATCTTAAGAAGTTAGCCTATATTCTTAGTATCTTAGACTAAAATTAAAAATCAATATGTTGCTTTTTCGTGTTATATATGGTGTTTATAACAAATTTACGATTTTATTTATGTCATGATGGTAAATTTTTTTGATGATTTCCAACGTTTCGAGTGTTTAAAAAACAAACATAAAACGTTTCGACAGGTATAGAACTCTTCACGTCTTCATTATTACTTTACTTCCTTAGCAAATTTGTGACTTAAGCCTAGTCCCTACTTACAAACATGTTTCCGGAAACAGTGTTAGTAAACTGTTTATCGACTGTTTTCAGTGTTTTTGTGATGTTTTCCAACTGGTAATAAATTTGTAATAATCCAAGTTTGTAATAATTTGAGCGTGTTTCTGGGACCGAAAAACAGTATTTTCTTTTTTCAATACCAAATGGAAAACACGCAAACATGTTTGCGTCTAGAAGACAAAATTATAACGGAAGAGGAAGCTCGAATGAGTCATTGGGCGTCAGCGGTGCTTTTAGGCGACTTGCGAGAGTGCAGTACCGGTCGTAACCGTTCAAGATGTGTACTACTGTGTGGAACCAGGAACAGATTTCGAATTTAATTGAAGAGTTTCATTCCCGTAGAGTTTTGTAGGACATACACTTCTCCAGGTTATAATAGCAGGAATTAGAAAGGTGACTCCCTAAAGGAAATCGTGGTAGTTTTTGACGTGAGCTCCGATGATATGAACAAATAATAAATAAATAAAAGTTTTGAAAATACAATTTCAACTTGAATACAAGGCACTGGGTGAGAAAAAAGATACAGTTCACCCAAGAATTTGGGATGGTTTGGATAAATACAAACCAAGAACGTCTTCAGTCCAAATCTCGAGAAACACTGTCCTGCTAGAGAGGACACAAATGAATAGCAAACATTTATGTTTATCTGTTGTTTCAAAACAGTTTGCTAACAGTTCACAAACACTTAACAAACATTAAGAAGAAACTACAAATTGTTTGCAAATTGTTTACAAACTGTTTGTTAACAGTTTGCAAACATTGTTTCTAAGTGGGGACTGGATTTTACAAATTTAAAGCAAACTTTTGAAAGAAAATCATTGATAAATAAATTTTCTTCAAACTTCAATCGTAAAATACTCAAGTTCGGAGTTAATTTGTACCAGGCCAATCCTAAACTCGTAAACAAAAGCAGTCCTACCTCCGTAACAGCAAGAGTCATTGTTCCCTTACCCAGGTCCATTAACACTTGCCAGATAAGACTACGCCTGTTCGTGATTGATCGTGCAGAAAGGTCAGTTCGACATCCGACAGTTCGGCGGGATGGTCTTTGAAGGTCATCATCAAGGTCACCTGGGGATGTGCATTGCTGGAGGGGGTCTCACTCTCGGGGTATAAAACAAGTGCCATCCTGGAGATTCTCCATCAGTTCTTTCCAGGCTGAAGTACTTGCTTCTTACCATGACTTCCTTCAAGGTTCTGGTGAGTGTTGTACATATTAAGGGTGACCAACCCCTACATTACAAACCAGAATTAGGTTTTAGGTACTATTCAGTCCCTTAAAGTTACTTCTTTATCGTAATTGTTTTCTTTTCATTATTTATTTATTTATTTTATTTATTCATAGTCTCAAATCTCAATATTTATGATGGTAAACGTTCTTAGGAAATCAGTGAATATAAACAATTTTTTTAGTTATTGAATTCATTTCTACGGTCCTTGCTACTTTTAAATAACCAGTGATAAATAAAATACTATAACTGTTTGATTAAATCACTTCAACTTTTATTTGTTATCTAAAATAAAAGTCAGTTTTATTATTTCGCTAATTACACAAAACCTATGCTGCATGTTACATTTTTCGAATTAAAGATAATTGGAAATAAAACATGAGAGTTAAATTTATGGCATATTTGAATTTTAAATACACCATTTTTTATTTGTAAATGATGTCTCTTCCATAGTTACATCCAGAAATAAAAAAATATACAGTTGAGTTACAATAAGGTAAAAAATGTGTACAAGTTCTAATTAAAACTGTATAAATCCTAAAACTATTAAAAAATATTGGAAAAAGTAACTCAATATCTGCAATGTAATATTTTTATTATAGTTTTAAGGGTATAAAAGATGTTTCAAAACTTGTCAGTAATTAATAAACGTGCGGTTACTTCTAACATTGAATTATAAAAAGTTTGTTTGAAATCCTTAATATAAATATACAACACTGGATTATTTCCTATGTTTTCAGTGTCAACAAAATCTTAAATTTTATATGGAATGTTTTGGATGTGTTTAATGAAAAACACAACTAAAAGCCAAACAAATTTTAAGCAATACAATTTCTTGCTCTACAACTTTAATGATAGACTACGATATTTTTCCTGCATTAAAACAACTTCAGTGAACTATAACTTTTAATTGTGTTGTTTGGTATATAAATAATAATTTTTGTTAATGAATTAAGAGTTTTCGTTCTAACAACAGAATATCACGGTAAGCGCTATTATTAATTTTAGAATTACTACAGTGGACATGTTTGTAAAGAGGGCAT
Organism: Stictocephala bisonia; assembly: GCA_035578905.1. Taxonomy (NCBI): domain Eukaryota; kingdom Metazoa; phylum Arthropoda; class Insecta; order Hemiptera; family Membracidae; genus Stictocephala; species Stictocephala bisonia. Next base: position 4,176,724 of record JAQJVL010000007.1, read on the forward strand.
TTCTGTAGGAAGGATGAGTTTACGCTGATAAATTTTTTGTATTAAAATGTCTGTACAGCAAAATTTACTATGAATGCTGATTGCTTAGTAAAAAATCTGTAATTTATTAACTATTATGGACTTAAGATGACAAATATACCGTAAAACTGTACAAATGTTAAATCAATGTGGAAATTATTTTAATATTTATTTCCAAGTAATAACACCCTTAGTTTATTATTGAGACACATTTTTTTAATTACTAATTTTGGTTCCTTTTTTTACAGCTTATCGCCGCTCTGGCCGTCGCCGCCGTCATGGCTGAGGACTCCGCCCCCGCTGAACGTCCCAAGAAGGACGTCTACGGCTACTACGGTGGCCACGGTAAGAATATCATAAACAACAAGTAAAATTACTAATTTTAACATGTTTTTTTTTTTCTAATTTATTACAACTAGGAAAATATGTAAATTACAAGGATCGATATAAATACGAATTGACGCGTTAGTAATATTTATTAATCAAGAACCATAAAGAATAAATTAGTAAAATAGAGAAATAAATTTTTAACTGGGCGTGTCTTTACATGGAATAAGCACCCAAACCGATTTTTCTGTAAATTGAACAGGTAACACCTATAACAAATTGCGGTTTTAGACAGAAATATATTAAACTGTTTGTTGAAAACTGTTGTCAAAATCTATTATGTTATTAAAAAAAACTAGTTTAGTTTCACGAGCAATTAAAATAAAATTTGATTAGATATTTATTCAATATTCATTTCTAAGACGACGGTCTTAGAGATATGGGCGAATATGAGGGTGAATGAGTGTAGTCATTGTTACTCTCTAAGTTCGACTTTGCTCAGAAATGGATATTTATTAATAGCCCAATAGCCAGGGTAATATTGCCAATTAGAGCTCAAATAAAGGCTTCAAAGTTCACTATGCAGCTTATAAGGTGACATTTAGTACATATGTTTCATTATACCATTCTCACATTAATTTAGTAACAGAAAATATATGAACCAATCTATAAGGTAGACGATGGTTCAGCGTTTTATAGAAAATAGCTTTGTTGGGTGACTATTTCAAATAATATTTTATATTTCATTTTAACTGTCATTTAATATTATATAAGCTTAAAGCCTAGACGGATTTAATGTGATTTTTATAGAGTTCTTATATTTTGTATTTTACTCATTTAATTGTCAATTTCCAAAGAATTCATGACCTTTAAGTACGTTAACAGTTAGGGTATTTTTTACTAATTGGACAATATGTAAAAACTTCAACTTTGTAAAACATCTAAATGCTACTGAGAATACTTTTTATTCTTTGCTGATGTCGTACTCATCACTTTTGATCTGGTTAATAATTCTTTTTCTTTCAGGAGCCTACCCCTACACAGCCGGCTACGGTGCTTACCCCTACTCTGGTGCCTACGGCGCGTACCCCTACTCAGCATACTCCGCCAAGGCCTACCCCTACTCCACTGCCTACCCCTACTCGGCCGCCTACCCCTACTCTGCTAGCTACCCCTCAGCTGCCTACGGATACTCTGGCTACCCTTACTCTCACAGCGCCTACCCATATGCTCCTAAAACTTACTACTAAACAAGTCTGATTATTTAACTCTTTTTATTCCTTAAATTGGCTTCAAGTACGATTTCAAATTGTCTTTCAATAAACATAAAAATACTCTGTTAACAATCTTTTCATTTATTCCTTATAGTTTAGAAAAATGCAACTTTATAACTATGTTGCAAATAATCAAAATAAGTAATTACTTAGACTATATTTTTTAATAAATATATAATGAATTTATAATTTTCTATAATGTAGTTTTATTTAGTTATTTAAAAAATTCATATACCATCACTATGCCATTACTTAAATTTATGAAAAAAATTGAGAAATTGTACAAACACTGTTACATGAAAATACGCTTGTAAAATATTTTGCATTACGCATAAACATCTTGTATGTTTTTGATTATTATTTCATTTAATGTAAGTTTTGTAAAAAGTACAACTTTATAAAAGATACAAATAAACCTTTCATCTGTACAAAGAAGGAAATCAACGTTCTAACTATCTGTCTAAAGCGCTATCAGCTGATTTGCAGATAAAAAGTAATCAAACCACATAAAATAACTTTGAATATAAGGAGATCATATTAGTTCTTTTAATGTAAAAAAAGTGTACGGTTTTTTATGGTAGTAAAATATTACTTTTTTATACAACATACACTTATTTTGTTGAAAAAATATTTATATTAATAATGTAATATTTATTTTGATTTAAATACAATACATTTATTTCATTTTAACTTTTTTTAAACTAATTCCTGTCACTTTTATTAAGTCCAATATTATTCATCTTGTACTTTACTGGTTTTCCACCTTACTCTGTCTGATTAAGATCCCCACTTAGATCAATAATCTATGAGGAATATTGGCAGAGTAGAGTTAAAAATATTGGCCTCTCTGTTAGCAGAAGAAATTGTACTGGCAAAAATATCTCAATTCTTACTGCTGTACGATGACCGATCAAAGTATACTAAGCAATTTCAATATTTTAAATATATACAATAATATTAATGATTGATATTTTAAAACTACTTTAGCAATTTAATATAGTTAACGAAAGTTTTCTCAGCTAGTTCCTATGTATTTCAGCGTAGATTTCATTATGCAAAACTCGTTCAGTAATCGTACTGAAACAATTGGAAAAACGCCAGGGGGTTGTTCCTGGGGTCAAAACAAACCTAAAAATACTCGTAAACCTATGTCCTAATATGAACAGTTTTTTGTCTATCCGTCCGTCTGTGGTTTTTACATTATAGTTTTTTCTCAGCAATTTTTAAAGGTAGAGTGTTGAAATTTGGTACATATGCTATACTAGTAATACTGTATTACAGAATTATTTTTTCAATTCGTCAGAACATTTCAGAATGGTGACTAGTTAAAAAAATTGATGTTAAATTCCTTAAAACTACACCCTATATAAATAAATACAAAATTGATAAAATTGTAAAAAATTCGATTATAAAACTAATGATGCTTTATTTGTTGAAAACAAAGAAGGAAATCATAATTTTTAGTTTTCTCTTTAATCCTGTTACACTTTGCCAAATTAAATGTTTGTTCTAGTTTTACGAGGTATATTGTTTTTCTTAGTTGTGCTAATCACTTGAAGGTAAATTTATTTTTGACTTCACTACACGGTCGTAAACAGATAGGCGAAAACAGCTGATTCCATAGTAGTGAAGTGAAAAATAAATTTTATTTTAATGTTATTAGCACAACTAAGTAAAATAATATACCTCGTAAGACTAGAACGAACCTTTAAGTGTAACTGGATTTTAAAAAAAATACCACAAAATATGCATTTTTTTTTTTTAATAAATGAGGCATCGTTAGTTTTATAATCTCATTTCCTACAATGTATACATTTTGTGTGGAGAATTTTTTTATACAGGGTGTAGTTTTTACAAGTATTTCAGTTACATCCTGTATACATATTCAAAAATATATTTATCATAAATGTTTTAATGTGGAAGATCTTTAGTTTTTTCGATCGATTTGCAGGACCACATTTGGCGAAATATTACTTTGATACACACTGCAACACATAAAGTACAGATTTACAATGGTATCATTTTATTTTATTTACTATTCAATCAATTATAAATTAAACTTACATTTGTTTATTAAATTACACCATTAGAAGCCTTTTCCATTGAACAAAATTTCAAGTATACTTATTGTCTACGACCCCAAAATTCGGTTCCTGTTTATTTTTATGTTAGTATAAATTGAAAATAAATCAGTTCAATCCTTTACCATTACGTGGTTTAGATTTAGTAGTGTACTGGTAACCAAACGAAATAATAATAAATAAAAACAACTGTGTTACATTTAACAATTATAATTTTCCTTGTAAAATATTGGTAACTCATATGTTGTACTACACGAGTACAAATAATTACAAAGTAACAACTTCAACCGACCGGAAATATTACACACATAACTACTGGAAGCAGTAATTCAGTTATGAACAATTGGATCAACTTTTCGCTCGCACTCAGAGAAAATAGTTATATCACTTCAACTACCAACTGTAAAAATATTCTGTATCATAGAAGAAGTCACTGTTCGTGTGGTAAATTCGTGACATTCCAGCTACCAGGTTTGTTGCTCGTTTAGAACTACCCAGGGTGTACGTACAGATTAGAGATTTTACCCAGTGGTCGCAAACTTCATGTGCCCTCCCGAACATCATTCCCTGGACAGGAGATTACTTTATATTTTCAAAATAGCATGACTTTTTGATCTTGTTCCAAACGAATAGGGCGGCTTTTTTATTTTTTAAAAATTAATAAATGGTAGCTAACAACAAACCAAACGATATATGTATTAATGTTAAAAACATTGATAGATGGGAAAAAAATTATTAAATAAATAAATACAAATTACATTACATTGACTCATCTGTCTACAATACTCCGAAGGCCGTTGTATTTGATATATTATCTGTTGCTAATTAGTTTGGTATTAAAATTTTAATTGATTACCCCACGCACATACCATCTCTTGTGGGTGACCAATTAATAAATGTACATTTTAATGTAATAGTAATAATAATAATAATAATAATAATAATAATAATAATAATAATAATAATATTAATACAGTATACAGCAGTAAAATAGTTTAATAGAATATAAATAAATAAATATTAATGAGATATCTGCATCTTCAGTTCCAATCTGTAAGTAATTAAGCGATTTCCTGTCCAAGAGACACGCCGACAATCATCAATCACTTTGACGGTAGAGGTGTGTCGATGGGTTGACTGGCCATCTGATACACTTCATTGACTTGACTCGTTACATGTCACTGGTCACGTGATGCGGGTTGAGGGGAGGAGGGGGAGGTTGGTTCCACAACAATACAGTCGGTTTTATGGTTGAATACAATACTGCAGGAAAGGAATTTAATACTGTATCCGTCCTGGAGAAAAAAAGTTGCTTGTATTTCAGAATCAATTTTGTGTAATAGTTATTCTTGCGATGTCAATAATATTTTTCTGTTACTAACACAACAATCATTTATTTGTTGACTAAACCAAGTTTAATATTTTGTTCATTGAAACTGATTTCATAAAATGTCAAGAACTAAGCTCATAAAATATCAAGTTAGTTATTTTAAATTCGAGATGGGGAAAATCACCTATCCTAGTTTTTACTAAGAGGGTGATATTTTAAAATATCAGAGCGTGTCTTGGTTATTGTTTCAATATCAATAATAATATAACCAGCTGAGCTTCACTACGGAGTGGCTTTCTACGCTTGCTCACCCTTCCCTCCATTTCCTCTCTAAACCATCAATGTAAAAGCTTAGCCTCCTGCCATTTCTTTAATAACAAAGTTTTATTGACCAGAAAACCCTTTAAGACTACTTTACGGACATCATATCAGAGTTCGTATTAATTACCTTACGCGTTTAAACATGAAAACATCTGTTGAATGGTTGACGAGTTCTGTCATAAGTTTTTAGATTTCATTTCACAAAAACTTAGTTTTTAGATTTCATATATTAAGATTATCTAGAATGATCATTTAGAAATTGATGATTCAAATTAATTATATTTATTTGTGGAAACTAACCAACAAACTTACTTATTTCAATTTAACTTAAGATAGGTTTTTTATGGCAAGAAAATGACTCGTGTATGATAGTTTTTACAGTCTGTTCTAAAGCTAGCATCTTACCTTTTGCACATGATAATAGTAGATCCTTCTAGATAATTTCATACCAAGTATTTCAGTTAAATATTTAGTTATTTTGTAATCCCAAACGAAAAATGTTTTCTAAAGTCTATGAAATATTTTGGTCCATTCATTATTATTATTCGTTATCAGTAAGACACCGATCGTCAAGATATAAGTAAATATGTAGGGCGAGTAGATGAACAAATAGTAACAAATCTATAGTAGATGCTCTGAATATATGTATACCCTTATCACTATAACTCATAAGAAACTAAATACCAGGTTTAGTAACTAATAAATACCAGTTATTGGTAAATAACTAGTTTGGTATAAACCTGTTGCAGCGTAACAGATACAAAACCAAATTGTACCAGGACTGTAAATGTTGTCACCCAGCTTTCGTTTAACAATGAACTCTTAAAATTGCCATTAAGTCTTGAAATATAAATCAGATAACATATATTATCCATCTTAGTGACAATATTTTTAACAAATGGTCTTAAAGCTTGATAAAATGTATTTATCTACATATTACAAAGCTCGATGTGGTAACTCAACCATTTATGTGAAATGTCGAGTCACTTCCCGATGATCTGAAACGTCCAGGAAAATCCACAAAAGTTTATTGTTCGGCCCAAAAATGGTTCCAATTTACTTCTTACGGAAACACTGAAAAAAAGTAATTTAATTTAGCTATCGTAGAAAGAACTAAAACAAAATCATCAAAACTATATGAGCATACGTGTAACAGATTTGCAGTTTATTTCAACTTCAGCTCAAAATCTAAAACAATCAGGGTGTCGGGGACCTAAATACCTCGTACAAACAAGTTTTAAAAATTAACGTTTTGTATTACCGAATTTACTTCTCCACATACTGTATCAAATTATAGGTTCTTTATTCTGAACTTAAATATACCATCAGATTTAGAAAAAGGTGAATAGTGTGTATTATTATATAAGGATATAAGCACATCTCACCTTCATTAGTATATATAAGGATATAAGCCCATCTCACCTTCATTAGTATATATAAGCCAAGTTTTCCTTAATTAGTAATGGGGTTGGCACGCGAAGCGTGCAGGGGTCTCTCCTAGTCTATCACTTGATGAAGTTACAACATTTCTTTATCGTTACTGTGTATCAAAGACTAGCCTATTGCTGTGTTTCTATATCGTTATTCTAGGTCGCGGCGGACACGTATTCCAGAGAGTATAAATGTTTTTATATTCTACAGACGTGTGTTGAGAGCTTAACACCATCTCAGCGTAAAGAAAACGTAAATTCTAGAACTAATCTGTTTCATTAACATTTGTACGTCTATTATTACGAAGTAATATTTTAAACGGCTCTTTTTTGTTTGAAACCAATTTAGTTTACCCGCAAAGGATTTTCTTTTCAATCTGAGTGGACTACGAGTTTTCAATTATCAGAATAAGCTCCTATAAAACAATTTACAGAACTTAAGGTTAGAACAATTTTAATGATCGCATACTTCCTCTTACATATATATCTAAATGAATAAAATGCTTTCCATTTTCCAAATTGCAGGAGAATAAAAAATATTTTTGTATAAACAATTACACAATAGCTATTTTTATAACGTTGCCATCCTGTCCTGTATGTACCATTAATTATTTAAATACTCATCTATCATCATATTGAGCCATTATTTTCATATTCTATTGACCCTGTTTTATCCCCCCCCCCCCCCTACTTTTAAGACGTACAATTTTAAAAGTTATGTTTATATCTTCATGATGTGTTAAACACTTTTAATCTCTCATCAAGCGTTCATAAATATGATTCATGATTTAAATTAAACTTTTTAATGGTTCAAGTTCAGAAAATTATATTCGAGATCCTCTTAAATAAGAAATAAACAGTGGTCGCGACATTCAGAGTGCATTGACTATGTGTCGAGTATTACCTTATTTAGTACTCTAATTCTTCCACCTTGCCAAACTGATGGCAGGGCCAGGTCCTTGTCAGTTCCTCCCCTATTCCCCCAAATCCTCAAGGATAAACTTAGTAATTATCCCTACATATTTATAAAGTTAGTTTTAATCTATTTATAAATGCTGCTAAGGCGTTCACTGCAGCCATAAGAAAGCGACCTTTGTTTCCTTTTTATCTGTGAGAAAACACTACATTAAACTGGTCGGTAGCGTATTTGATGAAAGCTTCATAAGCAAAAGGTTCGTTCCCAATCAGAGCCGTAAAAAGTTTTGATAGAGATCAGCTGATAACCACCACCTGTTTGTTTGTCATCTGCTATTAATCAATGACATTATTTAGGGAGTAGTAGGCCTTAGTTTGTAACAAAGACTACATCCACTCACCTAAACTCATCGCACTAACTCATAATCCACATTCGCCCATATATTGGCTATTCGCGTGTTAAAGTGTAAATAGGTAAAATACTAAATAAACTATTTTTGTTACTACATCCTAGCTCGCACTTGCGTTTATGAAGGTTAGTGGTGAGACACAGTTTAAGGACAGCCAGATCGTTAGTGATTGCAGTTTCTGCCACGTGCATATCGTAAAGTTGGGACATTATGGTCACGTCTACAAGGTATGTAACCATACACACATAAATCAGCTGTCGAACATGTATTCTAACACTTTATTGGGCTGTTTGCTTTATAAATTCTGTTTCATTAGGTAATCAGAAGATTAATGCACTTAATTAATGTACGTATTTACGTGCAGTAAGGTTAAACTCGAATGGTTAAAGTGTATGTTCCATCTGGTTAAAGGCACCTATACGTACAATAATTTAAGTATAAAGACAATTTATGGGGTTTATAAATATTTTCTCAGATATTATTTTACTATCCTATAAATGTGTTGGTATTTATTTATTTTGAGAAGATTTAATTATTTTAATAACGATACATTTAACACAATTTAAAAGAATCATTTTGAGAAAAAAGTATTGGTATACATTTCATTTGAATAGTACATACCTTGCCAATTACTGAGGGTTGAACCAGTTATTATAGATAAAGAAACTGATAAATATTTTGAATTCTTTCTTAGTGATTCGCCATTATACAAAAGCTAATTTCTCTCTAAATTTCAGCAAAATCTAATCTTGGTTCCAGCGATTTCACAACGAGTGAGCAGTCGTTTTTGGGTTTTTTTTATATTGATATTGTGTAGTTTTACTCATTAACACGAATCTGACATCCGTGTCTTCCATCCACAAATGGAAACTGAAATATTTAACAAAATAATTAGTTATGTTAACAATATATATTCACAGTCAACATATACTAACTTAATGACTTTTTAAATATATTAGTTACTATTCGTAGTATTAATAACAGGAGAAAAAACTACTTAAGATTAACATAATACACAAAGTTTTCGGTTTAACAATCTATTTTAAATTACTTTTTGTCAACAAATTAGTATTTCCTGAACAGTTTATGAATTCGTGTTCATGGGGTTGATATTGACTTGTTAAGAAAATGAAAATTGGGTTAAACCCCTACACTCCATAGTCACCTTAAATTACATAGCAAATGTGATTTCATACTTATGAAATATCACAGACCCATTACTACATTTACTTTTTCAATGATTAATATAAATGTAGTCTCTTTAATTTATTCCGATCTACAACATTCATCTGTAGTCGTAAAGATGTGACACTAATTAAGTGATACCCGATAACAAACCTTGATGAGTTACGACCCTGTCACTCGCGTGCAATTTGATTAAGTCATACGTGTGGGAAAGTATCGGCAAATATTAAATAAAAGACATCTCTGTCAGTGTTTACATCTGGAAGGCCACCTTCTTCAGCAACTTGTCAGCTTGTCATTCAGTTACTACCGCGTATTCCAGACGGTCATGGATTATCGGATCGACTGGATTATTGGACAGTTGCCAAAATAAAAAAATTTAAAAATTCTTTCAAAAATGTCTGTTCATTTAAATGAGACTATTACTGTAGTCGTTTCCCAAAATGACAAGTCGACAGCTGAGTATCAACCTGATACAAATCGACTGACCTCGGAACGAACCGAATGTCTCTAACATAAACCAACGCTTTTTCTCAATTATATAGCATCACGTTAAGCAGATTATATTGTTGTGATCACAGATACAAAAGGTGATCTAGAAAAAGTCCTCAGCACAGAGGAAATTAATTTATGCAATCAGTATATAGTATGAGAATAAACAAAAGAAAGACTTAAGTATGAAAGGAAAGACTAAAGATTAAGGAAGAACAGGAACATCTAAGATTGAGAATTGGAAGGGAGGAGTTAGAAGAGGTGGGGGAATTTACCTATTTAGGAAGCAAAATCACAAGGGATTGTAGAAGCCGAAAAGAATTTCTCAGTATAACATAGTAGGCTAAAATTGTATTCAATCTAAGAAAGAAATCTAATCACCAGCAACAATACTAGTTTGGAAGTGAGAAAGCTAATCATGAAGGAGTTTTGAGTGTAGCCCTGTATGGATGCGAAACGTGGACTGTGGTACACAGGAAAGACGGCGTTTGGAGGTACTAAAGATGTGCTGAAGATCAGCTGGAGGGATAAAGTTACTAACGAAAAGATGCTAAGAAGAGTAAAAGAAACTAGATCTCTAAGGAGGCACATCCAGACAAGAAGAGACACGCTGGTGGGACATTCTTTGAGACACAACTTTACTGGAACAATAGCAGAAGGAGCTACAGGGGGAAGGAATCGCCGGGGACGACCGAGGAAGGCGTACCATTCAGCAGATTATGAGTGCAAAGCAGATATCGTGCTGTATCCTACTCATACGGAAATGAAGGCAGATAGAAGAGATGAATGGTGCGCCGCTGCAAACCAACCTAAGGGTAGAGCATTGAAGACAGATAATTAAGAGACATGAGCTATGTTCAAATACTACATTATGTACTAATTGAACAAGTATCACCAATCAATTTAAGACAATGATTACTAATGTTGGCAGGTGGGAGATCTAATGTTACAGTGAAGATTATTAACGTTGTTGAAGCAAGATATGAGAACCCTCTTCTGCCTTGCCCTAGGAAAGTGAAACTGGTTGTACTGTTGAGTGTCGTGGGGACGGACAAGCTTGTCAGCCATATATTGTGGTTGGCTCTCTGTCAGAGAACCAGTTTGATCAGAGAAAACGTTTGAATCTCGCATAGGCTATCAACAGACGTAATATTTGCGCCATCACGAAAGACAGACATATGGTCACGCCTAGACAGATTTTACACAAACCACATTACAGTATTTTGCGTTATTTGGATTGTTTCAGAATCCTCTTTCGTGATGATGTTTTCATACGCTGGTAAACGATAAGAGAGAGTGAAGAGTACGAGGGATTGGACCAGATGTAGATTAACCGACTCCGGTAGAAGGGATCGGAACCGGAACATCCCTCGTAATCCGCAAGCGCTCTCTTACTGACATAGGTTATGTGGTTTAAGAATGTGAGTCCTCAATGCCTCAATGAGAGTGATAGAGTCCAAGTGTCCTGGCAGTATCACTTACTAACCTCTTCAAGTCAATTGTATCACCTATGATACGCCTCAAATACATTTTTTTACTCATTTGAATTTTTTTCATGAACTAACCCATGCAGCAAGTCAACTGTGTCGCATGTAACACTAACAGCTGATAATACACAGCTGGTTGTGTTTGTTTTGAATCTTGTTGAAAGTTGTTTCAGATAATCTTACTTTTGTGTGAAATTTTCTATGCAACCAATTTTGGAGATGATTTTTACCCTTTTTCAGGTAAAATAACAAATCTTAGTTGGAATAACTGCTCAACGTGAGTAAATAACATTGTATCGTTGATTCACGCTATTATTGAAATCATAATCAATTATTCAATTAGGACTTTATTTAACCATAAAGTCCACGTGATTTCTAAAAAGTGTTTTAAGACCTTTCAAGTTTTTTAAATGTAGTATATGAATAGTCTGATAATTGTTGTATGGTTGTGTAGCCTAGTATAGTTATTGGGTATGTCAATCGAGTAGATAACATAATTATGTAAATATAAAATTTAGGAGTCTTATCCAATGTTTACGATTTATTTATACTTTGCAATTTCAACCCCAAGAACACGCATTCATAAATATTTTCTGCGGAAATACAGTTTTTTAAACAAAAATATTTCTAAAAAAAGAAAATACTTTTTTAAAGTAAAAACTATTTATATAAAATTAATATTGTTTAGTTTTCCTTTCTAAATACGAACATAGCACCCAATTCTTCATACGCCAAATAAAAAATGATATATTGCAAAAAACAGGTTATGTTAGGTTAGCAATATGTGTTCCATCAACATAAACTAATATAACCTAACCCACATGTTTGGTTAAATATCTCAATTATTATTCATCATTTGAACAATTCAATGTCATATTTGTGTTGAGGAGAAAAACCTACACCATATTAATGTAATATTTATAGTTTTTTCATGGAATTTTTTTTTATTTACAAAACTTTTATTTCTTCGAAACAATCTATGAATTCGTGGTAATGATTTCATATTATCTAGTTTAAAAAAGTTCTGAAAATTAAAAATTGGCACGATTACTTTATTATACAATAATTGTGTAAGGAAATCATTAACACACGAACAAACACGAAAAACCAAATACTTCATGCTACGTAAGCATGTTAAACAACCATCCCAAAAACCTGGTAGATACCGGTTGTTACAACTAACTTCCTTACAACTTCCAATTAGATGTTTCAAAACCCCAAATACTAATTGTTGCGTGCCCATTTCGCGTGTTCTGGTACATATTTTGTCAAGGATGCTACCGAAGGTCAACCACTGATGAACACCGCCAGAATTATTTAGGATGACTTTTGAGTCTGGAGGGGATGTTTAAACTGAGAGTATATAACAGAGCGATTTTCAAAGATCTCTAACAGTTCTTACACAGACAGATCTTCACTTGCAATGGCTGTCTTCAAGAATCTGGTGAGTAAATATGTATTGTACATACAGGTGGAAAATAAGTCCTGATATAGCTTAACAGTTTCTTAACCGGTCCGGAAAGGAATAAAACTCACCACACTAAATATGATCTAATATTGTACTTTTGGCCATAACTTTATTATTTATACGACTTCCTAGGGGCTGTTTGAGTACAAAGAAAATCTTTAATACAAGCTTATGTTACTATGAATATTATAGAAGATCTTTATCAGAAGACCACAATTCCACAAACTTTACCTCTAATGAACAACCGGGTAAAATATGGCAGCTGTTTGAAATTCAATCTGACATTAATTTGCTGTCATTTAAAGATAATGGCCCTTTTAACATTAAACTTGCAAATATAAATTCTAATGATAGGCACATTTAACCTGATATAAATTTAACTTTTAATTTATTAAAAACTTCTTACTCCTAGTGGGCCATCCACCAGGAATTGCAGCAGCCCACTTCATATTTCATATTAGGAGGTTTTTGGGACCTCTAAGCATTATAAAGTTTTCCGGTTCTGTATCTAAAGTGTTTGAATGATCATTTAACTATTTCAAAATTGTACAATGCTTAGCCAATATTAATATAATACACACTTCGAATGGCTGATATATCCGAGTTAGTCGTTTATTTCTGACGAGATCTGTGGTATTGTGTTATATTCAGAAAAATACCTTTAAATTTTCTTTGTACTCAAAGCGGTTAGTCTTCAGGAAGAGTTATAAATTATAGAGTTCCGCCTAAAAGTGCAATTTTATAGCCTATTTTTGTGTGCTGAGTTTCAATTCGTTACCCGGACGGTTGACAAAATGTTAATCTGTACCAGGGACTTAATTTACCTAAATTCTGAGTAACATTCAACAGAAAATATAAGTTTTTACTTTGTATGCTAGCTTATTTTATACAGTGTTTAATGTGCCAGGGAAAAGTGCTTATTACTTCTCAGCATATTTTTAATAAAATAACAACTCACGTTTAAAAAATATAATGCGTTATTTACGGTATTATTTGGGTTATTATGTTAGTTTGTTGTGTGAATAACGTTATACAAAATAGATTTTGTACTAAACTATCTTGTCATACAAGCAATAGCCATGCTGCTACACCGATTTTTCAACTAATGTTAAATTTTTATTACTTATAGATCTCACGTGTTATTTAACTGGATTACTGATCACTGAAGCTCTTTTGAACACATTTAATGTAAGCAAGGTTTGATCGATATTTATTTCAATATTATTTATAAATCTACCTGAATGAAATAACCAGAACCCAATATGTTATTAAATAAAAAAAATTAGCATAAGCAAAAAATGTAAAATATAAATTACATAGTAATCTGCTAACACACTCCCACTGTTTAAATTGTAGGGTGTATATTTCACAGTCTAGTATAACACTAAACTTAAAAATACGACAAATATTTTATAAGTACCTAGTTTTTTATTACTTTAATAATTAATACAGTTGGATATTTTATTCCTTTTAGACATTTAAAAAGTGAACAATTTTTTATGACATGCGATGCACAATAAATAAAATATTCACAGTAAAACAAAAATACTAATCAATATTCTTAGAATTTGGTGGATAATTGACTTATACAAGAACTTAATATGATTGACCGAATATCCAAATTATAATGGGACGCAGAACTATTGTCATATCTATTGTTCATCGGGGTTTCATAATCTCATTGCTGAAGGAATGTAAACGAAAGTATAGTAATTTAGATATTTGCAAATTAATTGACATCGAAGAAGCAGATTTAATTTTAAAATATGAGCCTTATGTGCACCAATTAGTATTTTAAAGTCCCTCTTGTTTAAAGTTTACTCCATTAAAATTACTTAACGGAACTAATATACTTTCAATCCTATCAAACACTTCATTGTTTAAAGAATTGTAAAAAACAGTACAATTCTTTTGTTTAAATTTGTAGCTCATATTTAATTAAATTTTTTAATTAAACATATAATTTTTGGCTGTAGTAAAATGTAACCAGAGCTTTATTTCAATTTAAGTATTAATAAAATAATACCGTTCATGATATTACATTTATCTTTAGGGAAACTTGTTTTTAACAAGCGTTTATCTGACTTGCAGTTTTAAATTATTGTCGACCGATTGATTATTACAGACGTACGCTTCCACATATAGTTAAAAAAAAAATATATATATATATATATATATATATATATTTTATGTTAGGGTTGATCTCGTAGTTTTTAAAATAGCACAAGTAGATAAACTATCGTATTTGGAAAGAAAAAAAGTTACACTTGTTTAATTATGTACAATATATTTACCGATAAATTACACGCATAATAAATTCTTCAGCACATGGTTCGTTAAGCTTAATTGTTTTATCTGTGCTATTATTATCTCCAGTGAATTGAATAAAATGTTTATATTCGTATTTAACATTGCTTATTTTGTTACCAGTGTGAAACGCATTTAATAAATGAGGTATATTTCTTTATTAAAATATCAGGTAACTATCAAATTATAAAATTTAATCGACTGTTTAGTATTGTTTATAAGTAAACATAAACTCTATAACTGAAGTTATTTTATAATTACTCGTACTATACAGTTTCTTAGAACTAACATTTTTGTTCACTCCAAAGCTCATCGCCGCTCTGGCCGTCGCCGCTGTCTTGGCTGAGGACTCCGCCCCCGCTGAACGTACCAAGAAGGACGTCTACGGCTACTACGGTGGCTACGGTAAGATACAACCACCAAATAAGAACACAAGTATTCGTTTTAGTTGAAATAATGTTTTGAAAGAGTACCTTGCAATGAACATTAGTGACTCCAAAAATATAAACAATGAAATAGCAGGAATACATACAGGGTGGAAAAAAAGATAGAATCGCTTTCACAACTTATCTATGACTTCACTGGTAAAAGTGAAATCTTGTAAAAGTGAAATCATCATCGTGATTACAAAGAACACACTTTTTTACATTACACCATTAGATTAACACACCATTTTTTAAAGAACACACCATTAGATACATTTAATCTTTTCGGGGGAAGGCCCACGAGGAGTTGAATGAAAATCTTTAACGTAAGCTTAGGTCAAGTTTGGTGTCAAATTAAAGGCCTATTCAATATAAATTAACTGCCGCAAACCGAACTATGAGAGGTCTATCTTCCCAGAGTAGCGGTCATTTGAATTTCAAAGTAACTAATTTGAACAATATTATTTCTACGCTATTTAACGATTTTAAATACATTATTCCTATCAAAAATTATACTTTATGAAACACAATAACTCAAAAAGTTAAATTATCAAATTATCTATGGAAATAATAATAATATACAGATCAACTGATATTACGATAAAAGAATATGTAAAATATTTTTACTACGTATTTTGCTGTGTTTTTGTTAGTTTGTTTGTTTTTTATTTGAATAATTACTTAAAAGGATTGATGATTAAGGGAGAAAGGAGTTTAATTTAATCAAAAACGAAAAAGCTGTTTCTTATAAAATAATAAATTTTCTAGTTTAAATATTTATAGTAATTAAACATTTTAAAGAAGTACAGGTATATGATAGAAAAATTTTCCTTTATAAATGTTTGGTCATATTGAAATCTTACTCTAATCACTGTTTTTCTTAACAACCTATTTTTGAATAGTGATATTATTGAATTATTTTTCGTTAAGTAAATACATACTTTTGGATGGGGAACGAAATTAAATAAAAATGTCTTTGTTTATCTGTAAATTAATATAAATTGGTGAGGTATATTATACACTGTATTAAACCTAACCAAAAGATATAATTATATCAAGCGTGATTGAAAAATGTATTATTTTATATTTAACGCTAGTTTTATTTTTAGGAGCCTACCCATACTCTGGAGCCTATTCTGGTGCCTACCCCTACTCAGGTGCCTATTCCACCGCCTACCCCTACTCTGCTGGTTACCCCTACTCTACAGGCTACTCCTACTCTGCTGCCGCTTACCCCTACTCTGCCTACTCAGCCAATGCGTACCCCTACTCAGCTGCATACCCCTACTCTGGCGCTTACTCTAGCTACGCTGGTTACCCTTACGGCACGTACTACTGAACGATTTAAAAATTTATTTTTACGACTTTCACCTCATAATTGGTTATCAAAATCTTAAAAATTTAAAATATAATAAATAAACTTCTTTGAAACATTACTGTAATTTTTATTTAAATCACATAACATAAGCCCTTTTTTTTACTAATGAAGTATCTATACATTAAGTACTCTACAGATAAATAATAAACGCTTTCAATGAACTTCTTATAATTATTTGAGTGTGGACAGGGGAATTAGAGTGTTACGTGTTACCTACATCATTGAAGATCATTCTTACATTAATGTTTATATTTATGAGCTACTAGTCGACAGCCATTGCTTCACTACGGGGTTGTTTTTTACGCTTGCTTACCATTCCCTCCGTGGTTCTACGTAAACCATCACATCAATATGAAAGCTAATCCTGATGTCGTTGTCCACATAAGTATTACTATCTGTAAATCTCTATAAGTCTACTTTAGGGTGAAGCGAAGTAGTGCAATTATGGGAGAGTTAGAAAAAATTACCTTAAACATTTCACAATGTAAACCCACCCGCCCACCCATACACATACAGTGTTATTGACCCACCCGCCCACCCATACATATACAGTGGTGCAACCCACCTGGCCACCCATACACAAACAGTGTTATTGATTAATACCAATGTACGCCGTGTGTGGGTGGGCGGGTGGGTCAATACCAATGTACGCCGTGTGTGGGTGGGCGGGTGGGTCAATACCACTGTACGACGTGTATGGGTAGGTGGGTGGGTCAATACCAATGTACGCCGTGTGTGGGTGGGCGGGTGGGTCAATACCAATGTACGCCGTGTGTGGGTGGGCGGGTGGGTCAATACCACTGTACGACGTGTATGGGTAGGTGGGTGGGTCAATACCAATGTACGCCGTGTATGGGTGGGCGGTGGGTCAATACCACTGTGCGACTTGTATGGGTGGGTTAGCCGCAATTCAGGTTAAGGTGGAGATTGAAACTTCCATTGTGCGCACAGTTGTATTGTGTAATTATTTTTTTGAATTAGCTAGGCGTTAGGGTCTTGTTTATGTTTGTTGTATCGGCTATTTGAGATAAATTATTAAATTAATTCCGATGTTACTCTTATGAAAAAAATGGATATTTTGGGGGGCCTCTTCTATCCGTCAATAATGGAATCTTGAGAAATGCTTCTTTGGTAGGTCTCTATAATAACCTAACGTAATAAGATTAATCAAAATCTGTTTAGTGGTTCCAGATATTTCGTGATGAGTAAGTGGATTGTTTCGGGATTATAAATATATTAAGATGTGTTTCACAGCATTTACAAATAATTTAAAACGTGGACTTATAATTTAAATTTTAATAATAGTTTTGCACTAATGGTATTTTTTCGGAGTAAACATTATTTTTTACAATAATGTTTTTTGTAGGCTATCTAAACAAATAATTGCATCAATCCAACTATATCAAAATGAATTTAGGAATAAACAATTTTAAAGAAACTTTGCACAAAGTTACAAGTTGGCAAACTGGTTTCAACGATAAACCGTTCTACTCGGTTTAACACAAAGTTAATATATTTGAGACAGAATTCAATCGTTGAAACAATCTTGTTTACAAGATTTTTTGTTTTTCTTACCCACACTGATGGAAACGTTTTTTGTTTTTTCAGTAAATCACTCTGAAACGGACTGAACAATTTAAACTAGCATTGTACATTAAATTGTACTAAGTTAATAAATTAATATACTAACTTATTACCTTTTTGTATCCAATAAAATATTTGGGAACTTAGCCCATCTTATTTGCCATTTTTAACTTTATAACTTTTGAGTTGAATTTTTATAATTAAATGTGAATTTAAGGGAATTTCGGTGCTTTTTTGTATGTCATATTTATTTCAAAATCATCTGTACAATTAAATATTATTTATAAAATATATACTATAAACATAGTTAATAAGTTATATTTTTGCTGAGATATGTGTTAATAGCATTAGATAATAATTTTTTAACAAAGATTTACTAAAATCTTATTAACTCTTTGAGTTAATCACTTTTGAGGTGAAGATGTACCAAATAAAGTGTTATTTATATTTAGTTTAACTTTTGTATCCCATTTACATGATGGGTATAGTTATTTATATCCTCGATCAAGGAAAGGCTTTTGGTGTATGAACTATACTGAGATCATATGATCTTAAATTAATCATCAAATTTAGAGCCTATTTAGCAATATTGAGCTTTATAATATGAAATATATTTAGAAGTCTTAAACATTATGTAATGAGAAGTCCTCCGAGCTTGAGAAAAATAATTGTTTATGTTATTTAAAAACCTTATACAAAATACACTCTATTGGTTTTAAAGTTGGGTATGATCTGTCCAAGTTCTACATTTAGCAAATGTCTGCATTATTATCAAGGAGCATTTGTAGTTCATGAATGCCGTTGAAGTTATTTTAAAACAACAAATCAAATTATCAATGAAAACCAAATCAGACAGGGTATTATGTCGTGCTCGTGTTTTTCGCATCAGCTATTCGAAATAAATTATAAATTCATTTAATCTACATATTACCTTTATGGAAATAGGAAACGTTGGGGACTGTTTTTACACCTTAGAAATGAAATTCCGAGGAATTCTTTTTTGTGGGTCTCTTGTCATCAAAATATGTTCAGATGTTCCGGATACTTCATAATAATTATGAGTAATTAGATTATTTTTTTATTATAATTTATGTTATAATAATAAGACTAGACGACAACACTTGTTTCGCTACGGGTTGGCTCTAAGTTAGCTTACCCTTCAATCCGTGGCTCTCTTTAAACGATTACATCAATATAAAAGCTCAGCTTGCTTGCATTTTCATGGTTAACATAGTTTTTTATTATTATACTATATACATTAAGATAACAATTTATAAATTTGTAATTAATGAAAATTTAACCCAGAACCATAGTGCACTACTTACTTTATCATTACACCAGTATACTGATAATTTCATAATACCACATTTTAATTATGCAACTCTTTAAGGCCAAGCAATTAAACATTTGGTATGAAATATGATAACAAGTATGTTAAAATACTTAACAATTGTTATGAATTGTAGGCCTACATATTTGTCTATTCAAACCTTTTAAACTTAAACGAAAAAGCGGTTTATAGTAATGACTTTCAGAAATATAAAAGAATAATAGTGACATTTATAATTAAAAATTGTATACTTACTTTTATTTTACTGTAAGCGGTATTAGGGTTCATTTCAGATTTTGTTTGATTTATAGTGCATTTTAACTGTTAGGTTTGGTTTTCGGAGAAATATTGCTTAAAGAGAAAATATACAGCATAAAATATTGTAGAGTAAGATAGCTGATCTAAATTGTAGGGCAGCCATTAAAATTAAATGAAACCATATTTAAAAAAAACATTACAAACGAAATTAAAAAACGAAGAGCAAAATTCAACATAATAATATACAAAGAGCATAAAGGAAACTGGCTCAGAAGGGTTGAAAGAAGCACAAAATGGCATGTAACATATTATCTTGAAAACAGATCTGAATGCAAACACATATTGAACATTAAATTTGAAATAGACGTTAAACAAACACTATCCAACAGATGAACATAAGAAAAAAAAATCGAATGTAAAAATAAAGATATTTTGAGAAGAGAAGAAGGAAAAGGACAGTTAAATCACCCTGAAGTTCTACCACTTTCTTGAGGGTAAATGATCGAAAGTATAAATGATAATTAAAACCATTAATTACAGGTTACTATTTTACTATCCACTTATATTAAGTAATATTTTATGTTGAGTATATAATTAACTATATTCAAACAACAATAATATATTATGTATTTATCTACATATTCAGTGTATTTCAACTGGTAAACGTTTTAGGTTACATTTTTAGGAATCATCAGAATTCAATATGCTTTAAGCAACAATTAGTTATAGGATTGAATTTCCATTATAACCTACTTCTCTCTGATTTATTATTTTCAACAGAAACCTCCATATACCTATTTAAATTAAAAGCCAGGGTTTTAGTAACTGTCTTTGCGGTTTATTCTGTTTTTAACATCAAACATAACCACTTAAGTGTGTCAGGTGTAGCGCCATTAAAGCTGTATTCAAGGTGTAACCCGGCCATGTAATCTACCCTAGATGGGACTCCTTGCTGGAGGGGTTGAGCAGATGCTATATCAGATACCCTCAAACAGCTTGTGAGTAAATTGCTTTCAGGGTTAGTAGTTACTGCTTATTAAATTTCAACTGAGGGGTGAAAATGTTGATTTGAGGGTGAGTCGGAATTTAGTTAATTTAACTTTTATCTGTTAGGAAATCAGGACAAATCTAATAAGGGCGAGTTTGCTGAATTACTTATTTACAAATACGTATGCTCGAAAACAGTAGATAAGTTGGAGTAGATATTTGTTAAAATAAGTAAATAAACAGGCATAGAGTGTGTTGTGCATAAGTGGCGCAGTGCTGTAGTCCAGCTACTCGGGGACAAAATGTTATGAATGTAGGCGATAGGTTCTATGCTCGGCCCTCAGCATGGAGTCCGCTCAGTGTTTGCTATCAATGTGGACATTGCTAAAGAAGTCTGAGTCGGGTGGTAACCAAAGTCCGGATGTTGTGTAGGGGTGGGAATTGAGTATCAAGCTTTTCAGTGAACTGAAAATTGGAGTGGATAGTACGTGGTGAGGATTCCACGTTAAACTGTAGGTCCCCTTGTTGGCCTATTGGGCTATAAATCAATTACTCCTTTCATGTAAAGTCGACTTTAGTAACAATGGCTACACTCGTTCATTTACGTTCGTTACAATTATCCGCCCTAGTTTCTTTTATGATATTTAACATATTTAGCTGAACTAACCTCATTTTTTCCAATAAGAGTCCTTTTATTTCACTAAAGGAATAAAATGTTTTGTTTATTTAGAATTACTTACATATTTTTGATTCGTGTGACTGCTAGTTTTAGAAAAACTTAATAATGTAAGGATTAATTTTAAATAACGCTTATATTGTTATATAATAGTCTTAACTAAATTGTTATGTAATATTGTAATATGTAATATTATAGTGTTATGTAATATTGTCAACTAATATAGAAATTAAATAACTTTAAAGAATTGAAGTATAGTTGGGCTTATAATTAACATTAAAACGCCCCTTGAATTCTTCGAAACACAATCAAAATTAATTTATTATATATTTAAAAAATAAAATAGTTAAATAAATGTATTAGTGAGTGGACATTTATATAGCTGGAACTGTTTGGAAATCATCCAAAATACTTTAACTACACCTGAATGTTTTAAAAGATGAATTCCAATTTTGAATTTGCCTGCAGTTCATTGAAATTAGCTTTTACGTTTTTCAACTGCATTGAACAAGTCACTTCGCTTAACATAAGAACGGTTTTAGGCACTAAACCACACGTGAACACTTAGAACTTACCACTTAGGTGTTCTCGGAACGATATAGGTACCGGTTTCTGTAACTTGTTTTTCAGCTACTCCCATTTTGGAGTTTGACAGACAAGACTGGTGCAAATTGCTGCGTGTCTATTTCCCATGTTCTGGTACATCATCGGTCCGGGCCCTCCGCTGAAGGTCAACCACTGATGTCTGATGGAATTTGGGATGACTTTTGAGTCTGGAGGGGGTGCGGACTGAGGGTATATAACAGAACAGTTCTCAACGGTTACTATCAGTTCTTACTTAGACAGATCTACTCCTTGCAATGGCTGCTTTCAAGATTCTGGTGAGTACATTTTGTAACATGAAATAATGTCGGAGAAATATGTAACATTTTAAGTATATTCTGATTTTTTTTATGTGCGGTTCATAATAAAAATTCAGACGTAATCAAGGTTTCGTGAATTTATATAAATACGGCAAACCGATTGCACAAGTTTTTAAAAAGTTTTAAATTAATTTGATTTTTACTGCATTGTTAAGTTATTTTTCTAAAATATTTAGTAGTTAATAAGTCACTGACTAAACAAAAACCATTTTCTTACCCTATATTTTCATTAATTTTTAAAATATAAAATTATGTCAAATTATATTTAAATACGTAAAAATTTTTTGTTATTCTTTAAATATGCGAAAAGTCATTTGTTTAGTAAATTTGCTAATATTTCATTGTTTGGTTGATATTTCGTTTTGAGATTATGGGTAACAATTATAAAATGTACAAACAAAATTAATCACTATATAAATTAAATAATATTTTTAACTCCACTTACGACTATTTTGTACTATATTCAACACTTTTTTATATTCAGTTCTAAAAACCAAACTTTTGACTAACTTACATTTAAACGAATACATATTCATATAGTTTTAAATACATAATTTTCAAAATTAACTTACTGGCCCAACATTCCAAAGTAAACAAATAAGAGGAAAATTAGTTTCCAAGAATATATAATCCCCATAAATAAAATGGGTATTTTGTCTCTAAATTGCTTTAAAAAGATTTTATTCAAAAGTCACGTGTTTCTTACATAAGATAATACAAACCCATTCACTTACAAATTCTTCTCTTTGTTAGTTCAGCCTTTTTGTTCATTGTATGGGAAAACAAAGTTTTATATAAGTGTAAATTTGTTTAGATTCTATTCAGTTCATAATATCTTATGACAATGTCCAAAAAATGTGTGAAATAAAATTAAAAGAAAGTACTTACAAATTACATAAGAAGAAAGTATTTTGTAGTGAAACATTTATAAACTAACGAAAATCTAATAAAAACTAGTGAAAAGGATTCTTTGTTAAGACCTCATCTATTAGTTTATTTGAATGAGGTAGTTCCCAAACTTAATCAGAATATATGAATAAATAATGGACTTAATCATATTTTAACGATTATTGAGAACACATTTTTTCAACTGACAGTTTCACAATTAATTATAGTAAGAACGTTCTCTAACTGGAATTAAATAGATTTTCAAATTGTTTCCTACATATAAAATCAATAAATATAAAATTAAACTTAATTTTTGATAGTTTTAAATTTAATTCTACTAATCCTAATTTGTTTATGAGATTTTAGTTGGGCTCCGTATTTAACTTATCATATTGTCTGACAGCACGCTTGTCCTTTTCCTGAACAGTTCTAATTTCTGGCATCTAGGATGTGCTTATGGTTTTCTCTAGGTTTTGATTACATAATACTCCCTTTTCATAAATAAACATAACTGTTTCCAAGATCAACTTTGTAAAAACTGTCAATATGCCTACATTTTTAAATTGTAATTCGCCCGAGTCAAAGCAGTTAGTTTTGTATATATTTACATATTAACCATGTAGAAAAACAATTTTTATACTTACTCTCACCTTCGCCTAGTTTTATAGACGTTGTTGATTTGTTTACCATCTGTAATAAGCCTATTTGTGACTTAGGTTTGCTAATATTTTGTAGAAGACGAATTTAAATATAAAATGTTGACATCATTTACACTTCAAACAATAAATTATCACACAATCTAAATACGAATGGTAAAATACTTTTATCACAGCGTTGGAAATATTATTTTTTATTGTTACAATTATAACAAAGATAGTATTACCTGAACATAAAAAGGTTCTTACAAATGTGATCGTACAGAAGTTTCTATTAACCAACGAAAATTCACACTTGTCTTGTGAATTTTACTGCTGAACAAAGAAATTATGTGTCGTAATGAATAATTGCTATTATTCACATTATTTCGATAATAAGCCCATACTATTTTATTCATATATCTCCCTCATTTTATTTAAACACTCTTCACTTTTTTTTAAATAGCTTAGAATAATTTACTGCCACGTAAAATTGAAGTCTATTATTAGGAATCATATCTATAAAAACTATGACTAGTAAAATATGTAGTAGTTTTTATGTACCTGCTTACAGTACAAATTATGTTTATTATAAACAGTGTACATACATTTATATTACATTTCATACTTTTTTATAACTGTTATTCATTTGACTTCATATTCAAACTAACATACTCGTTATACATTTTACAGCTCATCGCCGCTCTGGCCGTCGCCGCCGTCATGGCTGAGGACTCCGCCCCCGCTGAACGTCCCAAGAAGGACGTCTACGGCTACTACGGAGGCTACGGTAAGATACAACCCCCAAATAAATCAGAATATTTGAATAAGTAATGTTTAATGGTTAGACTAAGTGATGCCTAGACTTAATCATATTTTTAACGATTTTTGGGAACAACGTTTTCAATTGACAGTTTCACAATTAATTACAATAGGAACGTTCTTTAACTGTAATGAAATAGATAGTCAAATTTTAGCCTACAAATAAAATTAAAATTAAACTTAATTTTAGATAGTTTTAACTTTAAATCTACTCATATAGAAAATTTTACACTACCTATTCTTTTTATTTCTTTAGGTTTTTATAACGCTATTTCTACCTGTAAGTGGCTTCTTTGAATTCGAAATGTACATTGTAAGAATACAAAAAAAATTTTAAAGGTAATTATATAATATTGAAATGGATTATTATATGGTAGACGATGAAATTACAAAAATGTTATTATATTTAATTAACTTTAACTATGGTAATATAAATTTAAAAAATGTTCTTTTCAGATTATTTATAAAACATTATTGTGATTGTGAAAAATATTTTAATATTGGGATGTGTTTGAAAACATGACTTATTTGATTTGGCAAACAAATTGTCGTTAACTTAAATTTAAGCTATTTTTTGTAATTTAAAAATGATAATGAAACATTTAATTAAATTGCTGTTTGGTTAAACAGTAAGTGAAAGTTTATAATTTATAATTTTATTTTATTTTAAAAATTAATCTCCTTAGAACCAACAGGAGTAACAAGTTTCTGTAACTCCAAAATTCCAGTAAACACAATCTTAAGATAAAATAAGAGTAACATTTAATGTACGCTTTGTTTTTAGGTGCCTACCCCTACAACGCAGCCTACTCTGGTGCATACCCCTACTCTGCCGCCTACCCCTACTCTGCCAGCTACCCCTACTCCGCTGCTGCCTACCCCTACTCTGCCAAGGCCTACCCCTACTCTGCCACTTACCCCTACTCTGCCTACTCTGCCAAGGCCTACCCCTACTCAGCTGCCTACCCCTACTCTGGTGCTTATTCCGGCTACGCTGGCTACCCCTATGGAACATACTACTGAGCGATATTAAAAAATATATTTCTATAATTTCCATCCCATAATTGGCTTACAAACACTTCAAAATTTAATCTGCAAATAAATTTTTCAACCAACAAAATTTCGTCTTCTGTTATTTAAAAGTTTCCTAACAAATTATGTCTGTCAATTTCATAATGTGACAAATGA
The DNA here is from genome assembly GCA_035578905.1 of Stictocephala bisonia. NCBI lineage: Eukaryota > Metazoa > Arthropoda > Insecta > Hemiptera > Membracidae > Stictocephala > Stictocephala bisonia. The sequence goes on from JAQJVL010000007.1 coordinate 4,202,863, forward strand.
TATTTTTGTTTTCTTCCTGAAAGAACAAATATAAAATAAATATCAACGTATGAAAACAACTATGGAATAATTTTGTTTAGAGAATATTTACAGAAAATAATAAATGAAAATATTGATCAGGTATTAAAGATGTGAAACCCTAATGCTCTCTCAGACAATTCATATCTCAGAAAATAGTACGACTAACTTAAGATTCAGTGTTTCCATTTCCAAGAGTTGTTTAGATTTTATAACCCTTAAAATTAACTAAGCACGTAATATTATTAATACTGTAGAACCACGTATATGAAGGCGGTCGAATATTTGTCTAACTTTCTAAGTATTCGTGGGAGTGATATTAAAATGGGTAAAACTGCAAAATTAGTAGTATAGAAGTTCGCTTTAACACTGCACAGTAGAACGCATTGTAGTATGTACATTGATCACTTTCCTCTTATATTCAACACTAAAATTAGCATACTACTTTTTATTTTCACGTGATAAACAATAGCCAAATTGTCGATCGGTACCAAAATCATGATAGAATCGAAGTAAACTGAACTAAATCTCTACCATCTAATAACACCTGAAAGTCCATAAATGCAACAAATGGAAGTTAAGTTTTACTATTTCTACAAGATATGATGAGATATTTAAACTCGTTTTACTGAAGTTTGGGCCGAGGGAGTTTGGCTCATAACTGTCATCATCAAGAGCCAAAAACCAACCCTTCGTTGTATAAAGGGTTTTGGCTCTGGACAGTCGTGTTGCAACGGTACTTTTAACATTTAGTGTTATGAGATATTCAAGGAGATTTAAAAAAAGAAACGTACTGTGGAGGATTCCGTACTATTGAGGTTCGTGGTATCAAGGTTCTACTGTATAAATGAAATTATACTTGATATTTTATAAAGATTCATTTTGAAGCGAGCCTATTTTCCCTTGATCTGGATGTTTGTTTATAAAGAACTGTACTTGTCCCATACTTAGGCCTATATTCTTGTACGTGTAGATTTAGAATATTATAAAAAGTTGAAAGGAGCTTAATGAAATTATGAGAATATTCATAAACGTGAAATTATTATTCATTAGCAAGACGCCGATCGTAAATATATTTGGGGGAATGAGTGTGATGAGTGTAGATAAACGAGTGTAGTCATAGTGTAGACAAGTGAGTCAACTAAGGTCGACTGATCCTCATCCCAATAGCTAGGGCAACTAAAGGACCTACAGCTTTAAGTGGAATCCGAACCACCTAGTGTTGGTCTGATTTTCAGCTAAACTACAAGGCTTACACTCAGTTCTCAGTTCTCTTCCCTACACAACATCTGATCCCTTACTACCATACAACATGGACACGCCAAACTTCTCTATTATTGTTAACACCGATGGCAACCATTGAGCAGACGCCGTGTCGATATTAAGAGGAACGAGGAGCATAGAATCTACTATATCTCCAACATTTTGTCCCCAAGTACCTGGATTACAGCACTGTGCCACCAGGCCTTCCTGCAGACCCTCTGAATAGTGACTTGAGTCTGTAGTGATTTCGCTTATGTTATACGCTATTAGAATCTTACAGCAATAATAACACTGTCTAACTAGATTCTTTGAGGCAACATTTTAATGGAACATTTTTATGATTTACAATGATAATGATTTACAAATTTATATTTTACTTACAGTAATGCTTATGCATGATAAATAATTTATTTATAACAGATAAGTACAGTGTTACGTCTAAGATATAACATATTATTTTCATTTGTTTTCGTGCAATTCATATTTCACAATCACAATCATATTTGAACAATCGTCAAGATATAGGCGAATATGAGGAGTGAATTAGTGTGACGAGTATAGTCATTGTTATTAACTAAGGCCGACTGTTCCTCTGAAAGGAAGGGTGTTCGTCCGACCGGCTCAGTCCGGTGCTAGATGGAGTTTAGTTCAAAGTTTCGCCACCACTGTCGCCACGAGTGCATTGCTAGGGGCATGGGACAGTAACAGCACTCATGCTGCGCGTCCGGGGCACAATCGGGAATAACTCCCTAGCTTATTGTAACCTTTATCAATAAATATGTTATGTATTAATAATCTACTATTCCGGCCAAAGAAAATTGTACAAATATCAACTCTTAATTTGTTCACACGTCAATTATAAAATAATAATTAGTAACACTTTTCTAAATAATTATTTTATTATTAATTTTAATTACCTCTAGGTTGGTTAGTACCATTTGTCCGCTATATTCTCAAAATTTTAATACAATATATCGCACGGTTTGTTAATGAGTTAAGAACCAAGAAAGGGCAAACTATCCACTTATGGTAGCCACATCTCCGTAAAAAATCTTTTGAATATTTTTCCTCGACACGCTTATTACTTATAACAAGATAAACAATGTTATTCAAAAAATATCAAAAATACTTTTCGATCCAACACCCTGAATAGCCCCAATATCCAGGGAAAATAAGAGCTTTAGGTGGAGTCCGAACCACGGAGTTTAGGTCTGATTTTTAGCTAACTGACAAGCATTATATTCAATTCTCTTCCCTACACAACATCTGATCTTTCACTACCACCCAACATGGACACCCCAAACTTCTCTCGTTGTGTCCACGTCGATGGCAACCATTGATTGGATACCATGTTTGTATTAAGAGGACTGATCATACTTGAATTCACTTAAAAAGACATAATTCTATAAGTCTATAAGTGTAAAGGTTTGGGGGTTCAATTCATCTTTATTCGAATCTATATGTACAATGTCCAACAAAAAGTGTCAAATTAAACTAACGGAAATTACTCACATGGTCCATTGGAATAAAACATTTTGTAATAAAACATTTATTTAATAAAGAAAAACTAACAAAAACTAGAGAAAAATATCCTTTAAAAATACCTCATCTATTAAGTGATTTTAATAAGATAATTTTGTTATTTGTTTATGAGCTTTTTATTTGGATCCGAATATAAAAGTACTAAAAAATTATCGGTGAGCTATAAATAAGTATTAAAGTTTGTAGCAGAATATGTAAAATTACCTTATTACAACAGTATAAAGTCCAACCTCTTACGATCAGCCATAGGTTAGAAAAAGTAGTTTTACAAATTCTACAAGAACTTTTTCGATAATGAGGTAAAAAAATTTAATCTTTAATATCGTATTTTCAATAACATGCCTAATTATGTATAAAATTTTCATCAATGTGTATGAACGAGTTTTTTATGAGCGATTTTTCAAAGTTGAAATTTTTTTGAAAAGAGTGAAAAATCGTGTATTTTTCCGTTCGGCACGTCGTATAAATATGAAGAATAACGGAAAAACTGTCTCGTTTATACCAATTAACGCACAATGAAAAATATTACAAAAATATTGGCACAAGTTCCATAAACATAGCTTTATTGATTTAATTTCTGAAAGCTTCCAAACTCGAGTTTCCTAATTATAATTATGGACAGTTATTGTCCTATCGCTTACAACACTTCGTCCCCAAGTAGCTGGGTTACAGCACTGCACTACCGGTGCCTGCTTTAATGTATTGTGCTAGTAATACAGTTTAATATTGTAATGTGATAACCCCTTCAGAAAAAAACCCTTCAGTTGTTTAAAATATTTTAAGCCTAAATAACTACTATCAATGGTGAATTCTAACAAGTCTGAAGTATTATTTGACCTTGAACTTACCTACTAATACATTCAAATTATAATTTCCTAACGTTATTGTTTAATGGTTACTTCTTCTGACAACTTTTTGTCACAAATCTTGTCAATTCTTGTTATGAGCATAACGTGTTTTGTAAGATAACCAAACACGTCATTGTATCAAATGTTACTTTTTATAAAATGCAAATAGTGTCAACAACGTAAACGAAGTGTAGTCAAAGACGTATAAGTTAGCAAACCGGTTTGATGGATCTGGTTCCAATCCATGTAAACCACGTTATTTGCATGTCTTTGATGTTTTCTAATTCATACCGAGATGGCGTTAATACGACTTGTTTACTTGTAAATATTTAATAAAGTAATAGGTAACATTTTAACAGTTTTTAACAGAGAATAATAAGTAAAAGTAACTAATAACTAACAAACTAAGTAAAAACACATAAAAAGGAAATCTATTAAAATTTACTAATTCTAAGAATGACAAGGTAATGAATTTATGAAAACATTTGTTTCTGACAAGTTTATTTTTTGGTCTGAAAATAAAATTCCTCAAGTACCAATGTACTATGTACGACTCATGTTTTTATATATTTTAAAATTTACCTGAGTAAATTTCACCGATTCAGATTTCGGAACTAAAAAGAAGTTTTGGCATTAAATATTATGAATCACAAGTAAATATTCAAAAAACCTTTACTTCTTTACGTACTTTAAAGATTATCCAACATGAAGTTCAAATATTAAAGAATTATTTCACTAATTTCAAGAAGTGTAAGGAAATCAGAAACCACAGATTAATTGCCTGCTTACAAATTTAAAATATTTTAATTTCTCATCAGAGATCTATGAAGGGTACTAATATGGAAGATGCAATACATAAACTAAATATAGGCGACTCATAAAAAGTTTAATTCAAATTTTAAAACTAAAGGAATTTGCATTAATTTTTCAAAAGCTTATCACCCTATATACAATGATAGTTTGCTTAAAAAATTAGACAAATTAAAGTTCTATCACAACGTTCTTCTTGAACATAGGCCAAGCATAAATTAAAAATATATAACTACTAATAGATACTTTATTTAATATGTTGGCACTATATTTTACTTGTTTAAATATACGATTCAGTGTTAAAAAAAAATAATATAACAATTAAGATTATGTTTTCTTTCTTTCCTTACAGAGGACGTAAAAGGTCCTGTTGAACCTCGTATGCACGCAGAGTGGGTGAAAGAGTCTCTTAAGTGTTTTTATTCAAATTATTTTATTTGAATGTTATTTTTCTCAAACAAAAACATTTATCCGTAACAAATACATACACATTTTTATATTACTACATGAAAGTATCACAATTTATAAACACTTTAAGTATCCTTTAATGTTTTTGTATGGATGGAATATAATTTACATCTTTAAAAACATTGCAAATTTAACTTCGTCATAAATGATATTTATTCAAATATAGTTTACCTTCTCGGTTTAATATTTTGTACCACTCTATAGTATTCGACTTTTTAACTCAGAGCTTCTAAGAACAATCTTTATGATTTAAAGTTTTTCTGATTCATATAACAGCAAGTTTTAAATGTTTCAAAATTAAACACTACCTCCAAATTTTCATTGTAGCCCATCTCAGATGTTCCATTTCCCTACTAAAAACTAAATGAATTGGTAATTATGAAAAATTACCTATCCAAACAGTTACAAAATGTATTCTAAGCTGTGCTTAATTTTGTGAGGAAGTTTTTAAATTGGAGTTGGATTTGAATTCTAAGAATTATTTTCAATCTAATTAACTTGTCTCAGAGTGTTGAAGCAGAAAATATCACAAAGAAAACCCAAGTGTTTCAAAATTCTGTTCATAGTTTACTCGCATCGTTGGATAAACAATTAAACCTTCTTTTGTTGCTAGCAAAGTGCACATGGAAAGAATTAAGTACACGGGAAGACTGACAATAGTTGACATTTCTTGAACGTAAACATTGGGACAAACTAATTATGTGTTGTTTTTATCATGTGGCTAACCCACTCAGCATCCTAGCATAGAATAGATCACAAACAAATATAATGTTATGATAAAATAGTCATTGGAAATAAATATTTATCAAGTTAAATCTCCCTAAATTCTTACTCATTTCTTACTGTAAACAGTCTAGGCGTGGCTTCCACAACATTCCCTTAAATTTACGTAAAAATAAGGCTAGTTTGGATTTGATAATACTAGAGATGTTTGCAATCAGTAATCATGAACAAAATCTGATGATTATGTGTTAATAATAATTATTTTCAACATAAAATTAATAGTTTGGAGGAAGGGTCAGCTTAGAATAATTCAAATAAAATACAGGAAGAAATTTATTTACAGTTAAAAAATACACATATGTTTGCCAATGAAAAGAAAAAGGTTATAAGATTTAACAAACAAGAGACCTTTAGTAGTAAGCTCCGTGGGAGTATGGGTAGCCGGAGTAGGAGTAGCCGGAGTAGGGGTAAGCCTTGGCTGAGTAGGCAGAGTAGGGGTAGGCACCCGAGTAGGATCCGGAGTATGGGTAAGCACCGTAGGCGGCGGAGTAGGGGTAGGCGCCAGAGTAAGCTGATGAGTAGGGGTAGGCGCCAGAGTAAGCTGATGAGTAGGGGTAGGCACCGTAGGCACCGGAGTAAGGGTAGGCCCCTGGAAAAAAGAAGTTAAATACATTTGAACATCCGTCTAATAGTTGAGACATAGCCTATTTTGTTTTTTGAGTATCGTATATATGAATAAAATACTAAAAACACACAAGAAATAGAAGGTGTTGAACAAGCACTAATCAAATAACAAAATATATATAATTTTTATGGAGATGTGTTTTGGAAATAAAACTAATTCCTTCTTTGAAATGTCTTGGTGATGTTAGTATGTTGAATAGTTCGTCTTTTAAGTGTAAATGTTATTTTAAAATAAAGTTTAATTTAATTTTAAATAGAAACTGAAACAACAATTATTGTTCAAATTCCACTTAGTACAGACATTATAAATATAATTTACAAGCCAATAATTTTCTAGTATTTGCAGATAATTAACTGCCTGAAAGATGGTAAAAATACAGTTGAATTCTTCAATTTATCCGGAAACATGTATGTATTTCTAAACGTGTATAATCTGTTATTGATTGATTTAGTGAAGAAAACGCAAAGGAATTTTTTCGTGTATTAAAATTTATTTGGGGGTTGTAGCTTACCGTATCCTCCATAGTAGCCGTAGACGTCCTTCTTGGGACGTTCAGCGGGGGCGGAGTCCTCAGCCATGACGGCGGCGACGGCCAGAGCGGCGATGAGCTGTGTAATATTTACAGAATTTTGTAAATTACAATTATATTTCACTGTGTATTTGATATCTATGTATGTTATTTAAATCCCCATAGTGCCATTTTATATTGGTGTAAGCCATAGTTAATAGACTATAATATAAAGAAACATAAAATAAACGTACAAGAATCGTACAAAAAATAAAGGAGACACTGTTATAAACAAAGCTTCAACCAACCTTTACTGCAATTATTTGTTATAAATAATAAAGGATAAAACTAATTTCTTCGATTGAAAATTAATAACAATATTAAGTCTTAAATAATTTTTTTTTACAATTCTTATTCAGCTACCAAATTTATTTTTCCCCAACATTCCCCAAGTATTGTTATAAAATTAAGGGTATTTATTGAATAACTTGTTCATAACTAAATTATCGAGTATTTTTTCATTATGAGAATGTGTTTTTTATTAGTACAAAACATCTTAACTAGGAAAGTTCAGCGTAGTGGTAACTTTTTATTTGAGACTTGATACCATTTATTTTAAATTATATGTGGAGCTACAATATAAACAGTAAAAGTGAATTTCCTTTACACTGTTCTGAACAAAGATAACAATTTTACATTGTCCACTCTTACTTAAAAATATTGAAAACGCTTTTCCAAATGATATTAATCAACCAGGCCTGTATAAAGAGTGAGTGGTTAAAATATATTTACAAAACCAAACTTAGATTAATATGGAAGGACGAACGAAGTAGTTAGTAAAGAAAATAAAAAAATTAAATAATTTTGTATCCATAATTAATAGTAACGAATTAGAATGTGATTAATAAATTTTGCAGTTGAAGTTTTATGGACTTTAGTGTTAGAGAGAAAGAAAATTATTTGGTTGTAAAAAGAGGAACATAGTTTAATTGTACGGTAAATCGTATTTTTATATAATATAGCAAGTGTATTAAAACCATAACAGTGGAAGGTAGAATTATTGAAACGTGGGATTAAGAATAAAAAAAAAAAAAAATTGGTTCTCTCCGCCTCTCCCGGTGATATTTACCAACCCATTCGTATTTATTTGTACCTTTCTGTATTTTTAAAATTTATTTAAATTTCTTATTAGTTCGCTGTAATAATTTTACTTTTTAGAGAAATTATTTTCATAACAATATCATTTTATTATACTCATGAAACTAAAGTATGAAAGTGTAATACAAACTTTCACATTCATATTTAAAAATTCAATAAAAATTCTGTAAATTAAAATTGGTACATATTTTAAAATTGTAAACGATTTATATTATAAATTCTTGAACAAATCAAATTTAATTAACACGCCACAGAAAAGAGCGTTCAAGCATATTATATTACCACGGACTTTATAATTTCTTCTCATTGAGAAAATCCTATGGATCAGTTATTATATATTAAAATTACATTATACAAATTATAAATGCCCATGCACAATTTTAAGAACATCTAAAAATATTTAACTATTTAAAAAAATCAGCATTAACACAACTCGTTAAGCATACAACATTCTGCTGTTAAAAAAATAAACAAAAAAGTATAAAGAAAACCTACTTATACTAGGTAATATTTTATAGTTAAAAACATAGAAAATAATAAAATCATAAGAAAGGCAAAATGTTGAAATACTAAAATGTTGAAATAGTAATATATAAAGATATAATAATTAAACTAGCAAAGCGTAAATAAAATGAATTAATCATTAATTTCCGTACAACATAGAACATTCTTTTTAAAATATTGTAAAGCGTCCAAACTGAAATTTAGAACAAGACAGTAAGATTATATCTTCAACTTTAAAAATATCTCTTCCAAAGGTGAGCTAAGTTAAGCGCTAAGGGATATACTGTTTAGTGGCTGTAAGCTCATATTTGAAAAATAATAAACAACTTTTTTGCAATTAATAACTATCATTTTTTATTTTTAACACATGATCAAACATTCTGTATATCTATACTTACCAAGATCTTGAAGGCAGCCATTGCAAGTAGATCTGTCTGGGTTAGAACTGATGGTGATCTTTGAGGATAGTTCTGTTTTATACCCTCAGACTCAACACCCCCTCCAATCCAATTTTAAAAGTCATCTTAAATTCCAGTCGACCTCTCAGTGGATGGCCTTCGGAGACGTCCTGGACAACTTATCCAGTGAGAAACTCGGGTAAGGAGAGAAGATGGCACCGTCATGATTTATATAGCTAATGGTAAAGATCACCGTATCTACGTTGTATCTTTGATTTGACTCCGTCCCTTAAATTGAATATAGACCGTATTGAGGGACGATTTTGTAACATTCTATAAGACACCAAAACAAAATTTCCATCTAAAGGCTTTAAGATAAATTCTTACAGCATTTTATTTGTTATATAATCATAATCAAATTAAAATTAATCATTATATAATTAAAAAAAAAAAACACTAAATCTATGCATTCCTGTTAACCTTAACGTACTTCATGACCCGTTTATTGAGAAAATAAATAGAAACAAAATAATTTACAGAAGAGGTGTAATTCTTTTTTGAAAAGGAGAGGCCGATCTCCACTTTAATCTTACTCTACCCATTCCCCATAGACTACTGATTTGTACGGGGAACTTGTCACATAGAGTATGAGAGAGACTAATACATTATAATGTGAATATTACTGATAAAAAGTAATGAGTCAATCCACTGCCACTATTTTATATACTGCTATAAGTTGGTAAACACATTTTATTGGAAAGAAAAATATCAATTTGTGAGAAAAAATTACTTATTAATAATTAGTTGTTTGGTTCATACAGTATTCACAATAAAATACGAGCACATACTCATACTTTGTGGTATATTTGAGTTTACCTAAAACTCTTGACTTCACAATCCCTGGTAGGTTTTAAAAACAAATGCTTTACTAAATTGGTAGCTATACATTTTCCACTCACCTTAAATAAATTTAAATTGTGTTTCAAAATATTTAAAATTAACTAAGATTATCAGAGGAGATAATACTACCGCATGGATAAGTGTCGGAAAACTTGTTTATAAAAAAATAATTAAAACTGACTTATTTGAACCATCGTTATTTTCACACTGAACCTGATTATGTTTTTATCTTTGCAAAATATGCGATTTTTAATCTATAAAAATACTTTTCACAAACATAACCTTACTTGACCAAAATTAACGTACAATTCACAAAAATTCGAGATTCGCTTTAAAATCGGGCCACTGGCTTTGGGAACCGTTATCCGGCCATCCCCCTTCTGGAAAATATATCTGTGATTTCGTTTGTGTGGTTAATAATTGCTGCTTATAGTTTCAATCATATCTCGAGAAATAATTTGTTTAACCAAAATAGTTTTCAAAGTCTTGTACAGTGTAAAGCAATAAGTAAAACAATAAATAAAACGAAAAAAATCACTAAAAATATCGGAGTCATATGAAAAACACTAAAAGTTGTGAAATTGCAACAGCAGAAAATAAACATCTCTCGTAAAAATATAGCCTACTTTTTTAACTTTTATAGTTTTGTTGTAGTTTTGAGTGGAAACTGCATAGCTACCAAATTCAGTAATAAACAAACTCTAACAGACACAATTCACGAACTGGGTCATAACTGTAGTTTCTATGGTAACTGTAACAGCTATTTGAGATCGAATTGATGCTGCAATGGGATTCAGGTGCCGATGTATACAACTATACGACTTTCAGACCAATGACGTTTACGACGTGAGTAGTTGGAATCGTCGGCACTAACGGCGCTAGTGCAGACTTACACTAGGCCTGTTTATGTCTTCTTTCACTGCAACGTGAATTGCCTATTGCCAATATTGCCATTTATACGGCTGCATTTATTTTACTATTCAGTGAATTGCCATTTTAATAGTACTTTTAAATCGTGGTTGTACGTGATTCCATAAGTACATTATTATTATACATTGTGTTTTATTTTCAATAATATGTGAGGCGTTATTATATATTTTTTATTTCTTAATTACTATACTGTAAGTGAAGAGTACGGAATGAAAATTAACGTAAATAAAACAAAAAGGTTAATATGAAATATGGGGGGTTCACCCGATGTTCATGACTTTTTAACTAGTCAATATTAACCCCACGAACTTGTGAAATGTGGGTAGGGTTGGTTTAGTATATATTGACCGTGAAAACTTATTGCTCATCTAACCTCACGTAATCTAACCTAACTCGTTTTGTTAAATATATCAGTTTTTATTTTTCGTAGGTAGAAGTGGTCATTTTCTTTTTTAGAGGGGAAAACTAAATAAAATGATTACAGTATACATAGTCTTTGGTGTAAATTTAGTTTACACAAAAAAAAACAAAAAAAAAAAAAAAAAAAAAAACGTAACGAGTTAGGTTAGGTTACGTGAGGTTAGGTGAGCAATATTTTTTTACGGTCAATATATACTAAACTAACCCAACCCACATTTCACAAGCTCGTGGGGTTAATATTGATTAGTTAAAAAGTCTTGAACATCGGGTGAACCCCATATTTCATAGTACACTTTTTGTTTTATTTACGTTATTTTCATCCCGTACTCTTCACTTACAGTATAGTAATTAATATATAAAAAATATATAATAACGCTTCACATATTATTCAAAATAAAACACAATGTATAATAATGTCTTTTTCTTCTTTTAAAACTGATTTTGTAAATATTTTCGCCGAAAATATTCAATGCATTCTTGTTTGTGAGTTTCAAATTGTGTAAATTGGTTCACACGTTGGAACACCTGTAATCCATATACAACTAAGGTTATAGTGCAGGAAACCAGGTAAAAAATTGTTGGAAAGTTCAGATTAAATAGAGAGTATATAAATCGGTTAAAAAACTTTTGCAACTTGTTAAGGAAGGTCTCTACATCAGAAATACACCAATTGTAAAGTCCGGAAATCATTCAATACGTAGTAAAAAAAACAGTAAATAATTGAAATAAATCGAAAAATACACTAGACATTATAATGAAAATTAGTAACTAGGGGTTTTTTTAGGTCGTGTATTATGATTTTAACAAAAAAATATCCTAAAACAAAATGGTGGATGGAAAACTAAGCAATCCTGCCATTATCATGATTTTTACGAATAAAAGAATTTTTTAAATATGTATAAATCCATATTTTTTATCTTGAATTATATTTACTTACTTATAAATGCTGCTAATTACTAATGATACACTGGAAAATTCGGAAAATCAAGATAGTGGATGAAGAATATGTACAATTTATGACAATAGATGTTTATATTTGAAATAATTAACTAGGGGTTTCGTTTGCCGCTTATTGTGATTTCAGCCATAAAATAATTATGCATTAAACCGTTGGATGTAAAATCATCATTTTCTATAATTTCCATAAACTTGATACACAAAATTATAAATAAATGTGGAAAACAAATATACTAGAAAGAGGGGAATGGAAAATCAATTCTTGACGTTATGTATTTTTCGTGATGGTGTTCATTACTATTTTAGTTTAAAAAGCTACACATCACTTAGCTTTTTTAAAAAATGTTATATTTCGGCTTACAATCTAAAGCCATTCTCAAACATTTGACAACATAAATAGTTTTAAAAAATATAAATTAATTAATAGATCATATGTTTAAAAAAAATATATAACAGATGATTTGATCAATGAAAATAGTTGAATATATACTATATAAATTTTGATAAAAAATTGTTTAGTCACTTATTAATTTTGAATTTTATTTAATACTTCTGATTTAATAATATTAATGAAAATGATATTACAGCACTGAACTCTTTAAAAAGTGACGATACAATTATAATATTAACAGCAGATAAAGGTAGGACAACTGTGATAATGGATAAAATTGATTATGAAGATAAAATGAATAACCTACTAAATGGAGGACAATACACTAACATACATAAAGATCCAACAACAAATATAATGAATAAAGTAAAATCTGTTATAAGAAAACAAAACACTATTTTATCAAATGATGCAATTAAAAAACTCTCTCCCCAATTTGCAAAACCGCCTCATATTTATGGAGTTCCAAAAATACACAAAAACGAAGTTCCTCTCAGACCAATAGTCAGTTCAATAAATTCCCCATACTACGAACTATCAAAATTCCTCCTACCAATTTTAAATCCTCTATTTGGTTCTGAAAACTCATATGTACAAAATTCTTATGATTTTGTTAATAAGATTAAGGAAGTATCAATACAGCAAGATAACCATATGGTTAGTTATGATGTGATAAGCTTACTTACAAATATTCCAGTAAAAGAAATTTTGAATATTATAAAGACGAAATTGGATAATGATAGATATTTATCAAGCAGGACTTCACTATCAACATCATCTGTAATGGAGCTTTTAGATGTATGTGTTAATAATAGTTACTTCCAGTATGGCAATAAATATTTTCTTCAAAACTCAGGTTTACCAATGGGAGGAGTTCTCAGTCCACTTCTAAGTAGTATATATATATATATATATATATATATATATATATATATATATATATATGGATTTTTTTGAAAATCTGGCACTAAAAACTTGGAATGAAAAGCCTATTCTTTGGTTAAGATATCTTGATGACATTTTTTGTGTTTGGAAGTCTGCTAAAAATGATCATGATGGTTTTTTTCAACATTTAAATTCCATTAAACCATCAATCAAATGTACAGTAGAACATGAAGAAGAAAACAAACTTCCTTTTTTAGATGTTTTAGTTGAAAAAACAAATACAGAATTAAAAACATCAGTCTATAGAAAAAAGACACATACTGGACAGTATCTAAATTTCCATTCAAACACACCACATCACATTAAACATGCAATTGCAAAAGGACTATTCACCAGAGCATTCAAAATTTCATCAACAGAAGAAGGACTGGACCAAGAAATAAAACTTATATATCAAGAATTAAAAAACAATGACTACCCACTAAAAGTCATAAACAAGTCCTATATAAAAACCAAACAAAAAATTTTAAGTAATACAAATAAACATAATACAGAATCAAAACCTTTAACAACAATTGTTATACCTTATATCAAAGGAAAATCAGAAAAAATCAGAAGAATTAACAAAAAATTTAATATTAGAACTTCATTTGTTACAAAATCAAAAATTTGAAACTTACTAAGAAAAGTTAAACCATATAATCAAAATCAAGAAACCAAAAATGTTGTTTACAAAATTCCCTGTCAATGTAATTTAAATTATTTTGGACAAACATCTCGACCTTTAAAAAAGAGAATACAAGAACACAAAAACAGCATAAAAAATCAATTAGAAAACTATTCTAAACTTTCAGATCATGTTTTGGCGGAAGAGCATAAGGTGCAATGGACAGCAGCAAGTATAGTATATAAAGAAAGTAAATGGAAAGAAAGAACAATAAAAGAAGCAGAATGTATGGCTGTAGAAAGCTGCATTTCACAACCTAGTGCCACCTTATGCTCAATATACCTGCCTATTATTAAATCAGAAGTATTAAATAAAATTCAAAATTAATAAGTGACTAAAGTGACTAAACAATTTTTTATCAAAATTTATATAGTATATATTCAACTATTTTCATTGATCAAATCATCTGTTTTATATATATATATTTTTTAAACATATGATCTATTAATTAATTTATATTTTTTTAAACTATTTATGTTGTCAAATGTTTGAGAATGGATTTAGATTGTAAGCCGAAATATAACATTTTTTTCAAAAACTAAGTGATGTGTAGCTTTTTAAACTAAAAAAATAAAAATGGGAAAGGAAAATATTGGTTTCTTCAAGTTTCACTGAATATGTTAAGGCTGGTAACTGTTGAAAATGATAGTTTTTCATTATCTAAATTGTAGAAATATTTTCTTTTATTTAAAGTTTGATTTTGATTAAAAATTGGCAACGTTTCCAGCCTAAAAAATTAGCATAATGGCTGTTCCTTATAACATTTTAAAATTTATAATTTGTTCTAGTATAATGGGTTGTGGCAACGCTTGCGGTTGTAGAAGATGTGGCATAGAATGTTCTACTTAATGCACAAATAGTTTTGGGGTAAACTGCACAAACGTTACACTCCTACCTGATGAAAACGATGGGATTATTAATGAAATAAGTCCAGTTAAAAATAGCAGAAATCATACAAAGTGAAGATGAGATAAGTAGCAATGTTGATGATTGCTTTTATGGAAATGTATTTTTTAATACCTCACATGCATAATATGTAATAATATTAGTATTGTTAATAAATAACAAAAAATCTCTAAGTTTATTTTAAATTCAAAAGTCCTTTCGTATTTGAAAATGTTATGACATTTGACAGCTCTCAAACAATAAAATTAGGGATTTCCTGCAGACTTAATTTATTGGCATACAATTCATAAAAGTATGAATGTTGTTAGCCTCTTGTTTATTATGGAGGATTTACAACTTGTTGACAGCTGTAAACTGTCAAAATTTAAAATATGATATCAAGAACAAAAACTTGAAAATCATAAACTTTATTATGTAAAATTTTAAAATTTGCTGTTTAAAGATTATTGCCATTAAAGGATATAATTATTTTTCACGAGCGTCTAAAAATCATATTTAAACAATAGCGTTTTTTATTAAATATTTCTTCATGGGTAAGGGCGCATTAGAAAGGTAAACTTATACTTAAAAAAAAATGTATGACTAATTTTTCAATTAAATTAAAACTTTTTGATATATTTGAGGTTAAATTATAGCATTTTAGTGTAAAAAACATGAACAGTTAAATTCTTTGTAACACTCATATCTTTGTATAGGCACATCAAAATAAGTTTGTTCAAAAGTAAAAAGGGCAAGCCAATCCCTAAAAGTTAAGTATTTATATGTCTAAAAAATCAATTAATTTTTCACTATTAGTAAAAAGAGGAATTCGTTAAAAAAAAAAAAACAATTTTTACCAATTTGCAAAGTGCGGTCATGTTTTTCATATGAGTCAAAACGTGCAAAAATCGTTGAACGTGTGTTTAGACATATAATATGACTTTAGACATTTGTATTTATCCTTTATAGAACCACATTCCAATTGCCAACCCGTTTTTAACCATAAAGTGTCAATAAATTGGCTAAATAGGCAACAAATATCTGGCTGTAAGATTTTTTTAATTTTGCGTGATAGGAACCTTATTAGTCTTAATTTTTTAATTGTTTTATCCTTCTCAAATTTTGTCTAAATTATTGTTTTGTATGAGTCACCACCCTCGAGTTATTCTTGTCGAAACAAACCATTATTTTTATTTATTGATAAAAGCGCCATCTTTAAAATGCTATATATAGCCTTTGGCTAATCATGCAAAAATAAAAATAAAATATTCTGAAAGGTAAATTTATTAACTTTAAATTAAGTTATTATGTATTTGTACGTAAGTAAGACACTTTTCTAAAAAAAACTTATGAAAAACATGAAATTTCGGAGTGAAAATTTCAATATTGAATTCTCTCTAGCTCAGCAGGAGTGCATTTTAATGAAAAGTTATTAATGACATTTTCTTCATAAAATGAGTTAATCAATCCATTTTATATGTTATTTTTTAATATTGTGTCCCCCTTATAAAGGGGACCTCCCCCTCCCCCCCCCAACTATGAAGGAGGCTAGCAAAGTCGAGTATTTCAAGGAATTATATCACCCTTGATTAAATATAACCAATTTAGTAGCTTTCTATTTAATCGTTACTCTTTTACCTAATTTACTGTATTATTATGGTAATAAGATGAGATAAAAAACGAATTAAATATTTGGCATCAGTACAAGGCAACGAAACGCTCGAAACACAGGTTTTGCGTAGTGGTGCAATAGGACCTACCTGAGGGCTGAACACCCTTGATGATGATGATGATGATGATGATGAAATAAAAACCTGGATGTTCCTTCAGTTATTTAACATCATCGTTATCTAATATGGCAAAGTGTGTTTATCATAAGCCAAGGTGTTGTGCAACTCCCCCGTTCTTACGTGATAGGTCAGGACGGAGCGTAAATCTGGGTTACTGATGAAGTCCTTTAGGTATAATTATAGTTTATCAATGTCAATCAAAGATGTTTTAAGATTAAGGATAAATATAATTTACGCGAGCTATTATAATAATAACAGGTTATTAACTAGTGTTGGGTTGTCCTATTACAACAACGTGGGGTATGACTTTTCCCCATCACCCACCAAAACCAAACAAAAAATGAAAATATTCAACAAAAAGTGTATTAATAGGACCCATACTTTGAAGGACTTGAGTTATAAAAAAGTTAAAGCAAAACAAATTATGGAATCACGTACATCCACTATTTAACCAGACTGGTAAAACAGTAATTCACTGAATAGTAAAATAAATGCAGCCACATAAATGGCAATATTGGCAATAGGCAATTTTTCGTTGCAGTGAAAGAAGACATAAACAGGCCTAGTGTAAGTCTGCACTAGCGCCGACGATTCCAACTACTCACGACGTAAACGTCATTGGCCTGAGAGTCGTATAGTTGTATACATCGGCACCTGAATCCCATTGCAGCATCAATTCGATCTCAAATAGCAGCCATAGAAACCACAGTTATGACCCAGTTCGTGAATTGTGTCTGTTAGAGTTTGTTTATTACAGAATTTTGGTATTTGTACAAATTCCACTCACTTAAAAAAACCATAAACTTTAAAATGGGTCGAGAATCGGCTCTATTTTTATGAAATATGCTTTTTGTTCAGCAGGATATTACGTTTTTTACACAAAAAAAATTGAAAAAACCAATATCACAACATTTAGTATTTTTCACATTGCTCCGTTAGTTTTAGTGATTTCTTATTCATTTGACGTATTGTTTTACACTGTTCAATAATCTGAGAATGATTTTGGTTTAAAACAATTATTCCTCGAGATGTGATGGAGACTACTCTCGTGGTGAACCGTGGTAAGTGGCCATTACGCAATCACGATTTTTTTCCTAGCGCTTATCTTGACGTTAAATATAAAATATTGATTTGTGTTTGATAACGCGGTGGTCATTTTAAATTCTCTTGTCATTTAGTAACCGGGTTTACAGATTTACTAAATAAATTCTCACTTTTCTATATCTGTGTAACTGAACTCCTTAAAACGAGCTTTGAGTTTTACCTTTGAAGTGATGGATATGATATATGTTATATATACGAGACGCATCTATATATTTTCGCTAAATACATACATTTATTTTGTAGTCTCCCTCTCAACCTACCCAACGTACATAATTGATTGCTGACGTTTACTTGTTTAAAAACATAAGATTCTACTCACTTAAAATTATCTATTTAGTTAATTAGGGAGTCGATACTCAGGACATCAATAGGGATTAGAAAGTCAAACCCCTATTTAGATTAGACATAGATAGGAACTAGGATTTTGATCCTAAGGACATTGATAGGAATTACGACATCGACCTCTAAGACGTCGATGAGGATTAGGGTGTCGATCCCAAGGACGTCGATCCCTAGGTCACTGATAGGTGTTAGAACGTCAATTAGTAGGACGTTGGAATGGACTAGAACATCGTTCCTTAGGTCGTCGATAGGGATTAGAACATTGGTCCCTAGGACGTCGATCTCTAGGTCACTGATAGGTATTACAACGTCAATTCGTAGGACGTCGGAAGGGACTAGGACATCGTTCCTTAGGTTGTCGATAGGGATTATAACAGTGATCCCTAGATCGTCGATGGGGATTAGAACATCCATACATAGGAATTCGGTAAGTATTAGGACTTCGATCCCTAGGAACTCGGTAGTTATTAGAACATCGATTCTTAGGTCGTCGATAGGGATTAGAACATCCATACATAGGAATTCGGTAAGTATTAGAACTTCGATCACTAGGACATCGGTAGTTATTAGAACATCGATCCTTAGGTCGTCGATAGGGATTAGAACATCCATACATAGGAATTCGGTAAGTATTAGAACTTCGATCACTAGGACATCGGTAGTTATTAGAACATCGATCCTTAGGTCGTCGATAGGGATTAGAACATCCATACATAGGAATTCGGTAAGTATTAGAACTTCGATCACTAGGACATCGGTAGTTATTAGAACATCGATCCTTAGGTCGTCGATAGGGATTAGAACATCCATACATAGGAATTCGGTAAGTATTAGAACTTCGATCACTAGGATATCGGTAGTTATTAGAACATCGATCCTTAGGTCGTCGATAGGGATTAGAATATCCATACATAGGAATTCGGTAAGTATTAGAACTTCGATCACTAGGACATCGGTAGTTATTAGAACATCGATCCTTAGGTCGTCGATAGGGATTAGAACATCCATACATAGGAATTCGGTAAGTATTAGAACTTCGATCACTAGGACATCGGTAGTTATTAGAACATCGATCCTTAGGTCGTCGATAGGGATTAGAACATCCATACATAGGAATTCGGTAAGTATTAGAACTTCGATCACTAGGATATCGGTAGTTATTAGAACATCGATCCTTAGGTCGTCGATAGGGATTAGAATATCCATACATAGGAATTCGGTAAGTATTAGAACTTCGATCACTAGGACATCGGTAGTTATTAGAACATCGATCCTTAGGTCGTCGATAGGGATTAGAACATCCATCCATAGGAAGTCGGTAGGAATTAGGGCGTCGATCCCTACGTCACTGATAGGTATCAGAACGTCAATCCCTTGGACGTCGGTAGTAATTAGAACATCGATCCCTAGGAATTAGGACGTGGATAGGGATTAGGACGTCTATCCTTAGGAAATCGATAGGGATTAGGACGTCGGTAGGGATTATAAAATCAATACCTAGGATGTGAATGGGCGAGCGACAGTGGAGCGCCTGGCAAAAACTAATAAAACTATCAGCCAAGAAATAGTACAACTACGACAGTGGAGCGCCTGGCCTTGAGGCTCTCCACTGTCGTACCCTCGCGGGTCCAGTGTGACAAGGGTTTGACATGGGTTCAAAAACTAAGGGTCTTGAAATCTATGGTGAGATTGTGTTTAACTTGAGAGCAATCTAATTGTAGGTAAGACATATGTTTATTAAAGTAAACATACATGTTACAGTAGGGTATTTACATAAGATCCGGGTTCGATTCCCGGGTATGTTAGCAAATGTTACACTTCAAATTACTTTAGAAATAAAAAAGCCTTCAGTTATTGAAATTGTAAATATAATCTATATTAAAATAAGCTGTTATAGTCCGATTCATTGACACACTTCTAAGTCATAGAAAAGGTGTATTGTATAAGACGTAACTATATTACTATATATTATTCATAATCATATACGTGACAGAGGTTATAGAGTCCAGGACTGTATTATAATAATAATAATATTTATTGTCTTCACTTAAAAAAAGTATTAAACATACAATATATAAAATAGTAAATTAATATAAATAAAAAATTTGTATAAGGAAGAAAAAATAGTTCATAATATTCTTATAGTTCTTGAAATTTAAAATATTCTATTTGATATAAACAATTTCTGGTCGTGTAATTTTTAAATGTTTTATTGAAAGCATCTTCTTTCAGAATTCTTATATGTATTGGTAATTTCTTAATCATTTTGATTGAATTGTTTTCAAAAATATGTATTAGTTTATAATTTGTACAATAATTTCTTCTTATATTGTCTTTGTTTTTTTATATAGTAGTTATGCATACTGCTTCAAATTATAAAATTTAGTAATATTTTGTTTTATATATATAAAATAATTAATGACGTAATTTAAGGTACTTTAAAGAATAGTTTACAGCTTGCCTTTTGGGGAATGTTTTTTTATTATTCTTAAGGTATATTTTTGTAATTTACAGATTTTAAAAGTACCAGGACTGTTATCACAAAGTGGAGTGCAGTAAGATAAGTGGCTATGGATGAATGAATAGTATAATATTAATTAAATATCTGTTTTACATGATTTTAAATTCTTCATTGAGCAAGAATTCTTATTGAATATTATTTATACATAATCAATATGGGCGTTCCAGGTAATATATTGTCAATCTTTACTCCTACAAATTTCAGTTCTTTATTTTGATTTATTTATTTTTTGATTCAACGAAAATACTATAGCTTATGTTTTATTTGTATTGATTGTTAATTTATTTTCTGAACACCATTTGATAACAATTTGGGAATTTTCCTCACATAAATGATTGTAATTTAAGCCTTGCACAATATGTAAGATATCTCTTCGTTTGAATTTCCATATTTTTTTGTTTTAGAATATTGTAGCCTACAGATTGAGTGTAAAAAGTATTTATTTTATATTTAAGTTTTAAATATTAGTAACTGTAACCTAAATTATTTAGTTTAAATTTAAATGTATATTTATTATTTAAGATTGTTATACGAATTGTTAAGTGTTAAAATTAACAAATACATATTTGTTATTTACAAGCCTATTTGTAGTTATTGCTTTTTTTTGTAACTCTTCAGTTTCTTTGAAACAACTTGCCGAGTAATAAAATAAATATAATTTTAAAAAAACACTGCTTGGCTCTTACGAATTTGTATAAACTATGTTTAATATTTCATAATGAATACTCATGGGTTAAAGGGGCAAGTCATGAGCAAAGGACGAGCGTCTACGTGTACCTTTTACATAAAACTAAATAGTATCAAGTTTATAATTTTTTTTTAAAAGATGACTATGTATACATAATTATCTTAGTCTTCGGGAGTTGATGTGGTACATCCGAAGACCAAGATACAGTAGTTAGTGTGCATAAACAAGCGTGGATGTATTTTATCTGTACGATTACAAACTTGTTTTAAAACAAGTCTGCAATAGTTTAACCACTTATTAATTCAAATAAATTGAAACATGATTAAGAATACTTATTACAGTACATTAATAATGTTGATTGGTCTTTTAAGATAACCCCTTACTGGGACATATAAACTACAATCAATTAATCAATGTTACACTTACTCCTACAAAATATGCAATGCACTTAACAAAGTCAGTATGATAGTAGCCGTTGTGATATTTGATTAGTAGGTATTTAGGAGGCGCCGCGAGCTGAGCTTGATATCAGGTAAGAAGCAGGTAGAGTGCCGAGGACAGGTAGTTTTAGGTGCGACACAGGAGCGCCTCCCCACCCCTTTTCGGAGGCGCCCATGAGTCGCACCCGTAGCGACAATTATTTATGATGACCCCTCAGCCAGGTAAGAGGCGCTCCTGTGTCGCGGATTCGATGTGAATAGTGATTAGACCGTCGTTCCCAGTCTGGAGATTGGTATAATGAAGATAACCCATTCAGAAAAAAATTCTATTATTTATCACACGAAGTCAAACAGTTTATAAATATTTAAAATCCATACGACTACTTTATTCTAACTTTATCAACAGCTATTTTTGTAAGCACGGATAAAGGTATTTTAAAATCAATGCAAACATCCCCTTGGTACATCTAAAGAGAGTTTTTCCTATATTCACCTAAACATTTCAACTTATTCTGTTACGATTTGGTTACATTTTTCTGCTACATACATCAGAGAACTAGAGGTATTATCTACTTTTAAATAACTCACTGGAAGACGTATGCATCAAAATACACAATACATCATTACAGTGATTGCGTTAGGGTAGCCAATACACCGTGGAGCGACAAAACAGTGGTGGTTGCTGTAATGATGTGGTCTCAATCATTACATGTTCAATTATTGTTTTTATAGTTAGCCTGGTTTGCCAATAATGCATACATTCATTATTGGAAGCTGATTGATATTTGGTTCATTAATGAGAATCAACAAAGGTTTCACTTGGCAAGCGGACATAATAAACGTGAATATTTCATATTTTGATAACTTTAAAATTAAATGTCACATTATTCATTGCCAAGCCTCCGATCGTAGATAAGTGGACGATTATGAGGGACGAATGATTGTGATGAGTCATTGTTACTAACTAAGGTTCACTGATCCTCAGCCGAATAGCTAGGGCAACTAAAGGACCAACAGCTTTAAATTGGATCCGAACCACCTAGTGTTGGTCTGATTTTCAGCTAAACGACAAGCCTCCCTTAGAAAGGGCCATTTATTGATAGTCCAATTACCAGAGTAACTAAGGAACCTACAGTTTTAAGTGGAATCCGAACCACGTAGTATTAATATTATTTTCAGCTGATTGACAAGCCTCACACTCAGTTCTCTTCTCTACACAATATGCAGACCCTGACTACCATCCAACATGGACACCCCAGACTTCTCTAGTAGTGTCCACGCCGATTTCAACCATTGAGCGGACACCATTTTGGTATTGCTTATTATCTCTGCAGTACATTTCTTAAATAAAATAATTTTAGACAAAAAGATAATCTTAAATCACGTTATTTTCATATGAAATTTTTTTTGAAAATTTGTTAAAAAATCTTGTACGTTTCGTCAAACATAAAATAAAAATGTTTAATGTCAAGCCAGAGTAAAGGTAAGCCGATGTATACATTTGTCTTATTGTTAAAATAAAATATTTTAATCAATAATGTAAGAGTAATTTTACCTTATACATTTTTAAAATATTTTATTCAAAGAAATTACACATCTTCGTGCACAATTAAAGGTTATAAGAGTTATTTATAGCCTTTAATTAACTGTGCCTGAAAGCGATTTAAATTAACTTTAAATGTACATTGCACAAATACATTATTTTCAATTTAATACGTTGAAAGATTTTCGAAGGCGAATATGAATTGTATTGTATTTCGAAAGCGAATGATATAAAACATTGTATCTTTCAGTTTTAACGATCACCTCAATTCATGGAATATTTCAGTGTATACTTTACTTGTTTTACCTATTAAAAGAATAAATATTAGTAATCAACTTTTTATAACTAAGGTAACCTAAGTTTCCCCTACTAGTGCCTCTAACCGAGAAATATAGCTGGTGTAGTGCTGTAGTCCCGCTACTTGGATGCTAAGTATTTTAGGTCATAGTTTCTTCTTCTTCAGTCTTCTTAACATCAACAAGACAACCAATTAATGGTTTCTATCGGCACTGAGACTAGTAGAGAAGACTGGGTTAGTCATGTTTGGTGGAATCCAATCTTCAGAGTTTTTTAATAATAATTACACTCGATTATACCTCACAATACATATAATCGAGTGATCATTGTCATTAAGATTGAAATATTATATAAAAGGCTGTCTTTCAATATTTAATATTGTTTATATCTTCATCTTATTTATTTACTTATACTCAACATTTCTTGGGCAACGTCTAATTATTTTCATTAGTACTATGAAGTATTGTCCGTTTTGGCCTGTTTAATTAGTATGATTTGTTATGTTTTATTTTTAATATTTTACTGATTATTATCCATCTAATATGTTGTCAAATATCAATATAAACTGTCCTATAATTGTTCTTAAAATTATTTCACACAAATAGATTTTACAAATAAATTTTTATAGAGAGCAATTATTTTATAGTTTGTGTTTACACTCTTTTGTTAAATGATTGTTGTTATAATTTAATTAATTTGTTTATAATATTGAACTGTTGTTTTTATTTGTTATGTTATAATTATGATCTTGTTCGAGTATTTTCTTCTTGAAAAATCGTATAATTATTATTTGTATATATTGGTCCAAGTGATTAGGTTAGTTTATTTGTTTTTGGTAATGTGGACTTTGGTATATCATTCAATCAGCTGCATAGTAAATAAATGGTTCCAAATAATTGGCACAAACCTTCTCCCATATGAAACACTAACAAATGAAAACTTTGAAAATTACCATTTCGATTCTCAAGCATGTTTTTGCCATAACTCAAAAACTGGTCAAGTTATATTTTCCTTTTAGAATAACCTCACGATCCTAAAAAATACACTGAATCAAAACAAGGTCAGTAAAGTTTGATTAAGTACAATTAATTGGTGCTTATAAGGAATCACTAATGGAGGATAAACAATAAGATATACAAATGAGCTTCTGTAATGGGATCCATAAATCCCAGATTAGGGGAAACACAAACTCCATAAGTATTGTATTTCATAACAAGATATTTTCTATATACAACAGAAGCATATTGCAACAACCCTGAATGAATTATGTTTTGAAAATATTTGTTGTAATATTTCATTAATAACACTATCATTTGTCTACCCCGAATATTTTAAAAATATTAAGTCTACACCGACAAATTGTTTTAAATCTTGACCTTACGAATGTTCATCTTGACACATCTTAATTTATTCTTAACAGAAAAAATACTCATTGATTTGAAATGTCTCAAGTGGATTAACATTGAAAAAAGTGTTTAATCTTAATTATTAAAATCACCCGAATAATATCAAAGTGGTAGATATTTTTGTTGTTGTTAAACATTTATAACAGAAGAGAAAATACTTATTTTGCACATGAATAAGCGGATCAAATAACGAAGCTTTAGACCCAGTGAACTGATGTGCTAAAACTTCAACAGAATACTGTTGCCTACAGTTCACATGATAAAGCAGTTGATACCACTAGAGGAAGAAGTTTAAATAATGAGTACACATTTTAAATAATTATGTCAAGAGCAAGAATAAGGAATTCATCTCCATCTTATGGGATAATACGTAGATTTATTCCAAATGAAATGAGTTTCCTCTCAATAATATTATATATTTTAAATTGAGACATAAAAATATGAATTTCCTCTCTTTATGTCGGGAGAATAAGTAGATTGGGGTCAAATAATATGAACGTCATCTTCATATTATGGGAGGATGGTTAGAGTGAGACCAAATAATATGAATTTCCTCTCTATATTAAAAAACAATTGATAGATTTAGACCAATTTCCTCTCTATAAAACGGTAATAATTGATCGACTGAGATCAAAGTCGGCACTAGTGACGTAGGGCTGTAACCCAGCTACTTGGGGACAAAGTGTTGTGGAGTTTGCAGGCGATATGTTCTACGCTCGGTCCTCTTGATACCGACACGGCGTCCGCTCAACGGTTGACATCGACGTGGACACTACTAAAAAGGTCTAGGGTATCCATGTTGTGTAGGGAAGAGAACTGAGTATCAGGCTTGCCAATTAGCTGAAAATCAGATCAACTCTACGTGGTTCGTATTCCACGTAAAGATGTAGGTCCCTTAGTCTATTAATAAACTGTCCTTTCTGTAAATAAGTATTTAGTAGTTCATTTTGACATCTTGATGAACAACTAAACTTACAAATCATTTCTCATGAAGATGTTTAAATACTGTAGTCCTATATGGATTGAACGAACGTTGCACGTATTTTAAAACAGCATTTTAGTTTACGTTACACATAAACATTATTTAGGATTTATAGGATTAAATCGCTGTGAGGTGTATAACAACGTAAGGAAGTTGAAGGTAAGTTTATCAGAGCTGTCCATAGAGTCTTTATTGACACTTAAATGTATATGACGTCATAAGATGGGCTAGAGGGAAGTTATCTTACAACAGCTGGTTTGAGACCAAACCACATACTGGAATTTATGAACCTGGGCCGACCATCTAGATAGCATTTGGCTTTAATTTAAGATAGTGATTCTCGTTAAAAAAGTTTGAAAGAATTTTATATTTAAAAACTCCTTCATAATTTATTCTTCCTTTTTAGATTATTTATTCTTTATTTTCAATATATTAAAAAAAATATCTTAACCAAATAAATACTATATACTACCCGGCACCGAGACAGTTTGAAGGTAGGGGAGCTGGGTTCCCCCTCCACAACACCAAACATACGCCCCTCATTCTCTTCTTTCCCTCCCTCGAACCCTAGGCATCTCATCGCCCTAACTCCTTTAACCTAACCTAACCTAACCTAACCTAACCTAACCTAACCTAACCTAACCTATTGAACAAAGCGTTGCCTTCATTTTACAAAGCTCACCCCCATTCATTTTAAAACCATCACACACCTTCGTTTAGTAAAGCTCGGTCCCCGGATATGGACAGCGCGAACATACGGCACCTTACGAAAAGGGGAGGTGATTAGGGGAGGGGAAAGAGAAAGGAGGGGTTGGGAGGGGGTAGTGTAGGTGGAATGGGTAAGAGGGGTGGCTGGTGCCGGGTTGACATACTGTCATGGCGGCCAGTGAAAGGTCCAGTGCCGGGTTGACGTGTTTTTTTATAACATATAAAGCTTGGTGCCGGGTTGATGAACTCCCCTGGAAACTGGTCCAAACAATCACCTACGGGTAATGGAGAGAATAAGGGTAAGAGGAACATCATCCTCCCCACCCCTTAAAAATAACAAAACAGTAAAATCAAAATTCTGGCAAACTTTAACAATCATGATACTAATGGCATGTTTCAATTATTTCATAAAGCTATATTTAGTGAGTGTTTTCTAATCAGTTGTGATAAATGTACTTAGAACTGTAAAACTATGTCTGATATTAAAAACATTAAATGTTTCAATTACCAAAATAAAAGCAGACAGAAGTGTAGACATGAAAATAGTATTTGTTTGCTTTTTGAGTTTAAAGTGCTTTGATCACAATCGATTAAGAAACATGACCTAAATATATCTTTACGAATTAATTCAAAAATAATGGAACCCTGTATAGACTGGGTTTACTGGGTTTATTTCATGCTTTAACCATTAGCATGCCAGGCAGAAACTAATGTTGTACTCTGTAACAGAAATGAGAACGTGTTCATCCCAAAAGAGCAATTTTGTTCTTGTTTTGTTTTCGGCTACCGACGGGGTAACTGATCAATACCTCCGTGTTATTGGGGTAGAAACGGGGAAAACTGCGGGAGCATCTAAAAACTGGGTCACGGGGGACAAGTGTCAATACCATAGTGAACGTTGTTATCATAAATATCAATTAATGTCAATATCGAGTTTTCATTAATAAAAGAAATTGATCAAAAATGATATTTTACCAACTTCTTTGGAAAAAAGTAATAACAGTAAGTTTTTAAGAGTAAAATAATTTGTCTTTTATATTATTTGTTAAGGTGTATGATACAACTGAAATTCTTACTAAATCACAACAACATTTTGTTAAAATAATCACCCATAGTAAAGCTGTGTTGGGGTTGTTATTACTTACTAGCTGCAAACATTAATTGCAATTAAAACGGCAATTAACACATACATAATTTGTTTTACTGTTCAATTTGTATAAATAGTAATATTTAGAAAATGAAACATTTGTTACTGCAATAAATATTAGTCAGTAGAACATTTAATAAAAGATGTTAACTTTATACTTGCAAATTAATATGTTTTCAATATTTTGGCAATACGTCCCTTCCCTAATCATTATTTTAACGATGCCCTGAAATTGCTATCATAGAGCAATTTCGTCATCAAATTTGAGAAATTGTCATCTTATATCAATTGTTACGTACTTACATTTTTGTTACAATCAGGTTTTTATTAATTATGAACAAAGCATCCAGTAACTGTCTAACGTCTATTTCATAACGGCTATATCAAAAAGTTTGTGATCTTAACAACATTTTTTCGAACTTAGTTCCTTGCTCATGAGTGTAAATAAAATATTTGTTGACATAACATCATGTCTTTCTTATAATATGTACTATATTATTTTGATTCAGTACCGATGTTTTAATAACAACAAAAAACGACTTTAACTGAAAGTATTTAAAATGAAATCTCTCCTTCATTTTTGAATAGTTAGCTTGATGTTGGCAATTATTATTTATTAAAATTAGGCCTAGTAATCATAAAACATATACTTTACTGTACAACAATAATTACATATATACATGAATTAGTGATTTTGTATGAATCGAAGTTGTACGTTATATTTGTACATGAAACTATATTTTGTAGTTAACGTATATGTGACTAACCATTTGTGGGCAATTTCTCTTATACCCATTTATTTTGTTCTCTTTTTTCTGCTAAACATTGTTTTGGTCAACCCCCCCCCCAGTTGAAATTTACAAAAGAACCATACTACGTCATACCTTTCTTGTGCAGAAGTTAATTCTAACAAGTAGCCTATTCCTATCATAAAGTGTTAAGTACATGTTACAAGTGGGAGATCTATTGTCAAAGTGTTCGTCGACACCAGGTGGGGGGGGGGAGGAGTTGAATGAAACCCTCCCAGGGAGACACAGTGACCTTAGACCACAATGGGAGTCACGGGAGAATAAAGGAGTGAAACGGCGGAGTAATGTTTTAATCATCGTTCCCTCCGAGCAAAAAAGAACAAAGCGCAGTGTCTAACTACCGTTCCACAATCAGGCGGACAATGGTGGGCTGACTCACGTCCATTGTGCTGAGAAATATTGAATACAGATGGAACTTATGATCTGATTGACACTACATGCACCACTTGGTAGCTGGTTTGTATTTTTTTTGGTACAGGATAAAACAACTCCTTTAGAAGTTATTCTAATTTGTGTATTCGACTAACAATACGATCCAAACTTCCTGTCTTAGTATTTAAAGTGAAGGAATGTTTAATAAGGAACTTGGGTCAGAGAACGCAGGAGATAAATGGTCAGACAATGTTAATAATCTGGTTTTAATTACCAATCAGTTATTTTTCCTGGTGGTCGATTATTTTCATAAAAAAAAAAAAAAAAAAAAACAGCCATCTACAAACTACTACTAATCTGTCTGCTGCTCAGAGCGATCGATATTCATGACCACTTCTCAACTTCAATTAAATATTAACGTCTATAGTAAATCAAACTAGTTCACAACCAGAAACTGTCCAACAAAATATGTTTCGTACTTATAATTTAGTGAAATGTAGGCGACAATTTGCCTACATTGCAATGATAATAATTTTTGAAAACAAAGGTATTTACTGTCATATATTTACCTTCGCTTTCATTACTCAGAAAATAATGACTCAGAATCACTAATTAAAAACAGCTGATTTATTTCAAGAGAATCACACGTGAATACGTGGTTGGTTTTTAAATTACCAGGTCTGTTTGTTATTTAGAATAAAAATATAAAATAACTAGGGTAGTTATTTAATTGGTGGACAAAAACTATTGCTCAGTAAGAGTGGAGAATCGATTGTGAAATGTAGCAGTAAAAATAATATATTGAATCGGAAACAATTTCATATTCGATTGTTTAGTTATGTTGTTCATCGAATCACTTTCTCCCCCCACCTTATGTCTCCTCTATGCCACACTACTCTTCCCCTCTCGCGCATGTCTCGTCTCGAATGCTGTACTGTACGTAGCCTTCTATATTGTACAAATAATGTTATGTTTATGAATCTTAAAATAGTACTCATATGCCAACTGAAATCCACTACAAGAGACGCCAACGAAGAATGAAATCAGCTTTAATGAAGGTAATTTTCCACGCCTATACAGTCACCCGGAAAATACCTATACAACAGCCTGGATTTCTCCAAGACAAACCTGGGGGCTTTTACATTTCTAACTTCACCTTTCGATTTTTGTAAGTATAAAACAAAGAAAATTGTCTACCAGTCCCTATCTTAAATGTATTTTTTTTTCAAAACTAGGACGTTGTTCCTAAATTTAAATAAAATAGATCTTGTAGAAAAAACGTCAGCTAAGAAGAAAATCTGATTTAACGAGGGTACTTTGTTTTCTCCGTTTTTACACAGTCATCAGTCACCCTGAAAATGCCGATACAGCAGGTTGGATTTCTCCAAGACAAACCTGTGGTGCATTTTTACACTTCCAGCTTTATTTGTACGCCACGGAACCGTCTGTCAAACTTGTTTGATCAAACAAGACTTACAGATAAGATTGTACGTGTAGACCTGGATTTAAATTATTTTATTGAATTTGATCGCTAAATTTAAATGAGAATTTCAAAATGTAGTAGTCATCATTTTCTATCTATACCTATTTGCAAACTTAACACGCCAAATAATTTAGTTTGTAGAAAGACAACTTATGTTAACGTAAGTGTGAGTTTAAAATATAAATAAACTCAGATGCCAGGAATAAACATTTATTAAGTTACACTGGAAAAATATATAAACTAACAAAATAAAATTTTGTTCAAAGTTATTCCTCTCGTACTGCGTGTTCTCCCTTCTTCTGTGTCTTATTACATTTTTCTCCCAATCTGTCTTAAGCTTCACTCTCTTGAACTATCAAACTTCCATGCCTTTATTATCTCTCTCCCTAACTCATCACATCTCTCTCTTACCTTTTATTATAATTTACTTATTCTAGTCTTTTCCTTAATCTATTTAATACATTCTCCTTCTTACTGAACAATTTTCAATTTAGCACCACTGAAAAAGATATAACTTTTCATGAGTGGCCAGAAACAATAAAATACTCACTCGAGGGAGCCACTTGAAGAATTAAAGTTGGTGTGATAAATATTTGTTTTGACTTTTTTAGTGTTTTAAAGTTCCCTCGTGAAAAACAAATTGGTGGTAAATAAATCCTTGCTTACGGAAAACCCCCCGTTTTATAACGGAACTAAACTGTACCTGACTGATATATCGGCTCAAACGGGTTTTGCATTGTACGTACCCTGGTCAGTTAACGTACTCATGAACTTTATTGAATATATTTTACGTATATTTTAGACAGCTGAAGGACGGTCTACCACAAGGGTCTGTATTTGTTCTAATTTTGTTCAACGTGTATACCACTGACATCCCAATCAGAAAGTCCACAACATTTATATATGCAGATGAAATTGCTCTAGCTTACCAACAAAATCACTTCAGAGCTACTAAAGAAACACTCGCAAGTGACCTTGCAGTATTCGAAGAATATTTTAGAACCTGGAAGCTAAATCATAGCCGATCAAAAACTTCAAACAAAGTGTTGTGGAGATTTTAGGCGGTAGGTTTTATAATCGGTCTTCTTATAAATGACACAGCACCCACTCAATGGTTGCCATTAACGTGTCCATGTTGGGTGGTAGTCAGGGTCTGTATGTTTTGTTGGGAAGATAACTGAGTATGAGGCTTGTCAATCAGCTGAACATTATATTATTACTACGTGGTTCGGATTCCACTTAAAACTGTAGGTCATATTGTCCCATATCTCTTCGATGGGTGTCTTGATGATAATGATTGAAATATAAATAATACTTTTAAAATGTCTACATCATCCTAAGTAAATACATTCTTTAAAGATTGTGTTGTTAACAGCTAATATTAGCTTTCACCCAGAATTGGTAATTAAGAGTATTTTTCAAACATAA
This sequence comes from Stictocephala bisonia, assembly GCA_035578905.1. Lineage (NCBI taxonomy): Eukaryota > Metazoa > Arthropoda > Insecta > Hemiptera > Membracidae > Stictocephala > Stictocephala bisonia. Next base: position 4,234,943 of record JAQJVL010000007.1, read on the forward strand.
AAAATTGAAATCCACCAGCCGTGAGAGATGTGGGGGGTGCTTAAGGTAGGTTGTGGAATCCGAATTTAGGTGTGATGTGTTACTTAGTCGTTAAGCTTGAGTTTCAGATCTCTCATAAGAGTTCCAACCAGTGTCAATAACTCAGCAAAGTATTCTGGAGCTATCACCAAGATGACGGTGATCATTAAGTGGACGCGTTCATACCTCATTTTATATCCTCCAAAACCAAAACTATGCCTCCAAGTGGTTAGATTACAACTAATTAGCAATGAAATAGATAAACTACTCAGTAATAAAAATTATAAAAATAGAAGCATTCCTTCTCATAGATAAATACAACAGCTAAACACATGCAAGATATTTACCACGACACTGAATAAACAACAAAACTAACACATAAATAATAGTCGGTTAATAATTCGTAAAAATTATGATGGTAGACCGTAAAAATATATTAAAAACCTTTTTACTGCAAGTTACTAAACTTAGCCTATACTTCATATGCACACTGTAATACTAATCGCTGACAGACTAATCTTAAATTAGTACATGTGTATACTGAGAATCAGAAAAAGTTAGTTAGCCCATAAGAGGAAGGTCAAAAAATATTTCTTTCTTTTTTTAATGGTAACATATATTTAACATTAAATCATCTCTAGTCAGAAATTGCCGTTTTTTAATTTTATTATCAAACTATACACCTTTAGCCAAAATGGATTTTTGGATTTTTGCAAATGTAGCCCACGTAGGACATGTTACATTTTTTAAATGTAAGCTTACACTGAGTTATTCAAAGGTCATTAATAGTATAATTCAATAAGAATCCCTGAGGTAAAAAAAAGAACCAAGTTCCAAAATTCTTCTTCAGTATGTAAATTTTATGAAACTAATGGCTTATTTCCAACCCCATTTATGACTATTACAAACGGTACAACAATATATTTATCTTTTGTTTTTTTTTTTATTAATACATATAAACTTTACAGCCAGCGCTAGTGGCGCAGTGCTGTAACTTAGCCACTTCGGACAAAGTGTTGTGGAGATTTTAGGCGGTAGGTTTTATAATCGGTCTTCTTATAACTGACACAGCACCCACTCAATGGTTGCCATTAACGTGTCCATGTTGGGTAGTAGTCAGGGTCTGTATGTTGTGTTGGGAAGATAACTGAGTATGAGGCTTGTCAATCAGCTGAACATTTTATTATTACTACGTGGTTCGGATTCCACTTAAAACTGTAGGTCATATTGTCCCATATCTCTTTGATGGGTGTCTTAATGATATTGACTGACATAAATAATACTTTTAAAATGTTTCTTAAAATATTACGTAATGAAGAATAACTGTTACGAAATAGTCTGTAATTGTGTATAGCAAAAACATGTTGCTAAAGTCCACAGGTTGCTTCATGAATCGAAGTACACCTAAGGGCTATTATTTTGCCTAAATAATGAACCAAGTCATGCATAATATATTGGAGCCTTGCGTTGTTTTATCGCTCGTTCAGTTATGCCAAGCCTGTAGCCGTGCATTCTAAATATTGTACACGTCGGAGTAAATTGCCCTCACAAGCCATTAGTTAGAGCTGGGTACAACACATCCTGAGAGACTGCTTCAAGAACTTTAGGGGTTAAATGTAGGAGAGGATGTTTGCTTGGACCAACTTTGCCTTAGCAAATAGCAATATTTGTATGTAATAGTAGAACAAAATAAATCAGTATTAAATATTTAGCTTGTTGAATTAAAATTACACTAAGAAAAAAAGGATCTTAACGTGGTGCGAATTCCACATGAAGCTATCGGACCATTAAGAAATTAAGACCAGTCGACCTTAGTTAGTAACAATGGCTACAAGCGTTCATCTACACTCATTAATCAATCATACTCGCCCATATCTCTACGATTAGCGTCTTTATAATGAATATTGAACATACACAATATGAAATATTAAATTATTTACAAAACAAAGCTACAAGACTAAATCGGTACATACTTTCAGGGAAAAATTGTATTGAATTATAATAGTCAAATTTACCAGATCGAAATGAAATAAGACATTCAAACACGACGATTAAAAAACGAGAAACCAAGACCGACAAGTTGTACATGGTCAAAGTTACAAAAGCGTAGTCATTATAAATTTAAAAAAGAAGGCTGAAAACATGTGCATTACCCGTGGTCCTTACTGACGATTGCGGGGAGTCTATCCAAGCAATGGATCACATAGTTACAGAGTGCCCCCTGCGCTCTTTTACGGAGGGATTAGCCAGCATACACAGAATCAGTGAGGCAGGTCTTAGATGGCTCGATGGATTGGACTCAGCTTTGTGACAGGAGATCACTTTTAATTTTTAATCAATTATTATAACATCATGACTTTTGGATAATTATCTATATTTAGATCGCAGCTTTAAAATTAAAAAATAGTAGCTGACAACGAACCATACGATATATATGTATACTGAAGCATTGGGAATAAGATAAAATATTTGCACGAGTTTTTAAAAACTAATTTAATATTACCTTAGGCAGTTCCTTCAAAATGTTCACCATTCGTGACTAACCTGAAAAAATGCCATATTATTACAACTAAGACACAGTAGTGAAGAACAAAGAACAGTTATACATTTATTTTCTTTACTAACTGATATTCTTTACTTTCCAATAATGATATTCAGTGTGACCTATTTTAAAGTTTTTTTAATAAATCACACCCCATTTATGAAGTAATATTTGTTATAAATATTTGGATGCTATACAAATTTATCATTACAATTATTTTGTTTTATTATTGATGACCCCATCGTTTTTTATATTCTTAACGAGACCGTCTATCCTCCCTTTATAGGATGGGCCCTCCTACCCAGCGTACATATGAATTTTACTAAAATACTTCATATATACCAACTTAAAGGGTCCATCCACCCTACTTACAGATAGGGTTGTTTGTATGTTAGATAATCCATTTATAAACAGTAAAAGGTGCTCCGCCATGCAAGGTAGATTGATGGATGTTTCCAGGAAGGCGAACTTGATTGGGTATTTGAGTAGTTCGGTAATAAGAGCCTGGAGGGGTTGAAGAGGAATTCGGGGGGGGGGGTAGTTGATGGACTCGATATTACCTGTCTGCGGTGTTTAGCCCCCTAAAGGAACTACAAGATAATGCTCACCACTGGCAGTGTGTAATACATGTAAATAATGTTCGTTTCGTTATTATTAAAATAATTCAATCCAAATATATTGGTTTGAGTTATTTGGATTATACTTAAATAAGTGCATAATAAGCTGCAATTATTTAAAATTTAATCTTTTTATTATTATTATTATATTAGACTAATATAAAACACTTATATAAAAAATAACTCCTAAATATGGAGGACTGAGTAAATACGAATTAATATAATTTAAATAATATTATTATAAAAATTAACGAAATACAACTCAAATTGCACATGAAAATTGGATTAGTTCTTAGCTATAACTTTATCTTAAACTGATATTATATACAGAAACATAACGCCCATGTGGGAATTTGTGGACACGAATCCAATACATAAACATATACGAAACATCGTTATGGATGGAAAAAATACGAATTTACTATAGTGCAAAATTAATAATAATTATAAATTTTAAAGGTTATGTTCTAAATAACAAAATTCAGACGATATAACGCATTAGTTTGATCAAAGTTGAACGCTCGATAACTTGAATGCTTATCAACAGACGATATAACGCTCGATATAAGTTGAATGCTTATCAACAGACGATATAATGCATTAGTTTGATCAAAGTTGAACGCTCGATAACTTGAATGCTTATCAACAGACGATATAACGCATTAGTTTGATCAAAGTTGAACGCTCGATAACTTGAATGCTTATCAACAGACGATATAACGCTCGATATAAGTTGAATGCTTATCAACAGACGATATAACGCATTAGTTTGATCAAAGTTGAACGCTCGATAACTTGAATGCTTATCAACAGACGATATAACGCTCGATATAAGTTGAATGCTTATATCGAGCTGAGTATTTAGTTTTAAACTGAAAGGTTGACGTATAATGTACAGGGTATTTGTGTTTTAATATGCAGAAAAAACAAAAAAAATGTTACGATATTCAGCATAAAAAGAGGCTAATATTTTGGTACCTCATTTGTTACAATCGGACAGTAAATAACCGAGAAAATGTAATTTTTTTGTATTGTGTGAAAAATGTTTTTGCAACTTTTGTATCCTTGTGTCTATTGACTTGATCAAAACCACCAGTGAAATGTTGCATACATTCAGAAAAAGTATATTTTCTCAGTTATTTACTGTCCGACTGTAACAAATGATGTACCTAAAGATTAACTTCCTTTTAAGCTAAATCGTGACAATTTTTTGTTTCTTATTTGGGTGTCATGAAACTTAGCATTAAAACCTTTAAACGGCATTTCAAAACGGGTAAAAATATTATTTTATATTTTTAGAGTGTATTAGGTGGTGTGAAGTTAAGTATTTGTGTCAAGTTAAAAAAATATAGCTAATACCGTTTAAGAGATACGGTATTTTTTTTTAAACACACAGACAGACAGACGCCAAACTAAGCGAGACTCATCTTCATTTGAATCTTTTTGTTTATTTTTATCTATTTAATCATTTCTTGACGTTTTGCCGAATACTCTTCAAACACCCTGTACAAAAGAGAAGAGTGATTATTAGAATATATTAAATAAATTAACAGCTGGCTTTCAAACTTAAATAGAATTTTGATTAATAAGAAAATAATTATATACTTTTTTATATGACGAAACAAAAACTAAAATTCTGTGTCCTTATCAAGAGAATTTAACTAACCAAGACAACATAACTGTAAAAAAAATGTTTTTCCGTAACAGGACCAAAGCAATAAAAATAAATGGTTTAGAATAATGAAAGAAAATATATAAGCTTTTGGCAATAACACAAAGTGACATTTTAGTGAGAACGAACCGGTGAAAAACTGGTCTAGTGAAAAAGAGGCTATTCTTAACGAATGAAAATCTTATGAAGACAACAACTGATCAAAGCAACTGACTACCCGGCATGATCCAATTAGGTTCATTCGTTATAATAAATAATAGCTAGTTTAAAAGTGAATGGAATAGTAATTGTGGCACTTAACATTCTAAAATCTCCCTTGTATACATGATATTTTAGTAAATACATTATGATACACTGCGCACTGTAGTAACAGGCACAGCATTCCCTAATCATGATTAGAAATCTCCCATTCGATGCTAACTAGAACACTCTACTTATTATGAGAAATGTACGTAGTTTTTTTCTGCTGTACCATAGAGATAGTTAATTATTGGCTAATTACCATAAAATAAGATCCATTCACTTATTGTTTGAACAAAACAAAAATGAATAACAGATTATTCTTCTACGAATTTCAAATTTATAAATTTTTTGACATCGATTTGCTAAACCAAACAAAAAGCTTGCATAAAACAAAAACGTTGGTCCAAACGAAAATACTCAATGTATCGATTATTATTATTATTCAAATATTACATTATAGAGTCCATTATTAATAATACCCCGATCGTCAATAAACATATGGGCAAACATGGGATACGAATGAGTTTAGAAGAACAAGTGTAGTCATTGTTACTAACTAAGGTAAAGCTGTTCCTTACAAAAATCCATCAACTAATGGTCCAATAGCCCTAAGGGACCCACAGTTTAGCGTGGGATCCGTACCACGTATTGTTGTTCTGATTTTTGACAAACTAACAAGCCTAATACTCAGTTCTCCACCTTGAACAATTACAACTCCTAATCTTGCCAACCTGAACTTCTCAAGCAGAGTCCACGTCGATGGCAACCATTGAGCGGACATCATGTCGGTAAGCACTAAGCCTAACCTGCACAAAAATACTTGTCTCTATAGGTGGCAAATATTTTCAATATATTGATATATCGAATTATCCATATAGCACAAACCAAATATCGATATAACGATGATATCGAAAGAAAAATATTGATATATTGGTTACCCGATATATCGAACTGTGATTTGTCTGTTTAAAATTATTCACCAACTTTTACGTCATGACCAAAAATATACTCATGTTTTGCTGTCACTGTTTAGAATAGCCTGCTGAATGTAAAAATTAAATACATTTATCTACACAAAACAAGTTGTGGTCTGTGGGGTTGATTAAAAGAAATCAAAAGGAATAATCATACTTTTGATTATTCCTTACTTATTTTATATTCCTAACTTATTTTATAATTGATTATTATGTCAATTATAAAATAATAATGCAAGAACATTGCTATTTTTGTTTTTCACATTTAAAAATGCCTTTAGGCTTTTTATAAACACTTAAATTCACCCCACTGGCCTACAATAAACTATATTTTAGTGCATTAACCTCACGTAAAACACTAAATAAAGTTACTTTATTATCTCAATGCATGTTTTGTACGAATAAGAAGCAATTTAAATGTGTTTTTTCGAATCGTAATGATTTTGAGAAGTGATAATAACGTCAATATTTAGTGATTTTATATATAGGAACAAAATATCGATACAGCCGATATTATCCAAAGAAAATATCGACATTGAAATATCAATATATCGAAACATATTTAACGATATTTCTGATATATCGTTGCCATCCCTACTTAGCTACCAAGGAGCTGGGATCAGCACTGTAACAAGGTAACTGTACCCACAGTGGGACAACAGTGCCGTGAGGGCCTTGCTCCTAGAACCGCTACCAATGCCAAGGTGCTCTGACGTCACAGATAGGCCGAGATAGACCGGTTTTCAGCGAGTCATCGCTCCCTGCAACATATTATCCGCAAGAAATTTATGTTACCGAATTCCCCAGCCGTTGCCGATTTTGGCATTTGATTTTTAATGGAATAATTCAAATGTTAGATAACTATACAAGAGACCGCTTGCAATTTATTAGGTATTCTGAATTTATTTATACCGACGTGCATAATTTAGTTTGCTTACTGTAAGATGTTTAGCTCATTAGCTTGCGTGCTAGCTAGTCTTTAGCTCATTAGCTTGCGTGCTAGCTAGTCATTAGCTTGCGTGCTAGCTAGTCATTGGCTTGCGTGCTAGCTAGTCATTAGATTGCGTGCTAGCTAGTCATTAGCTTACGTGCTAGCTAGTCATTAGCTTGCGTGCTAGCTAGTCATTAGCTTGCGTGCTAGCTAGTCATTGGCTTGCGTGCTAGCTAGTCATTGGATTGCATGCTAGCTAGTTATTAGCTTGCGTGCTAGCTAGTCATTGGCTTGCGTACTAGCTAGCTATGTTATGGATGGGAAGAGTGACAGAATTACATTATAATAGGCAATCAGTTACAAAACAAATTTTGTAATATGTTAGGAAGATGGGATCAAAACGAAAAAAAAGAAATTTCACGTAAGAAATGTTGTTTCTTTTGTTTTTAACAGTCTTCTCCAGTGAATGATTGTGTCGTACTTAAGCTTACCACCCTGTACCTGGTGTTGACTTCCAAACCATTTCTAACTACGTCAGAAGACCGGTTGCCGTCTATCTGTCCGTCCCCAAAACACTGTGTAATTTGAACAGTCATGGCAGTAAACTCTCCTTCCCCGCTTGGCCACCAGGCAGCACCAGTTATCAGTAGCAGACGCCCTCGTTTTGCATTTGAACATTACTTCACTAAAAAAACGTTTCACTCTTACATTTTTCAACCTGTGTATTTCAAATTTTAACATGTTCTATAGGACAAGTGTGAATAGTGTCCCCTAACTTACTTTTGGATTTGGAATGGTTATTTTGTAATTAAATTATTCTTTAAAATAAAATATTTATTGCAATGCATTAAAAATTAATTTCCAATCAGTATCTATTTTCATATCATACTAGCCAATAGCCCTTGCTTCATAACAGGGTGGTTTTCTACGCTTGATTACACTTCCTCCCGTTTTTTTCTAAACCACCACATCAATATAAAAGCTCAGCCTGCTGTCATCATACTAGATAACAGGGTTTCATAGTCTAGAAACCTCTATATGTCTACGTTAGCGGAATGGAAAGTATTACAACTATGTCAGAGTGAGTAGACATTATCAGAAACATTTCACAATGAAAACCCAATTAGCCAAGCTTTTGTGTCACGATTATGTTTTTTGTGTCAGCTGTTTGAAATAAATTATTAAATTAAATTAATGCCAATGGTACTCTTAAACGTTACAACTTAGCCTTGACGGCAATGGTCGGTGGGAGCAGCCATCATCGTAGACGCTAGAGGTGTAGTGTTGTAACCCAGCTACTTGGGGACAAAGTGTTGAGGATATTGTAGGCGATAGGTTCTATGCTCGGTCTTCTTAATACCGATACGTCATCGGTTCATTGGTTGCCATCAACGTAGACACTACTAGATAAGTCTGGGGTGTCGATGTTGGATGGTAGTCAAGGTTCTGATGCTGAGTGTCAGACCTCAGCATTATTACGTGGTTCGCATTTCACGTAAATCTGTAGGTCGCTTAGTTGGCCTGGATATTGGACTAAAATAGTTGTTTCTGTGGATCAGACGACCTTAGTAACAATGAGTACATTCATTCATCACACTCATTCACTCCTCATATTCACCCAGATCTAGACGATCGGCGTCTTAATAATGACTACACACAATAGTTAGAATGAAACAATTATAATAATTAATATCCATAATGTTGAATGTGACTATTTATAGTACCCTTAACTATGATCTTGTCGACCAAATCAAACCTTGTATTCTCATAGGTTTAGTTTTCTACCAGCAACCTGAAACTGTGTCCGTCACATATAATTTATTTTTTATAGATATTTTATTGGGACCTTCTTTCACTTCAATCCATCTTACTGTTTTCTTCAGATGATTGACGCAATTATCATCTTCTTTGTAATCCGTGTTTCTTCCATTCTTTTTTAATGCTCATACGTTTAAATCCTCATTCATATTTTACTAATTAGGAAGGGAATTTTGAGAAACCCTTTCTTAGTTGAACTCTTTTATACATATTCTGTTCCGGAAATTTTTATACATCGTTTTTAGATTTAATATACTAAGAAGACTGAGACGGATTGCCAACCTTGCATTCACCAGTAATAATCTAATTTAATTAGTTTCCCTAGATGTACAGTTTATTTACGTGTGTAAACACGGATATAGTAAAAAAAGAAAAAAACACCCACACATTTAAATACAACATAATAGTCCGTCGTAAACGAGTCTGTGTTCCTTCTAGCTCTGTCAGACCTGAACAAACTACAATCACACGATGTTGCCAACGTGCTTAATGCACGATGGAATCCAATTAACGGATGGGCCAGTGAGGTACTAATGTATGTCACCCCCCTTGGCGAGAACTGAATTAAAACGTGCATCTGGACCACCCATCCGGAGGCTGTAAGGTCTTACATCTTCAACTGTGGTGTATGAAGAGAATAAAGAAACTCTAGTGGACAACCCTGCACACTTCACGTGCCAATCCCGTCACTCGCTACGTCTTGTCATCTCACTATCTCTGCACGCTTTATAAGTTCAGTTCGTTTATTTTTGCAGAGTAAACGAAAAAAATTACTCACCTATCAATACCTCTGCAATGTATAGGTGAGTAGGTGGGTAAATACCTCTGCAGTGTATAGGTGAGTAGGTGGGTAAATACCTCTGCAGTGTATAGGTGAGTAGGTGGGTAAATACCTCTGCAGTGTATAGGTGGGCGGGTGGGTCAATACCTCTGCAGTATATGGGTGGGCAGGTGGGTCAATACCTCTGCAGTGTATGGGTGAGTAGGTGGGTAAATACCTCTGCAGTGTATAAGTGGGCGGGTGGGTCAATACCTCTGCAGTATATGGGTGGGCGGGTGGGTCAATACCTCTGCAGTATATGGGTGGGCAGGTGGTTAAATACCTCTGCAGTGTATGGGTGGGTAGGTGGGTAAATACCTCTGCAGTGTATAGGTGGGCGGGTGGGTCAATACCTCTGCAGTGTATAGGTGGGCAGGTGGGTCAATACCTCTGCAGTATATGGGTGGGCAGGTGGGTCAATACCTCTGCAGTATATAGGTGGGCAGGTGGGTCAATACCTCTGCAGTGTATAGGTGAGTAGGTGGGTAAATACCTCTGCAGTGTATAGGTGGGTGGGTGGGCCAATACCACTGTACGTGTATGGGTGGGAGGGTGGTCCAATACGACTGTACGACATTTAACATAAGAAATAACCTCATCTGTTGATTTTCACCATCCTCTTTTTTTTAATTTTATAATTGATTATGCAAAAATATACATAATTGTACGTAGTTTAAATTTCAAATATACTTTAATATTATGCTTTAATTATGTACAGTTAAAATGTTTTAATTAATGAAAAATATTCAATTGAGTAGAGAGCTTTTTCAAAAATATAATGTTTAATTACTAATTTCAATTTGTTTTATGTTAATACATGCATTATGTTAAGTGGCAATTTAGAATAAAACTGTTTCCAATGTATTTAGACAGCATTTTGTTAAAAATCTGTACTATATGTTTTATGAATACATTTTTCATTGTATTATAATCATGTGGTATTTTTTTTAACCATCGTGTAGCAAACATTTTGTTTGACTTTAAGAATTGTTTCAAATACAATCCATAAACTGTTAGTACGCCTAATTCTATAAAACCCTAATCTCTCATCCATTTGGTGAATCGTAAAAGAAGGCTCTGATTGGCCGGTATATGGATGCTTACTATATGCCTACTATCTATTTTATCATATCTCTTTGAGAGAAAATGTTTTTAAATCCACTCTTCGTACGCATATATTGCAAGTAAAGCACATTTTGTACCAAGTTTGATGGTCCAAAGCCTCATAGTTTTCGTAAACTGTTATCAGTTAGTAAATGGTATTTGGCTTTTATGTTTATAGATAGATATCAGTTTTAATGTAGATTTAGTATATTTATGTTTATGTTTTGTAATTATAATTTCTTAGTATAAGTCAGTTCTTTTGTTTAGACAAATTCATAATGTTTGCTAACAAACTTGTGATTTAACAGAAGACCATATAATCACCAACATTCTAGTCGTGTGTTATTTTTATTGTATTTTACGTATTTTTCTAGATGCCAATAATCGATATATGGGTGAATACATATTTTATGAACGAATGCACTCTTTGTTAAAAACTAAGACCTGCTACTCTTTAGAAAGTGTTAGTTAATAACCATATGTTAAATGAACAGCCGGTTCTACCAGGTGATTTACAGTTGAGTGTGTCTAAAGCAGTTCGATCTCCTCAATACTTGTAATGACTTTATAATTCAAATTAGACGCAACTAAAAGTTTCTTATAACAAGATTCTATTTTTGCTAGTAAATCGTTAAAATAAGAGGTAACATTCACAAATAGTTTCTTAATAAGCTTACTAAATAATGGTAGAAATATAACACTGCATGATTCTTTTGTGGATCCCTTTCGTCTGAGGAAGGTACACGTGGTTTAATGAAATAAATCGGTATTTTTGCATTTTGTATTTATATTTAAGTAAATTTGTGTTGTGTAACGTTCACTTGTATGGAAATAACTACATATAAACGGAAATTTATTATAATTAGATGAAAGTTTTTAAAGTTAGGAATAAAATAATTAGTTGAAGGAAAATCAATTTTGTTAAATATTTAAAGGTGTTTAAATTTTAAATTTTAAGAAAATATTACAGTATGTTATTCCAAAGCTAATAATTGCCAACTTTGTCTATAAAGTCAAGTAATATAACTCAAAAAGTCTATATTTTACAATCGATTGTTAACGGCCATCGATCAAATTTTCGGTGATCTGTTCCACCCATCGGTGTCAAGGACCGACACGCCCAAGATCAAGGTCATTTCTGCACGGGCTGGCTGATACATCTGCACCGATACCATCCTCTGTGGACCAATCAGAGAGCTCCTCGTAGGCCCTCCGTGGAGTCCCGCAGGGTATAAAACCTGGGACCCTTGCTGTTTTCATCATCAGTTCGTGTACTCCGCTGTCACTAACTATCATCTACAACAATGGCCGCCAAGGTTCTGGTGAGTATGATATTAACTCTTTGTCTCCAAAATATAAAATAACACTTATTTTGAAACGGAACAAAGCACTTTATTCTCAAATTTGATTTACAAACTTCTGAAATTGATCAATTGTTCTATAAAAATTAAACTATGATATTAATAAAAACTGTGTTTGGATAAATAATGACTAATTATAAACTGATATTTTCCACCAATAAAATAAAATAATTGAAATATACCAAAACAGTATTATTCCACAGGTTATCAGAAACTTTAACAGAAGCGTAGTATCTAAGAGAATATTTAACCAATATTCTAATAAAACCTAACAACATTTTAATACAACTTGAGCATTATTAAGATAAACTGATTATTTAAGTTGTGTATCTATCAAATATTTTCACACTTGTTTCTTTTATAATTTTTATTAAAATTATGATTCTAATTAACCTTGCAAAAAAAGGTTTCCTAAAATTTAGAGGAAATCTGGATTTTAATCGAAAGTTTTACAAATTAACTAAACTTTTAATTGTTTTGTTACTCTTTTAGACTTTTAGAGGTAAAATTAGTATATTTTAACTTTTATAAGATTTGTACAACATTTAAAGCTCATTCGAGAATGCAAAATCATTAAAATTAATTGTTACTATTTCAAAAGTTATTATTATTTTTGTTTTTTACTTTATATACATACTTTATTTTTGAGTTTTACAACAACAATTTGCAGTTTTTCAAGTAATTTATTTTTGAAAAACCATAATTGTAGTGTCTGAAAGTCGGGCAGCAAAGAGATTCTTGTTTACCGTCATATGCAGAAATGTTTCTTTGTACCCAGAAGCTAATCTTCAAACCGAATCGTGAGCAATGCGTAGTGTTTTAGATGATCTCAGCCACACGGTAATTTTGAATTAGGCTTGCAAGTTCTTAGCTTGTCGAAAATTCCTAAATATGAGGGAATTACTGAGTCAGTTCTATATTATTAGATTGTATACAAATTGATATTGTTAAATAAATATGATAATTAGTTTTTGTAGACATAAATACATTATATGACATTGATATTGTTTTTTAACCTTTATTGTCGTTAGATATTTCAGTTTTGATGATTTCTACTTTATTGTACAAGTCATTTTGTATTTTAACTATTTTACATGTCAATATTCAATCATATCATCTGAGTACTATTTGGCACCCCTAGTCTAATATGTGTTAAGGGTTAAACTTACCTAATTATGTGTTCATTATTAATTTTAACTAACATTTATTTATTGTGTTTCAGTTTGTCCTCCTCGTCGCTGTAGCCGCCGTTATGGCCGCTGACGAAAGTTTGGTCCGTGACAAGAAGGCTGTGTACGCCGCCTACGGTACGTCTCTTTTTTTAATAATTCTCTGTTTTATCTTCTTAAAAAACATGATTATTTTAACTTGCCTTAACAATTGTCGATAAAGTAATATAGTTATTGTTTGTAAAATTCATGACTTTTTTAACATAATTGTCTTACAATTTAATTTTATAATCATTTTCTGTTTCATTTATGAAATCAAGTTTAGTTTAGGTAGCTTGATTTGAGATTTTTTTAGTAATTAAATATAGTTTCTATTCTAAACTATCATAAAATCATATCATTTATTATAATTAACTAAATTATATAAACTAAATATTCTGTCCTTTTACTTAACAAAGTACACCAAGCAGTATTGAGACTGAATGGTCAACTTGCAGTTTGAGGTTCTATGTTTCAAGTGTTTACATTAATGATACATTACATTTTCGTTGTTTGTTTGTCAATTTACAACAAATAAGTTGAAACAAGCAAAATCTACCTTGTATTTGTCTAGAAATAGATATCTTAGGTTGAACAGTTGGTTGATTTGGTTTACTAACGTATAACACATAGATCATAGTCATTGAACAGTTTGCTCTGATTACTTGAGATAGAGTGGCCATATTTAAACCTACGTTTTACGTAAATAACGATTGAAAATTAGTTTATTCCTCATATTGAAATGATTTATTAAGTACAAATATATCATAAGTCTCATCGCCGTTAGTTTTTCTCAACTTAGTTTTTTTAACGACTACCGTTGTTAAAAATACTAATATATAAATTTCATAAAATAATATATAGTTAAAAATATTAGTTAAAAAATTGTAAAAAAAAACTACAACAAAAAATTTTAAATTTACATGGAATTAATGATTTTGCATGTATAGCAAAATATTTTGGGGATTTAACAAACTAAACAAATACATCAATTAATTATGATAAGAACTGTAATCTGCGTATTTCCTGATCATGTTAATTTTAGTGTTGTTGATCACGTTATATTATAATTAGAGTTCGTCTTATTATGATCTTCCATTATTATGTATAAATATTTTTCTAAACGGCCAAATTTTAACTCATAATTTTATTATTTTAGGAAGCCAAAAACGTTTAAAGTTTTATTTGAGGTTTAATTTCATTAAGAAATTTTTTTAAGAAAAAAGAAACACTTTCTTATGGCCAGTGCAATCGCATTATCGTTAGTTATACATATAATAATGCATATATTTATGCATCTCTATTAATAATTATTATGTTTATTCTTGAGAATTTCAGGGGAATAAGGTAGGGATTGACAAGATGCTGGCCTTGCCATCACAAAGCGAACTAGAGAAATAACTACTCAACACACACTCAGCACACTAATGGATGAACCTCTTATTTTTATTTCTCTGTGGTAATTCAAGAAATGATTGGTCAAATATCTTATTAACGTCTAATAATCAAATTGAATTTTCCAAAAATTGAATTCTAAATATTTGTTTTCGAAATTCCAGGATACCCAGCTGCAGCCTACCCCTACGCTGGCTACCCCTACGCCAGCTACCCCTACGCCGCTGCCCCCGCTGCCTACGCTGCTGCCCCCGCTGCCTACGCCGCTGCTCCCGCCGTTGCTGCCTACCCCTACGCCGCCTACCCCTACGCTGCCCGAGTGGTCGTCTAGACTTTTTATTTTGGAAACCATCATTCAAAAATTCAAAAATTTTTAAAAACAAAATCAAATTTGTTTTGAAAACATGTTCACTTCAGTTAAAATTCAAAATTAAACAGTTTTTCATACATTTTGTTTTGTATTTTAAAAATCCTCCTCCACTCGGTATTTATAGTAATAGTATTTTTATTACATCATGTATATGTTAAATGAGTGCTAACAAAAAATTTGCTGTTTATGATGAGAAAATGAGGTTGCATAGTAAAATTTTTTTCTTAGAAATTTAGCACGTAATACAGTTTCAAGATCTACAGATAATTTTTCCAGATATTAGCTACTGTAATTTTTTCGTTTTTCATTTTATAGTAGCAAAATATATATGTCCAATAGATTGTAGTATTTCATGATCCATATAAGATACAATTTAATATATTTATTTATTTGTATTAGGTATTAGTACTTTAGTACCATTTTACTTTTGGTAAAATTTTTGTTCCTGTTTTACTTTGCAAGCAACAAAAACGTAACCATGATTGTCAGGAAACAATTCGGCACATTTATGTTTAACTAAATCGTTTGCACTATTTGCTGTGTTAGGCTTAAGTTTTGGACAGGTAACCCTATAAACAACACCTTCCAATAAATGGTGACATACTAAGTGTTCAAAAAGTATATAAGGCCATTTTATCTCATGTATACTTACTTTTTACGAAAAATAAGATATTTTTGGACTTAGTACATTTAATTTGATTCCTTACTTAGGCGTCAGCTCTATTACAAAAATTAATAATGTATATTTTTGAAAATTTAAAATCGAAAGATCAAGTTTCAAAGGTGGATTGAAAAACACTCCATCTTAAAAATTGTCTTTTTAAATAAATACAGAGAGCAATTATACATATAACAGAGATATAAGCTTCTATAGTTATCAGCTTTAAAGGAAGTACATGGTGTATTTGTGTAGTGAACCAAAAAACGAGTCAATGGGTGAGTTAATGATTACTACATCATCTGTGGAATTATATGTAGGCTTTACACGTAATAATACGGAGTAATTTAGTAATATAAGTAGAACATTGGTAGTAATTTATATGAAAACCGTAAACAATTTAAACAATTTCTTAGTTTTTGTGTAATCATTTCACCTCTCAAAAACCTTTTTCCTTATACCAACCCTTGAATCCCTTTTTATATTATGCTCCAACTGTTCTAAACTACCTCGTCTAACATTCCACTTTTTGCTTAATTTTCTCTATATTGACTTAGTTTATTTTTTATTCATTCGTTTGACGCTGATAGTAGAAATACGTGGTGAATATTAAGTACGAATGATTGTGGATGGCCTGTGTAGCCTGGTTACTTACTGAATTCAACTTGTGCTCAGAAAGAGCCATTTAGCAACATATAGAGCAACTGACCTTCAGCTTTGGGAATCCAAACCACGTATTTTAAGTGTATTTTAATTTGATAAATGGTACTTGAGTTATAAAATTGATTCTGATTTCCCAAAATATTGTACCATATTGGGTTTTAGGGGTTAGAAACAAATAAAAGTTGCATTTTACATGAACATATTTATATTTGAATTTAAAGTAGTACTAAATTAAATATGATATGTCACCTGAAATCAATATGAGATCTAAAATTGTTCAAATGTTCTCAAATTTTATTCCTCAAAACCCAAATTTATTGATTTTTTTTTTATTTTTAAAACATAAGTATGATATGATGTTACTGTTGGAATAGATATGTTTTATGCAGTTGTTTGATACGTTTGTAGATTTTCATGAAGATCTGTAGGTCTACTCAATAATTATTTTTAATACACCAAAGAACAATAAGTGCTTATTTGTTGCTCATACATTTTCCAGTTTCTAGTCTGTAGTCCAATTTGAATTAAGTGAGTATAGATCCATTATTATTTTAGTTTATTAGATTTTTAGTAGGCACTGGTGGTGCAGTGCTGTAACCCATCTACTTGGGGACAATTGTTGAGGATATTGTAGGCGATAGGCTCTATGCTCGGACATCTTAATATCGACACGGCGTACGCTTAATGGTTGTCATCGACGTGGACTCTACTAGAGAAGTCTAGCGTGTCCATGTTGGATGGTAGTCAGGGTTCATATGTTGTGTAGGGAAGAGAACTGAGTTTCAGGCTTGTCAGTTAGCTGTACATCAGACCAACGTGGTTCGGAGTACACGTAAAGCTGTAGGTCCTTTAGTTGCCCTCGTTGGACTATTAATAAATAACTCTTTCTGAAAAACAGCGACCTTATTTAGTAACAATGACTAAAATTGTTAATCTACACTCATTCGCCTCTCATATTCGCCCATACCTTGACGATCGGTGTCTTATGAATGAATGATTGATTTACATACTCGTATATTTTTACAGTACAAGTAAACGTCACTCAACACAAATATATTACAATACAAGTACAAAATCCACAAATATTATGCATTTTTTGTGAATCCCTCGTGTCTGAGGAAGGTGGGCGTGGATCACCGAAATCTATCACCATAATATTTGTGCATTTTGTACTTTTATTGTAATATATTTGTGCATTTTGTGCTTATATTGTAATACATTTGTGTTGTGTGATGTTTACTTGTACTGTATATGTACCAACATGTATCATGCTAATGAAAAACTATATATTTTTTAAAACATTTTATTTCAACCACAACAATAAATATATTATATAAATATAAAGTAATTCTATGTTGTTTTACCTGACTCATATCTGCTTTAAAGTAAAAATCAAGGAATGGTTTACGTTCTTGAGGTAAAAATCAAGTAACGGTTTACGTTCCTTTAAGTAAAAATCAAGTAACGGTTTACGTTCTTGAAGTAAAAATCAAGATACGGTTTACGTTTTTATAACTTTACGGTTTAACTGCGGGTGTGTTGTTTCAGTAGCTAAGGCTTCGGACTGTGGAGGGCAATTTCTTAGGTTCGAATCCCCACTGATCCAACGGTCGATTCTTCACTCGTTGAATAAATGTCACGCACAGGCATGTATGACTATGTCAACTGGCGAGTGAAGTTAAAACAATTAGTGTACTTTATCCGGCTAGAATCTCATATCGAAGTGACTGATGTTGTGTAGGTTAGGAATAAGTTTCTTTAAATGGTAATTTATTTTTAGTTATTTAGACTATTTTAAAAGCAATTCTTAGACTTTCGGCCATACAATTTAACTCAAGGCGTCTATATGATATGAGTGCTTAAACATGAATGTAACATAATCTAATTTTAAACCAATTCATGCTCTAATTTACATATCACGAAGTACAGTTGTACATGCATTTAAATTCAGATGTGAAGTGAATTGGAGTAACTATGACACAATTTTATTCTATTTAATTGTTGAATGACTTTATTTAATGAAAATTTTAAATATTTTAAAACCAAGTAATATTTTAATTGTTCACCATTTTTTGTCATTGGTAGCATTATATATTTTATATAATTTGCGAAATGCCTTAGCAATTACTGACAAAATCGATTTCGACCTTGTAAAATCATCGTCAGTTGTTACAGTTAAATAAAAAAATAACCTTGATTTGATCAAGAATTAACATTAATTTTACGGTTACAACAGATAATATTACAAGATCGTTATTGGTTTTTTTTAATACATTTGTAAAAATTACTAAGTGTTGTCTTTTACCAAATGTTCTATATGTTTAAAAATCTAATTTCCGCACGTTTTGTGTACACACAACTCGAAAAGAGTTGATGGGTTCATTTAATATTTTGACCCATCATTGCTTTTAAATACAAGAGTATTTTTATATATTTAGTTGTTGAACTATGACCAGCTGATTGTTTATTTATGAGAAGAACTATAGGTTACTTTATGTAAGATAAAATCAAATAAATAGCCAACATTTATTTATTGAACAACTAAAATAAATAAGTCACAACAAAGTGTGGCTGGGTTAAGCTAGTAACGTAAAATATTATTATTTTTACCCTTAATAATAGCTAAAACCATCAGTCCAACCAGAACAGGTGGTTCAAGTTTTTCAATATTATATTATTTATTTTCAGCAAGCTTTAAAAGATTTAATCACATAATGACAACCAAGTAGTACAGAATATAGACGATACTGGTCTGACAGTGAATTGCACTCTGTGTCTATTCCTGGACGGGTAAGTCATCGACCGACCGCAGGACCTTGGTAGTGAGAGTGAAAGCTCTGCGGTCAAGATCAAGGTGGCCGTGGCAGGACCTGAAGGCCAGGATCACACGTGGGCCAGGACACTCACGAAGTCATTATAGTTATTACTGTAGTTAGGCCTTTTCCGTGTTATTGCTCTGTGTCGTCACTGCTGGAGTCCAGACTTATATTTAACATCCGTCCTTGGCAATGTCAAGAACCTCTCGAAACGAAAAAATGTTTCACAATATTTCTATTTTTTGGGTTCAAAGTGTCTTTTGTTTGTGTCTTTCTTTAGTTTTGGACTTATCCTGGGGTCACTTAGACCACGCCCGTCCTCCCAAGGACCGAAGCAGGGGTTTTAAGAGCTGATTTTTTTCTTGTATTGCTATACAGTGCAGTCCATCTTATACTAAATTAATTATGGCCCACAAGTAATTACAAACAACTATAGCCTCATTGTGTTACATATTTTGGGAGGAATAAACATTATTCTTACTATTTATCTATACATAGATTGTGGATTATTGGCAAATCTGCAAGTTACGATAGTAAATAGAAAAGTACGTAGATTAACTAAACATGAAATATACTACAGTATCTTGCCCATCTCGTACCTTAGGGTGACATTTGATGCCCTAAAGAAAATGCTATAGTGTAGATTTAACAAACTTAATCTTAATTTTTAAAAATTCTTATTTCTGTTGTTTTGCTCTGGAAGAAATAACCAAGAAGTGAATATTAAGTAAATTATCAAAATTATTGTATGTAATAATAATGATTGAATCGAGGCCCTTTTATAAAATTAGAAAGACGCACAGGAATATTTACTAAAAAAGTTTAAAAGTATAACCGAGCAATCAGTACATATTTTACATATAAGCATTATAAATAACTAATAGTAAAGTAAATTCACGATATACCGTATATTTTATTTTTGGGACAGTTAGGTTAATACTCCTTAAGTACAAACAGCTCAAGAACAGTTCAAGGCCACGTTTAACAATACAATAAAGCTCACAATCGCTTACAAAACACGTCTGATAATCGGACGTTGGCACTGAAAGGATTAAAAAAAAAGAGTATTTGTTTTGTATACACGTTAAGTTAAAAACCGTGCAATAACTTTTACAACAGTAGGAACGCTTAATGTGTATTTAAAACGATTATAGTTTTAAGTAATACTATGAAACGTGTAAAATATTATTTAATTCGTTAGCTCAGCGTAGAGGTTAGATAAAACACAATGGCGAAAAGACTTCTTTTTAAATTTTTGATATCAGTAGTGTTTTTTGGAACACAGATTCTACTCTTAAATGAGTAATTAAACAAATAAAACCTTACACTCTGAGTTAAAAAATATTTTTTCTAAGATTTTGTCGTAATACATATTAAACATTCAATTGTTTGCAATCAACATGTACAATTTTAATCCAATGATATCTGTTTCGGGATTGAACGCACACTCTAAATTAAACTATGAAGAATATTTTCGATTATTTAATTATTGCTTGTAATAATTGGTAAAATATGCAGACCACAATATCTTTCTTTCTTTCATTAAATTAAATAATGGAGAATATGGCTTTCGAATGCGGTGAGAAAATATAGTCTCATTTACAGCCTAAGGCTGAACAGTGGTATTGATTGAAAAGTTAACAAATTGATAACCAGTGGTTATCAGCTGATCTATTTCAAATTTTGTTTTATGCTACTATTATTAGGATGAACTGAGAGCCTTTAGCTAATGAAGCTGTACCAACTAAGATGCCGAATAATTATCGATAGCCGTTAGCCATTTCACCAACATATAACAATTCACTTCGTTCAGCACTTTTATTTTTAACTGTTTTTATTTTTTAATGTTCTTTGATAAAAAAAATATTTTTAATAGAGAGGTTACTAATCCCTGTTTTGACCAATAGAAACTGTAAAATATTTCTACACTTAGAAGACTTTTTGTATGAAATGCAAAATCAATATTGAGCATTTGTTCAATTTCCCAAAAACCATTTGCATCCGTTCTGGTGGACAGGCAAAGAAAGGTGCATGATAATGTTTCAACCCAAAGCAATTTTATTGATTATTTAACATAGTTATTTAAAACCTAAGATTTGCATATGTTAAGTTATAATTTATGAACCGTAAATATATAGTAGCTTATTTCACTTAGTTGTTATAATACTTATGCTTTCCCTTTATTTATTTTGATACTATTTGGACTTAGTTTTGCTTAAACATTCTCTCTTTTTAAATAGTTCAAGAAGCCCCAACAAAAATTAGGCCCAACAACAATTAAACAACGCGTCTTTAAATACCTCAAACTAAAAGTAAAATGTACCAATGAACAAAAAATGCATGTATCGATGGAAAACTGTGATACTAACAACAAAGCAAAATATGTTGCAAAATAAATAAGTAAATAATGAAATTAATTTTACCTTTCCTCTTTCATGAACAACATTAAAGTGGAACTAGTTTTTAACAAAGTAATAACGCGCATGTGGCTTACGTTTCTGGTGGTTTAAAATGGGCAATAATCGAATAACTTCAATAAAGTGACAGTTACACCAAATGTTTAGTTTGATGTGAAGTTAGTCAGTTTAGTCAGGTGGTCTGTGTTGTTTTACTTCTATCAAGTAGAAATCTTATTCCATATTTGTTTCTAATTGCCTTCGGTTTTCTATTTTATTCCAAATTTTACATTTCTGTTTGCTGTCAACGTAGATTTTTTTACCCATTCCTTAATGATATTAGTGTTTTTAGAGATTTTTACTTTTAAGTAAATATTATATTTTTGGTTCCTAATTTATTTCAGATTGAAATTAGCATTATTTTGTTAAGTTCATACATATTTATATTTGCTTTACGTTTTTTTGTGGTTTAGTAATTACTTATATTAGTCTTCATGGTTATCTTTTATAATTGTTTATTTATGTTTGTCTAAAGCTTTTTTCTTGTTCTTAATGAATAGTTCAAATCTTTAAATATCTTTTGATGATTATTGTAGATAAAGGTGAAACTCAACATAAACATCTATGAGTCTTAGAATATATAACAGTATATTTACTAATAGTAAAGATATTGTTATATATCGTTACTAATAGTAGTTTTTTGTAAGGATGTACTAACGAAAGGAAAACTGGTTGAGATAGTTCATTATTTTGCTGTAGTTTCCATCAAAAGAAACCCATTAATAAATTCCATTGACTTGAGTCAAAACCGAGTGATCAAAGTACAAAAATAACCTACTTTGTTTTAATTTAGCTATGTTTACAAACTCTTCCACACGAGGATTCTAAAAATAAGTATTCTTGTATTGTTATGCAATTATCCACGAGGCTGACTAATCACTCTTATAAAAAATGTATTTGCTGCTTTTTTTAACGACCTAAAGGCAAATTATTTTGGGCGTGTCAAGGTGACCTTGACAGCCTCCCACTCTCCGCCCTCGTGAGATCTGGGTCCGGCTGCCTCCTCAGCAACAGCTTATCATCTTTCATTAGGACTGGCTAATTTTGGTAATGGGGCTGAACCAAAAGAGCGCCGCCACTGCGAAGTAGAGCTGTAACCCAGCTACTTGGAGGCTAATACTTAACTGTTGGATATTGTAGGCGATATATTCTAACCCTTTGACGTCCACTCAATGGTTACCATCTCGGTGGACGCTTCTAGAAAAGTTTCCATGTTCGTGGTGGCTAAGGTTTGGATGTTGTAGAGACGAATATGAGAATTACCAAGTAGGCAGAAACCAGACCAGTAACATTACTTCGTGGTTCGAACTCCACAGTAAACGATGTGGTGGTGGACCTATAGATGTCGTAGTTGTTAAGCTATTTAATAATGTCCCTTTCTCAGGCTAAGTCAACATTGATTATTAAGTAACAACTCCTAAACCTATTACAATAGTTTCCAACACATAATCGCCCTTAAACGATAATAAGTAAAGGCATCTACTGATAGATATATCGAAGGGATGTGAAATTACACTCATTTTCTGTGAGTATTTACCGTATTGTATTACTGGTTTGAAGCTTTAGTTTATGATTTGGCTAAGTGACAGAAAATAGATAAAAAGACGCATCATCCAATAGTGCGCAGAAAGGGTCTCAAGTGATTAGTTCCTACATCCACTCGAGAAACGCGCAAGGCAGGACCAGCACAATTGTTAGTAACCGTCCCTTTACTTCCATCCAATTCGTAAAGGATAAATGGAGTAATTATTACTAAACATGTATAAAGGTTCAAATTAGTGGTAACTGCCGCTAGGCGGTCACTGCTGCTTCTGTGTCTGTTTTGTTTGTGGCTAAGGTAAATAAAGCTATAGATATAGTACGTATTTGCTTACACCATAGACAAACCATATATTTTTTACAATAAGTTTTGAACAAACTTTAAATGTTCTAGTTTAATTAAAAAGTATGCAGAAGTAAAAATTGTATATTATAATAAATTCAGCGTTTTAATGGAGACATGCAGTAGGTTGTATGAGACAATGAAATGGCGTTTAAGTATTTAGGTAAAAAAATAGAGTTTAACATTTTAAAAAGGTTATTTTGATTTCGTCAAAAATACTCAAAATTTTAAATACTATTCTGTGACAATATGCTTTGATTTAATGATAGTTCTTATTATATTTTTTAAAAATATCAAATGATTTAAGTCACCCAACTAACGACACTCCCTACATCGTAACATTTAGTAGAACAAAGTAGATTTTACAAAAAATATAATATACATTCAAAAAAGTACATAAATTAACATCAATATTGCTATCGTACGACACGTTAAAAAAGTTAATCAACTGAGAGTTACTTATGTTAATGGACAAGTATCGGGATGATAAGTTTTAAACAAAAAGCCCAGCTTTGCGAAGTAAATGTAAATAAAATTATAATCCAGAGGTAAAAGATTCGTTTTGCAATTCCAATTAGTCTGTGCCCATGTCGCTTGATGCCGCAGGGGTTTATGCAAATTTAACACCGCAAACGTTTTCATCAACAAACACAAACACCCAGTCATCGAGTTGAGCGCATTCTATATTCAGCGTCATTAAGTTTGTTCGCGCTTCTAACGTGGCGAATAACACAAACTCTATCACTTCCAGTCGAACTTGAATATTAGTTTTCAAATTTACCTCTACACATAATTAATGTAAGTATTTATTATTTATCTCCAAGACGTCAATCGTGGTAGTGGAATATGAGATATGGAATATGAGATACGAGGAAATGTGGTGATTGTATATTAATGAATGTAGTCATTGTTACTAAGTCATGACTCCATTTTGACATTGAGCAAGTAGGATAATACGACACTGGTGGTGCAGTGCTGTAACCCAGCTACTTGGGGACAAAGTGTTTGGGAGATCGTAGGCGATAGGTTCCAAGCTCGCTTCTCTTAATAACGACACGGCGTCCGCTCAATGGTTACTACAGAAGTCTAGAGTGTCCGTGTTGAATGGTAGTCAAGGCTCAGATTTTGTGTAGGGGAGAGAACTGAGTGTTAGACTTGTCAGTTAGCTTAAAATCAGACCAACACTACGTGGTTCGGATTCCACGTAAAGTGTAGGTCCCAGCATAGTTGCCCTGGCTATTGGGCTATTAATAAATAGTCCTATCTGAGGTATGTTGAACTCAGATAGTAACAATGACTACACTCGTTCATCTACACTCATCATACTCATTCATTCCTCATATTCGACCATATCTCTACGATCGGCGTCTTAGAGATGAATAATAAATGAATAATACGCTAAGAGAATGTTACACCTTCCGCCATAATGGATGTAATTCTCTTTAAGGCCAATGTTAATTTAAAAATGACATTAGGCCTACAGTTGTGTTTACGAATGTTAAACTTGATCTTGTTTGAAAAAGAACTTAATTGTCTAGTGCCACCTGAGACAGATGTTTTCAAACTGTTTTCTTTTATGTTTGATATACCAACAACTATTGTTCTGTTTTCATAGCATGTCTTTTTAAATACACAAACCAAAACAGTTTGGGATAAACTATCTCAGGGGCACTAGACACACTTCTCCTAAAAAGGCATTATACAATTTCAAACACAGTGTTATGAAATGTAAGCGTGAGTAAATATTCAACTGCAAAACGCGAGCGTCAGCATGGTAACTGGCGCTACGTGGTAGACAAGCGGGGAAGTAGTGTCAACTGCCACGACTATTCAGATCACAATGGTTTGGAGACGGACAGAGAGACGAAAACCGGTCTCATGGTAGTCGACGGAGTTACAAGTAGATGATAAAGTCAACACCAGGTAGAGGGTCGGAGACTCGAGTATGACAAAATTATTCAATGGAGAAAACTATTTATCAAAAGGCCTAACTACGAAGTGGGGAGGAATTGTCCTAAGTAGGAGTAGTGGGGGAGGTTTTGTAAATACTGGAGCCATGTGCATTTAGAGTGGGGATTAATTATCAAATACCAATGTTTGTGTGTGGGGGGGGGAAGTCTACTAAGGGTTGACATACACTAAGTGCATCATGTCAGTTTTAGTTGTTTTATTCAGTTCCAATGCATAGTTAATAGCAATGCACATAGGGATAAAGTTGGAATAATGGTTTAATGTTATTACTAGTAAAAACTTTACACTCAGCTGATAAAACCACGACATGAAGTATTCAGTTTCAATGCATAGCTAACTTAGTATGATGTTTTCATAATTTTCTTTCGTAACAACTCTTGTTAGTTACTTTGTGTGATTAAAATGTATCGATCCGAAAAACTGCACTGATGGAAAGAAAAATAATATAAAACTACACTTGAATCCTTTCTACTAATTTAATTTAAACGTTGCCCATATCAACTATTAATTTCAGATCATATTTTTAATGTACGCCACTTAATGCTAAAAACATACATAATTTTATTTTTCTCGATAGTTAATTTATCAAAACTTTATAGTAGTAGTAGTAGTAGTAGTGCTTACTAGGTTTTAAAAAAAGAGTTGTTTGTAATTTCTTATTGATTTACTTTTTCAAACAAATAAACAGTGGATATTTAAGACATTTTGGTATTTTAATGTATCTTATATTATTGCATATACACAAATCCACGAAACAACAACATAGGCCTTTCTATCTATTCTTAAAAGGAAGGAAAAAAAGAGGAAGTCCCAATAAATTGATTCGTGGGAATCATTAGAAACATGTAATGGTTATTCGTAAGCACATTGCAATTAGTAACAACAATTCTACAGGACACATTACGTAAACATTTACTTTTCCATATACAAAAACTGATAAGCTAATTGAAACTAGTCGGCACTGTATCACGGTACTGTAACCCAGCTCCTTGGGGACAAAGTGATGTGGAGATTGTAGGCGATGTGTTCTAAGCTCGGACCTCTCAATACTGACATAGCGTCCGCTCAATGGACACTACTAAAGTTTAAGGTTTCCATGTTGGGAGGTAGTCTGGGTCCAAATGTTGAGGAGAGAAGATAACTGAGTGTCAGGATTGTCAGTTAGCTGAAAATAATGGCAATTTACGTGTAATCCGTGGTTCGGATTACACGTAAATCTACAAGTTCCTGAGATGCCTTAGCTGTTCGTCTCTAATAAGTTCTCTTTGTAAGAAACATTCCACTTAAATTATTAAGTAACAATCACAACACCTACACTCCAAACTCATTCGGTCCTCATATTCACTCATACCTCTACGATAATTATTTTCTATTAATAATGAATAGTAGTAAATAACAAACTTAGCTCTTTCACTTGGTCGTGATTAATAACAAAGGCCTAGAGATAAGAAATACGTTTAGTAGCTCACGTCAGACTACAAAGGGCTTTACAAAAAGAGACATTAGTAACCTGGCGACGAGAGTAGACTCGTAACCAGGAAGGAGGTGGACCTACTGGAGCAAGACGTGCTAATGCCAAGGCTATGTCACAATGAGCTGTTGAAGGAGACGTTTTGTACCTCACCAACCCCCAGCCACGCCCCGCTCACTTGCTTCCCCGACTATTGTTGCATTGTATGTAGCTCATGTCACACCTAACTTACGATTAGTCAGTGTACAACTAAGTTTTTAATCTGACAACATATTTTTATTTATCTTAAAAAAATTGTATTTAATTTAAGAAAATATTAACCATACGTTCGGTTTAAAAATAGTTTCTAATATTGTCTTGGATGAAAATAAACAATTACAAAATATTAGTTTCTCATCAATGAATATAAATTTCTTTTTAAATCCATCTGTTTAGTGTCCAAAACCAGTTTCAACTAATTGTTTTTAAAAATCAACAAAACTATATAATTATTATTAAAATAAATACAGATTGTAAATTTCAATCTCAGATTATAAATAAAAATCTTTTACAGGAATGTGTTACTAATATATTAATTATTTAAAATTTATATAATTTAATATTTAATTAGGTTTTCAATTAAATGTAAAGTGAAATTGGTGTGCATTCTTAATTTATTTTGCGCTTGGTTGTATATATTACTTTACTTTTTTATTATTATTATACAGGCAGCTTTTTTATTCTATTTTGTTTTATTTCTTTACCATTGTTTGTTATTTTTTTACTATACTTGTTTTTACTATATTACATTTTGTTTGTGTTCATTGCTTCTTTTTTGACATGTGTTGATGTTTGTCCAAAACAATTTTGTTTCATTTATAAGGAATTTTATAATTTATATTTATGCTCGGTATTATTAGTAGGACCACTTGAAATTCTGTTCCAACTTAGTATTTGTATTATATTCTTTTTTCAAATATACCTTTAATATAAAGAATGAATATGCTATTACTATTTTTAGTTTTATTACTCTTTTATTTAGTATTTTTTATTATATCTTCTGGATAGTGATTGTTTCTTAGTTTTTGAAATATTAATTTGACATATTCGTCAATATCTTCATTAATAGATATTAGTATTACTACTCTACTGAAAAGATTTGGATCAATTTTTATTTTAATATAATCTGAATCGTTAGAATTAATTAAAATCTAAATGCTGTACAGAGTGAGTTTGTTTCATATTAACAGACTTTTTGTGCAACTTTTCAGTTTTTTAATATCAATCTATGTTCTCTACTATTAAATTGTAAATAACTAAAATTGACATAAACATTTAATAGTTTCATAAATACAACACAGTTATGAAGTTCTTTATGGTAAAATAGTGTAATTTTCTAATTTTCTAGTATTAACCTTAAACATTACATATACAAGAATATTTTAAAATATATTTTGGCACCAACACTTTTATTGTTTCTAAACTATTTTCCACTAGCATGTTAATAGAAAGAAAGTTTTTCTCAACCAAGCACAAAATTAAATTCAATGTGCATATCTGTAATTGGGAACAAAATTATAAACAGCCTTTTTTGGAACAAAATTATATAAATATTTAACATATTTTTAACTGAATCAAATTCCCATTAAAAGTTACACTGGGTCATTATTAATTTTTCTTTATTATTAATTTTTAATCAATCAAAAATTAATAATGATTTTTTTATCACGAGATTAAATACTTGTTTATTTTTGTTGCTTTTTACATTATTATCAAGAAGGTGTGGTAGATAACTTGCTGAGGGTAGAGTGTTAACACTCTGTCCTGCAACACTCAGTTACCTATCTCGTTGACTTTAAAGCAATATTGGAAAGTAATCAATCCTTGGAATGACTCGTCTGTTAGCAATGGATTACATTAGAAATGTAAATATAAGTGATAATTGAGAAATAAAATATATTACCTTGTTCAATCACTTTTATTTAATATACTACATGTTTCGATCCTTAGATCATCTTCAGGTGTATAATGCAACAAAATATCTTGAAGGCATCAATAAAAATTTAAACTAGTTAAAACTTATTATCCTGAAAATACAAGGTTTCAGGTGGGAATTCCTATTTTCCTTTAACTGCCTTAGACCAATTACTGATGGAACTTTTATATTGGTCAAACCAACCCTACTTGTCCCTTATCAATGATAATTGTGCTTTAGGTACTTAATTAGTTAAAATATTGTCAAATCGATTATCATATTACAACTTGTTACTATCTGAACGAATCGAAACGAAAAACTACTTATACTTTGAATAATTCCCGATTTTTATTGAGATCGTGTTCATCAGTATCTTATATTTGGGATAGATTGTCATTTTCTAAACGTCTTGAAAATTGTGTAACAACGAATTCTTTAGAAAAAAAAAAAAAATTAAATCATAACACGAACAGGGAGTAACGTTTTTAAACCGACATGTTTAGTTTCCAAATATAGCCTACTACAATATTCATGTAGGAAGTGTTTTGTTTGCTAAGAAACTTATTTTATTAAATACAATTTTGTAACTCTCAAGAATAAATTCTGTAGAGGTTATGTACGAGTACAGCTATGAATTGCAACATGATATAGTGGTCCAGAATGCGTTCCAAACATACAAACGTGGATCACTTGAGCGGATGCTGTCTTTGTGTTTGAAGATACCTGAAGGCCCATCAACACCATACCTTCGACATATCCCAACTGACTACATCAAAGGTGGCAATGCCTTGTGGGAATCAACGTACTGATTAGAACCGCTTCTCAGATATTAAATTATGTTCTATTGATTTTAATATCAATTTGTATATTATACTCAATTTAATTACACTCCCGACTTGACATAAAGGCGTATATTGGTGCTTCACTAAAGCCGTGATGGGTGGTATTGTCAAGATTACACTGGCTGAAAATAAAAAACAACAAAAAATATGTACTCGTATATACAATAAAGAAGACGAATATGTGTTAGGCAGTAATGAAAATATGAAAATCCACGAACATAAAATGTTAATTTGCTCATAAAGTTACATATTCAATAAAGACGTTTATCAAAAAAACACAGAGAAAAAGAAACAGAGGTCGCTTTCTTACGTTCGCAGCGAATGCATACAACTAATAGCCATATTTATAAATTAATTATTAAACTTATTCTTGATTATTTGGAGGAAATAATGAAGGACCTGATAAGGTGCTAGCCCTTCCATATGCCAGACAACTGAAGAACTAACTACGTTCAGTGTTCTATTGAGTGCAACCTCTGCTTCCTTCTTCTCTGTGACTCCCCTGTGAGGAAATGCAGATAAAGAACAAAAATGTGACAGCCTACAAGGCATTGAAACGTTGTTATAGTTACGGCTGGATAGTATCGTCACGTCATTGGTCATAGCATTTTGAACCCTCTCGTAGTTCCAGCATTTTCTGTTGGAGCGCTGTAAATTAAAATGAGGAGATTCAATAAGTGGATATGGAGAACTAACTACGTTCAGTGCTCTATTGAGTGCAACCTCCGCTTTCTTCTTCTCTGTGACTCCCCTGTGAGGAAATGCAGATAAAGAACAAAAATGTGACAGCCTACAAGGCATTGAAACGTTGCTATAGTTACGGCTGGATAGTATCGTCACGTCATTAGTCATAGCATTTTGAACCCTCTCGTAGTTCCAGCATTTTCTGTTGGAGCGCTGTAAATTAAAATGAGGAGATTCAATAAGTGGATATGTTTTACGTTGTTTACTAAGTTGAAAGTCTGGTGAGGGTAAAACTGTTCCGAGGTATGATAAAAAAAACCTTCCTATAGATCTGTTTATACCACAGGATATCCGTAATTCGGTGTTTTAGCACACTATAAAGATATTTTCATATTTCCCGTGGTCTTTTATGTTTGTCTTTACAGTAGATATATACCATCAACGTATCTATTAAAGCATCAACACATGCTGAAGTTACATCGGATACAAGTATCGGAAACCCCTTTTATTAACTGTTAAAAACTGTGGCAACGTTTTAAAAATATTTGAGAGGCATGTTGCTTAAGGATCTACTAATAGCTGGGCACGGATTATCCGTACAGCTGAGATGCCATGTCAACACGCATGCATCACGATCTCTCTTTAAAAAGGTTGATAAAAAATCAATAAAGTTGTTTTTTAATAACCTTAGATTACAGTGTGTTAGGAGCGATTTTGATGAATATGACATCATCAAGATTGTACTAAACTGAACATAAATGTTGTCATTGAAATTAACTCACTATATTTGATAAGAAACTCTGGGCTTAGAGAAAATATACGTTAAAATATCATGTTGGCAGCTCATTTTACCTTTTTTTAAACTTAGAAATCTTAAAAAAAGACGTAACTTTTATTTATTTATTCATTTATAAGACGCCGATCGTCAAGATATGGGTTACTATGGATTTCGAATGAGTGTGATGAGTGTATATGAGCGAATGTAGTCATTGTTACCGACTATTCCTTAGAAAGTGTAATTAATTAATAGCCCAATGACAAATGAAAGCCGGTGATTATCAGCTGATCCTTCTCCAAATGTATTATGACTCTGATTGGGATCGAACTTAGCACATGAAGCTGGTATTGAACCAACTACGCTACCGTCCAATTTAGAAGGAAGATTAAAACTATGATTCTTAGTAAATTACGTAACGAACAACTAACGTCCGCCTTGCGTGTTTTAAGAATAGCCAAAGACACTAGTTGGGAATTCTTAAGCAAGTTTTTGGAGAATAGAAAATCGTTAGTCATAACTGTTTACTCATACTTACGCTAATTTCAACAAATATCTTTCCACCATTGCCGCCTGGTTTTCTAAATGTTACCTACCAGTCGTTTCTCACTAGCCAAGGTATTTTTGATCTTGTATTCCTTCAGAACACGGTCATTTTTTCAAGGGAACTGTCAAAATATGCCCCGGACAAGTGACATTTCGACCGACAGATATATCATGGCCTTCGCCGCCCGTATCCGCCAGCCATTGTTAGTCGCCGAGCCCGTATATCCAATCGGCTTACAGCACAATCGAGCTCAGGAGGCTGTGAGTAGGATTCTATACCAAGATACTAAATACGTCCGAGGATACAAAGAATACAGTACACAAATTTAAATACAATAATCAGTTATTTGTATTTTATCTCTATCAGCACAATAGTAAACAGTACAAATAGTTTGTTTGTTTGTGATTTGTTTTTATTTTTATGTCAATGAACATTAGTTTCAAAGAAACAAATGCATTTGAAGTTTCAGATTCAGAATGATCTTAAAATATGACAATGAAAAAAGTTTAAAGGTGTCTCGTTTTGCTAGATGAATTCAGGGCTAAGAAGCCCTCTCTAACACTTAACCGGGGATAAACCGCTTTTATTAAGGGTGACTTCGGAACCACATTCAGTGACTGGGCAAGAACATCTGAGTGAAGGGATGAGATCGCTCAGATGTTCACGCATCAAAGGAACAGCCACGCTCAATGTTACTTGACGCAGTTATCTTGTGGTAACGTCTATAGTAAATCTATTGCGATAAAATATACTGTAAACTCATTAAATTTGCTATCTTTATTAGCCTATTTGTTACCTTGATACGTGTATATATATTAGCCAACAGCTTCACTACCGGGTGGTTGGTTCTCCACTCTTGCTTACCCTTTCCTCCTCTGATTCTCTCTAAATCATCACACAAATATAAAAGCTCATTCTGCTGCCGTTCTCCTAGATAACACAGTTATATAGTCAAGAAAACCTTATACCACTACTTTGGGGGGAGGAGGGGGTACAAAGTAGTGCGATCATGTCAGAGTTAGTAGAAATGATCTTAAATATCTCACAATGAAAGGCAAATTAGCAAAGCGTGTATCATGTGTAAGTTTTTTCGTATCAGCTGTTCGAAATAAATTATTCATTGAATTAATTACAATGTTTCTCTTACGGTAAAAAAGGAAACGTCGAGGCATTGTTTTGATCCTTGGGCTCCAAATTCATAAACATCTGTAAAGTGGTTCCGGTGATTCGTGATATGTAATAACATTATTTTTCAGTTAAATATTATTATTTTAAATAGTTCATCAATGTAAATGAATTAAATATATTTTTTTTCTAATTTCAATGGATTTATCAAAATTGGCATATCATCAATAAAAAGGCGATCAAAGATCATAAATCACTAACCTGCTATCGTTAAAAAAACCACAATTGGTTCTTTAATCCATTGAAATGAACTAAACAGCCTTTTGTTCCTGCTCGATTTCTCACACATTAAAGTGCACCACATAAAATATAGATCAAATCACTTTAAATGTTCTTAAATACAGCACCACACTTACACTTTAACACAATACATGGCGTTCAACAGGGTCGCTTGAACGGTCAAACTGGTGTCTAGAGTGGCACAAATAACTATTCCACTAAAGGTGAAAGTGGACCCTGTCTTGTTTACAGACCTCTAAGGTAACATGCACCACTACAGCTGCTATAAATAAACAAGAACAATCAATCAACCATGTTGTTTGGGAGGGGATGAAGCTGAGACTATGTGAACATTACTTGGGTCATCATGATATTTTTTGTTTAAAGCACACCTATGCACAACACCTAGTTACTGAGTGGGTTGTTTCACTGAAAGTAAATACAATAAAATACACGGGTTTCTATTTCTAGAATTCAGTTAATAATAATGGTTGAACTTAACACTTGACGTGTTTTTCAATATGTGAAGAACTGCTCTAGTGGGCCATAAGATGATTTTTTGTAAAATACTTGACTTTTTTAATTGTTTTTCAGTTAATTACGTGAACATGTAAATGTCACTAATGAAAAGTATTAAATAATAATAACAGTAATATGAATTTATGATCCAATAGATTGGACCTTTAATAATCTTACAGTGTTCATTATAATAATAAATATGAACCGTACAGTTGAAATGCAACAGCATGTTTTAGCCCGCTGACAGTAAGGTTGTATTCTTCTCGCTTCGTGTTCAATGAGTTTTCAAAATTACTGGCTGACATAGAATTATAATCATTGAAATCAAACTACAGGTTAATAGTTATATTTTAATTTTTATTCGAACTATGAGTATTTTAGTGAAATGCAGAAGATTTATAATTTCTAAACTTTAAAAAATATTTAATAAACT
This sequence comes from Stictocephala bisonia, assembly GCA_035578905.1. Lineage (NCBI taxonomy): Eukaryota > Metazoa > Arthropoda > Insecta > Hemiptera > Membracidae > Stictocephala > Stictocephala bisonia. Next base: position 4,269,091 of record JAQJVL010000007.1, read on the forward strand.
ATCAATATTAACCAAAAATACTACATAATATTCTTTACAGAATATGGGAACGACAACAAAAATATAGAACGAATACCACCCATAGTAACCGAGAAACGAGTGATGTTGTAAACGCTTGCCAGGTGAGGCTAAAGGGGGGCTAGTGAGATAAGCACCGGGGGAATTTAGGGAATTTTTGCTAAATTGTAGCTCTAAATAGGTACTAACGACTGGTGTATATATCAGCTTGTTACTAACTGTTTCAAACATTGCTTCGTGTTTGCCCTTCTTGGGGCTGTTGACTCTCCATCGGAGCATGGTGGTTTTGGGAGCGGCCACCTTAATTGATCTCTAACTATTGATCAAACAGATACACATACACCAGTGGAAACTGTTACAAACCAGTAAAACGTATAGAAAACATACTCCTAGGCTGTACAGTTAACACTGAATCATTAACGGTGACACATATTTTTAAGGCCTCTAAATTAGGGGCCCTAAAACTAAAAAGAACGCTTGCTTGTCTCTTTTGCACCAAAAGATTCTTTTAATATAAATTTAAAATCGGAAGAAATCGTACAACCGATATATCAGATAATCGATTACGTTGTAAAGGATCAACCACATATCGATTAGCGATGTCATCTTTAATTATAATTATGATCACGTATCGTGTTTCAATAAGCACAAAATACTGTCCAAGAAAAACACGTTTCGATTAATTAAAAACATGCTTCAGTAGTATATGAGTAGTTATATATTTTATCAATCACCCGTATGGATGTTGTGAGTCTGTTACGATCGCTTTACCTGCCTATCAGAATTTTATTGTGGAATGGCAAATTTGAGTGTATTTTGCAGGTTTTTCTGGTCTGTCAAAATTAAACTAGCCTTTAATATAAAATTAGTTTAAGATTATTATTTTGGAGTCCCTTTAAACTGGTTCATATATTTAAATTTAAAACCAACTACCTAATGTGGGCCCTAGTGTGGACTAAATATTTGGTGGACTAGAACCATAATTTTAAATGTAACACTAAAAAATAAATACACAAATCACTATGAAATATGCAGGTTATGTATTATTATGTTTATTTTCAACTAGACATTTTTATATTCACGGCATTGTATTTTGGAGAGCTACAACAAATGACCCATCAAATAATTTATAAAACATAAAATGTTTAGCTGCTTTTTAATGGAACTTGTTGAAATTCTTAATTTCAACTCTTAATTTAAATTTACAACATATATTATTTTAGTAAATTAATGAAAAACCTAAAGTTTATTCTTCCAGTAAAAACCGTTTCATAAAATACATATAACTTCTGAATCAGAGAAGATTCAAAAATCGAAAATCACTACTTTGCAAACACAGCTTTAAAAAACTAATAACATATAATAACCATTCTATTACCGCCTTAGAAAATGATGGTTATCCTTAATTTCTGGTTTTATGGGAGAAGCAGTTGGCGACGCAAAAAAAACAATGGACAAGGCCATCTGAATATCGCAGATGCCCCGCCCGAAGTTTGGCCGTATATATACCAGGCCGTGGCCAAGTGCCGGTATCAGTTCTTGTACCCCAAGCATCTGAACTCTCATCACCATGGTTTCCTGCAAAGTTCTTGTAAGTATTCTGCTTACATTTTGGTCTACTTTGTCTCATATTTATAGGCTTTATCTCTAATTCTTGATTGATATGAAATTCTTTATTTTATGAAACGAAGTTTACTAGAGTATTTTTTTATAATTAAAATTGGTTTACCAGTATAAATTAAAATCCTACAATATTTAATTTACAAATATGAAAATAATTTTACATTTCCCAGTCCTTTATTGTGTATTATAAAAGTGGTTTGATAGATTTTTAATTCACACTAAAAACTATTAAAATTATTAAAGTGCTTAAAAATTAATTTATCATTTTTGTTCTAAAATGATCAGAAATAAAACGTGTTTAAAAACAATTTTAAAAGTATATCGTAGGTTTTTATAACTTGACTTTATAATTCTTATTGTTAATTTATATTTCAACAAGTATATATTCAAGTTTACATAAAACATAAATTTATCGGAAAATCCAACGATGATATAAAGCTAAAATACGTTAAACTGTTAAAACGTTTAACGTTTTACAGGTTTGTCCTTTAAAATATTCAATAATTACAAGATTTTGTTTCGAACAAAAATTTCCCAATAAAATATAATACAAATGTTCCCCAATAAAAAATAATGTTATTGTTCTGATCTTTTTTATATTTTAATTATTTACGAATAATTGTCACAGCCTTTAGAAGTTTTACCATTAGAACATTGGTTTGGAATTTTTTTCTTTACTATCAAAATTAAATATAATAAAAATAATTTTAAAAACACACCGTATCATACTTTTACTGTGACAATACTGTTACATATTGAGCTTTTATATGAGAAATGATGTAAAGGAAATAACACTAATTTAATAAAATGTTTAAAAAATGTTAAACTTGGATTAACATTTAAGGAGATTAACTAATAGCAATCAAACAGGATAAACTCACATTATTCATAATTATCAACTGAAATTCAACGACTGTTGTATAAATCATTTGTTTTAGAGTTACAAGTCGTAAATACACTCTGAAATTATTTACAGTGGATTATGCGTCATTAATTATTATTATCACGTGATTACTGTGATATACAAACTAGTGCCCGTTGCATTAAATCACTTGATACATTAAATGGTCGTTATAATCCTACATAATGCTTAAATATGCTCTATTTAACATCAAAAATTTGCGACAAACTTTCTGAATAATAATGTTTAAATATAAAAATTGTTATCTGTTTATTTTTCTTTACGTACATGAACTCAACCAAAAATGTTCATCATAATATTTATAATTACATTTTTAACAACCCAAATATTTTTAACTACTATTAAATTTTTGGGGGGTATATAAATCTTTTACGATTCACCCAACATTTTAATAGTTATTGGAATTGCGAGAATGATTGGACATTTTAAAAATAAACTTTCAACGTATTGAATTGAAATATTGATTAGTAAAACAATTTAATTTAAATTAAATACCTTCCATTATTAATTCTAAAAAATATTAATATTATCTAAATAAAAATTTATTTTTAAACAAGGCTTTTCAATAGTATCATGGTAAAAGTCAGCAAATTAGTAAAAAAATCAAACTTTTGCATGGTTAGTCTACATGACAAGACGATTTAGACCAATTTTAGTGCAAAACATACTATTTTAAAATAACCGTACTAACTAGTCTAGTTCATCCATATACGAATTATCTTGTACATAAGCAATGCATAAACAAGTGCTTTAAATATAAATCCAAGCGTTGACTTTAAAGAAATGCTCTACTTCCAGCTGGTCCTGCTGGTCGCAGTCGTAGTTGCAGCGATGGCCGAAGAGGCTAAGAGGGAGAAGAAGCAGGCTTTCGCCTACTCTGCTGGTAAGTTTTCCCTGATTTACTTAGTCGTCTAAAATTGTAAATGTCCCAAAAGCTTATTTGTTATGATTACTAGGCAAAATATTTCACTTCAAAATCACGGATGTAAACTACACTTTTACAAGCATCTCAGAAACATTACACAATTCTAAATTTCCAATAGCACTACAACTGTAGATGGATTTCCGTTATAAATACAAGAAATTCAAACTAAAATATAAAAAATAATAATTTTTTTTATTTTCATCTCCTCAATATGTTATTATTTTGAAAATTTCCGAATTTATGAGTAGGCTAGATTTCATTTTTAACACATAATATTAATAAACTAGCATTAATTGTTCTACATTTTACTAGCTTCTGAGTTTGAATAATTGATCCCTATTTACAAGTATGACCGTTACATGATCAACACATCACCTCACTGATTTAAATAGTACACTACAATAATAGTGTCTATTCCATCATATCACTGTTTATTTGTTTGAGTACAGTGACCTGAAGTGAAACATTGTACTTTGAATTTTAATATATATTTAAGTATCATTGAAACTAATAAAACTGTTTTTAATTTCAGCTTACCCCTACTCTGCTGCCTACCCCTACTCTGCCGCCTACCCCTACTCTGCTGCCTACCCCTACTCTGCCGCCTACCCCTACTCTGCCGCCGCCTACCCCTACTCTGCTGCTTACCCCTACTCCGCTGGCTACCCTTACTCCACAGCTTACCCCTACGGAAGGTACCTGTACTGAAGCCCTCTTCGTGATGTCTACAATAAACTGGAATCAGCAGAAAATTGGCATTTATAGTAAACTCAATGTTTATTAATACAAAATTCAAAAATAAATTGTAAATTTGTCCCCCAAAGTTGTGTTGTTATGTTCCTGATGTCTATTATATTCATTATGTTCTAAATACTTATTCTATTAAGAAATACTAAATAATTAAAGTACTTAAGTGACAAAATTCAAAAAAATAGTTCTATTACATAGTTAATGATTCAATAAATTTTGAAATCTTCTGACTTCAAAAAACAGGCTTTGAATAAGTTAAAAGTTTGCATTCTATAGTATTGTATTTGGAAGTTTAATTTGCTTATTTCTATTTTATTCTTAGTTAGTATTTTAAGTTATTATGAATGATCATGAAAAAGTAACGAATGATAGCAATTTAAAGTGGTTTACAAAATGTATTTACTTGCGATGTATAATATAAGTAAAATTTGGAAAATCCCCTTTGAAAGATTTAAAATTCTATATTTCCTTTTAAAAAGAATTTATTGAAGAAATGTGTAAATTCTTTAAATGCACAATTCTATAAAAACATGATAACATAATTATTGATTGAATATTTTAACTCGATAGCTTGGTTCTTAAACAGTGAATTTTGTTTGCTATGACGTTTAAAATGACAGGCTTAGCAAATATACAGAATACAGTAATAAAAGGGTCTAAATATATATATATTTTTTCAGTTTTTCTACATCATAGTAAATTTAGTTCAGTTACAAAATACTCCTTTCGTTTTATTTATATAGAACTTAGATTGTATTTAATTTTATTGTCAAACCTTTTTGAACCATGCAAACTATTTTAAATGTTTTTTCGTGAATTTCTCAGGCCATTATTTAAAACAATTACAGTTTTGAACATTTGCACAATATGTCCAAAATAAACACTGATTATTACCATGTACAGGAATATCCTACTTTACGAATCGTCTCTTAGGTAAACCTGGCCTCTCCTTCCACCAAGCACCGTTGAATAAATACTATTACATACTTTGCAAAAAATCGTTTTTACTTAAAGATTCTTAAAAATCTTAAACACTTTGACATTATGTTAAAGCTAATATGTAACTTAACTGTGATCTTTAAATAAGTAATCTTTAATCAAAAAGTGAATAATGCCTTATTATCTAATGATTTTCATTAAGTTATTTACATCATGTACATGACTTATTAAAATTGGAGGCTTAAAGACTTATTTAATTATTTAGTTTGAACTGCAATAAAGGCATTTTAAATCAAATTTCTAATGTATTAAACATCATAAATTAAAACTACGTTTTCATTAAATAAAATTCAACAAAGAGTTGTTTTCAAGTCTAACTCTTTACCCAAATTAAATTAATTTTTACATTTATTTGAAATAGAGTTATCACAACCAAACAATAAATACAAAGTTCATTGGAAACACAATACAAAACTGTAGTGTACGGTTCAATCATTTTATGAAGTTTTTATAACAAAAACATCCAAGCATTAGGCGATGCTAGCAGTAAACTCTCAGTTATATTCGACACAGGAAACCAAAGCTTGAGGTGGGATTTAATGAGGTAAATAATCTTTTGATCAAGCCTCAATCTGGTAGTAGTTAAATAATTTTTATGTTTTACAAAAAATAACTTGACTCTCTAGCTCAAATGAACTACAGGTCAGTATGTGAGTTTATACAGAGGGTAAAATTACAAACATTGGTTCAGTTGGGGACTAAAGCCTTGGACTCAGCAGTTCAAAACCTCAGCCGCTGAGCCACACCGCCAGCTGATGTTGTAAAATCACAAGTTTTTGTAGACCAATAATGCAATGAAAAATAATTTTTTTCAGTGTCCATAGGAACCCATATATGATGAAAGCAGTAATATTTTGTTAAGTTTATACACTTATAACATATGACTGGTGAACCAAACAGAGCTATCAAATAGCGAAATGAGTTTAGCTCTTCATTATAAATGTCAAGACTTTGATATATAAATAAAATATCTTCCCTACAATTATGTGTTCAAAACCTCGAGGTGGCCCGCGAAAATTAATGATTAAGCAGTTTTTTTTAAATAGGTGGCAAGAAAATTATCTTGAATATCTCACCATTTTAAAAACCTTTAAACATTATTTAGAGTAAAATATCAGCGAACATCATTACTATTTACAGTAAAACATTAGATTTTTATTTAATGATGAGTTAGTCGCGTTAAAGTGGCATTAATGATCGGCCTTTGATTTTATAGCAACCTATTCATTAATGACTTCTCCAAGTGATATCAATAATTTTCCAATATGAATATATTACTTTCATTATTTATTTATGTTGCCCGCGTGGTGGCTCAGTGGCTAAGGCTTCGGACTGCGAAGGGCAAGGTCTCCCTCCCACTGAGCCAAAGGTCGGTACTTCACTCGTTGAATAAAGTGCACGCACATGCCTGCAGGCCCATGTAAACTGGCGTGTGAAGTTTAAAAAAAATTATTTTTTCAACATAAATTTATTAATAAATCTGAAAAACAGTTATCAGATTTAACCATAAAAAGTATCAGTTTTGTTCACACTATATATTCCAAAGCTAACACTTACTCAATTAATTTAAAATGTAAATTAAGTTCAACTGTCCACAAAGTGACAATTCCATCTAAATAGTACTACAACATCTAATAGTAGATTAAAACATGCTAATTCAATTAAGTATATTTACAATAGATTAACTCAAATTCAATGCACATAAGGTTTTGTACATTGTGCACAAAAGTTTTTGTTTAATGTATTTTATTTATTCATTGAAGACGCCCATCGTCAAGTTACAGACAATTATAAATTTTTAACGAGTGTATATGAGCGAATGTAGTCAAAGTTAGCTTTATGGCCAACTGTTCCTTAGAAGGTGTCATTAATTATCCCAATGACATATAAACAGCTGGTGGTTATGTGAATTTACTGACGTAAAATCTCAACAAATAATTTGGATATACTATTCAATTCAATAACAAAACTAAGTTATAAATGAAAATTAAACTAAAAATGTTTGTAAAACACTTCCTATATTCACTTATATTTGAACAAATATTATGAAAATTGACTTAACTTTACTCCGGTACAGATCTAGTTTTTACAACGATTGGTGAACAATTTTTTTGAACCCAGATGTGTTTTTGAGGATTGAAACGTTCTCTATGCAACCACAATGATGTGTTTAATTTTGTTCAAATATTTTGACTTCAACTATGGTTTATCATACAGATAGTTTACTAAGTGCCCCACCATTGAGGGGATGTTAAGGTAGCCTGTACAGTTACAGAATACGACGGTTATATGAGCCAAATAAAAAACATTTCAATGCATAGTAATGAAAAATATAACAAAATAATAAATAAGAACGTTGATTTTATTCTTCGTCATCCACTCTAATGGAACTGTATGTCAATAATAACTTAAAGAAAATGAAGACAATTATATGACATCAACTCAGTTCGCTGTAGTGTAATGGTGAGTAAGAAACTCTCACCTATTTACATCTGAGACGAAAACAACGTCAAAACAGCACACATGGAGACCATCTGGTCCACGCACCAACATCCTTTCGGTGTGGCCTAATGCATAGCAACCAACTGTTGTCAGTTGGCACCTTAGCAAAACCTTGAAGTTATTATTGACATACAGTTCCATTAGAGTGGATGACGAAGAATAAACTCAACATTCTTAAACCTACTCCACTACTAAGATTTCCGGACTAACAACCAGTCCATCTCGATTCAAAATAATAAATGTTGAAAATAAATGTCTTACTAATCCACTACTACCCAATAATAATATAAGAAGTATTTGATCTATTTTACATTGATATCAGAAATGATACAACTACATATATAAACGTGGATACATTTATAAATGAGTGATTGACTATTAAAAGCTGGCTGAGAACCATACAGTCTTACCACCAGCAGGACACAAAACGCTGTACTATTTCAACTGTACGGTTCAAATTTATTATTATAATGAGTTATAGTGAGCACTGTATGGTTACTAAAGGTCTAATCTAATGAACTATAAGTTTATATAATAATTTTGTAGTGTAAAATCATCATGGATGACATTTAAAGATTCAAGTATTGAAGTGTAATAAGAATGATACAAATATTCAATTATTTACTGAAATCAACGTTGAGTCTACTAGACACGTTTTTCACCTACTAAATGACATTTAAAGATTTGTGATAGAATAGTTATTACGGACCAAACCCTTTAAATTACATAAATGTTTTTGGTGTTTTTCGTTAATAAAAGTGGTCCCTTTCTCTCTCTCTCTCTCTCTCTCTCTCTCTCTCTCTCTCTCTCTCTCTCTCTCTCTCTCTCTCTCTCTCTCTCTCTCTCTCTCTCTCTCTCTCTCTCTCTCTCTCTCTCTCTCTCTCTCTCTTTTCTCTTCTCTTCTCTTCTCTCTCTTCTCTCTCTCTATCTATCTATCTCTCTTTCTTTCTTTCAGCCTAGAACAACTGAAATATTGAAAAACAAAAGATAAATCAAAGAAAAAAATAAAAGGATGCCTTATTTTATCAGGCTAAGTTAAGACCTCTTTAAAATCGTCTACCAAAAGAAGTTTAATCTATAAATTTTAAGTTGTTTAAAAATGTCTCCCAAAGAACTACCAGTGACCGGGTGGGTTGCGTGCAAGAACAGAATCCCTTCCTCAACGGTCACCACCCATACAAGGAACAGCCACGCTCGAATTTGTTTGACGCCGTTATCTTGTGTTAAAATCGGAAAATACTAAAACATCTAATAGTATTTTAGATGGTGGGCAAAATTTATAGATTGAAAGGAACAGGTGGCAGGAAAAAATGGTTACATATAACAATGATTTGAGTATTATTAAAAATGTTCTTATAAATTATGCTATTGCTGAGTTTTGGAAAAAACAGTGCATGATTGCTTTGAAAAATATCCTCGTTATTTTAGAATATGTGAAAATCGAAATGATGGCCTATGGAAATCGTCTTATACTATGGACAAACAATTTATTATGTTCTGTTAAAAATCAGCAACAAATAAATGATTTATTTTGCATATATTGAGAAGCCAGGTCAATTATTAATGAGTGGATTACTTTACGTCAATTAATATGTTATTTAACTAACTATATATTTTAAAATCATTTTAGTTAGTTTATTTCGATAAAAGAAAGAACAACCTCTGGCTTACTATTATAGCTTGAGTTTATTTTTCGAATTTGGAATTAACAATTAATTGTCAACCACCAACCCTACGGGCCATTTAGTGCAAAATTTTTGAGAAAAATCTCAAACTCTAGAAAGGTTTTTAACACGTCTAGACTTAAATGAACCTTAGTTAAATTATACAAGTTTTTTGTCATAAGTATTATTATGTATCGACATTTCAATACATAATATCAAGTCTCGGGTTGAAGCATTACATTTATAAAGTTACCATTATTATGTATTTAATACCGAAAGTTTAAGAATAAATAAAATTAAAAAAAAAACTATGAATGAACAATTTCATAAATATTCATGGCTCTATAATTTAAAAATAAAATTTATTTTTTAAAGTTTATACTATAATGTTACGTACATGTATGTTATAGGTTAAAATATACATTTTTATATGTTGAGAACACTCACTTAAAGTAGTTTGAGTAACGCTGTAAATGCTTCACAAACATCAACTGAATTTGAGGGACTATGAGCTTTACATTCCACACACATAAAGATAATAAACGATGTTTATAGTAGTCATAAATAGAAAAAAGTCTTAGACCTTGGATACATGTTTTGTATGTTTAGAACCAGTACCTAAACATGTCAAAGTGGCTGATGCCTTTGTGACAACAGTGACGGACATGGCTACCTCTGCCCATTTATGAGTCTGCACATCCTTAATGGAGCCATTTCCAAACAATTCTTGTTTATTTCCTCAACACACACAATGGGTACTCAAAATAATAGCTGACATTTAAACTCCTTTGGTTACTTTACTGGACAAATATAAAATATCTAACGTTGAAAACAACATTATCCTCATAAAAAAATGTTTCATTGGGACATAATGTAACTCAGACGTAATGTTGTACGTTGGTCGTATTCACGGTGGTTTACATTTGAGAAGTACAGAAAGTTTACTGTTAAAGGAAAAAATTATGGTTCAGCAAATCTTTTATTAAAAAATCTTTTTAAAAACTCAAAATAAAGATATCAATGTTTAGTAAACAAGCAAATTATAGCAATGGTAAACTTTGTTCATGATTCTAAGAAACTATTACATCATAAAGTGAAATAGAGTTAAAAATACAAAGTACCACACGATATCAATATAACTCGTACGACAAAACATAAGGCATAGTGAGAGATCAGTTAAAAATATTAAGTACCACACAACTTTAAGGTTTCATTGTTGTTTCTATTTAAAAATATTTTGTAAACGTTTCAGTCATATCAAATGATATATATTTATATCGTGGTTTACATTGTTTAGAGCCTTTCAGAGGTGGTGTATAAGTTCCCTTCCACCTACCCAAGCATACACATATGGAATGGCCCTCCCATCCACCAATACATGTACAGATGTAATAGCACTCCCACCCACCTATACATGTACATATATAATGGCCCACAGACCCACCCATACAAATACATATGTAATTGCCCTCCCTCCCACCCACACATGTACAGATATAATGGCCCTCCAAACCCACCCATACATGTAGAGATGGAATGGCCCTCCCATCCACCCATACATGTACAGATGTAACCCACCTTTGTACGTGTTTGGGCGGGTGGGTGGGTCAATACCACTGTATGTGTATGGGCGGGCGGGCGGGTTTGCAACCAATACCACCACTGTACGTGTATGGGTGGGCGGGTGGGTCATTACTACTGTACGTGTACGGGTGGGTCAATACCTCTGTAAGATTTGGAGAGCATCTAGTAACCCGTACACGTACAGTCGTATTGACCCACCCACCTGCCTATAAATGTTCAATAGTATTGACCCACCCACCCACCCATACATGTACAGTGATACTGAATGATTGATGATTCTTTTGTGAATCCCTCTGGTCTGAGGAAGGTGAGCGTGGTTCACCGAAATCGATCACCATAATTTTGTGCATTTTATACTTGTATTGTAATATATTTGTGCACAAGCTTATATTGAAATAAATTTGTGTTGTGTAACCACCCACTCGGCCCGACACGTACAGTGGTATTGACCCACCCCTACACGTACATTGGTTACTATTCTGTTACAAAGATATGTATACGCAAAATTATAAACCTTATTATTAGTAAAAACATTAAAGTATTTCTAACAAGATTTGTTTTTACAAACAACTAGCAGGGTTCAAATATATGCGTCATATTGACTGAGCTCACCAAAATACACTTACTGTGGTGTGGTATTGACCCACCCGCCCACCCATACACGTACGGTGGTGGTATTGGTTGCAAACCCATCTGCCCGCCCATACACATACAGTGGTATTGACCCACCCACCCGCCCATACACGTACAGTGGTGGTATTGGTTGCGAACCCGCCCGCCTGCCCATACACATACAGTGGTATTGAAATACACCCACCAGCCCATACACGTACATAACCAGACACTGAAAAACAGTGAGAAAAAGAATGGAGAGCTAGAAGTGATCCTGAGGGAGACGTGTTGACTGATTGCATTTTCATATTTAACAAGACGACTACAACATTGCTGCATCGATCCATAACAAGTCAGTCAAATTACATAACTTTGACCTACAGTTACATAATACATGTACAGTGGTAATGACCCACCCACCCACCCATACACGAACAGTGGTGATGAACCACCCACCCGCCCGTACACGAACAGTGGTGATGACCCACCCACCACCCATACACGTACAGTGGTGATGACCCACCCACCCGCCCGTACACGAACAGTGGTGATGACCCACCCACCCGCCCGTACACGAACAGTGGTGATGACCCACCCACCGCCCATACACGAACAGTGGTGATGACCCACCCACCCGCCCGTACACGTACAGTGGTGATGACCCACCCACCCGCCCGTACACGTACAGTGGTGATGACCCACCCACCCGCCCGTACACGTACAGTGGTGATGACCCACCCACCAGCCCGTACACGAACAGTGGTGATGACCCACCCACCACCCATACACGAACAGTGGTGATGACCCACTTACCACCCATACACGAACAGTGGTGATGACCCACCCACCCGCCCGTACACGTACAGTGGTGATGACCCACCCACCACCCATACACGAACAGTGGTGATGACCCACCCACCACCCATACACGAACAGTGGTGATGACCCACCCACCACCCATACACGAACAGTGGTGATGACCCACCCACCACCCATACACGAACAGTGGTGATGACCCACCCACCACCCATACACGAACAGTGGTGACGACCCACCCAACCGCCCGTACACGTACAGTGGTGATGACCCACCCACCACCCATACACGAACAGTGGTGATGACCCACCCACCACCCATACACGAACAGTGTTGATGACCCACCCACCACCCATACATGAACAGTGGTGATGACCCACCCACCGCCCATACACGAACAGTGGTGATGACCCACCCACCGCCCATACACGAACAGTGGTGATGACCCACCCACCGCCCATACACGTACAATGGTGATGACCCACTTACCCGCCCGTACACGAACAGTGGTGATGACCCACCCACCACCCATACACGTACAGTGGTATTGACCCATCCATACACGTTCATTGGCATTGACCCACCCGCCCACGCCCATACACGTTCAGTTAACTTAAGTTGGTAGAAAAACATTCTCGTAAGTCACAATAATCTATTGTGTTAATCACAACTTGTTAATTATTAATAAAAGAATATCTTAATCCAATATCTTATTAAGCAACGAAAACACACAACTATATAGTTCTTTGCTAAAAATATCCAGCCACAAAATGTCACGATAATGTTTTTTTTACCTATTTTGCATTTTCATCAAAAAAAAAAAAAAGCGAAAAAACAGTATTATTTATACACATTTGTTATTTCAGTATAACAATTCCTATTAATTAATATAATCTGATATACGGTATTTCCACGTATTCAATCCTTCCAAAATCTGATTCTTAATATTCAAAGAGTATTCTTTATTTACAATCTATTAAATGTTTAGTGAGAGAAATAAAAATTTAACCTGCCTTCCGTTCAAGAAATAACCTTATACATGTAACAGAACAGACGCCCTCTTTCCGCAAAAACAATGGGCAAGGCCATCTGAATATCGCAGACGCCCCGCCCGAACTGGTGACGTATATATAGCAGGCCGTGGCTAAGTGTCGGTATCAGTTCTTGTACCCCAAGCATCTGAACTCTCATCACCATGGTTTCCTGCAAAGTTCTTGTAAGTAGTCTGTTGCATCCCTTTTATTTAATTAAAACAAACAAATAGGTAAAATCATGAATTTCCTTTAAACGATTTATAATTACATATATTTTTATTCTATTTATTTGATATCACACTATCTATAGTAAACTTAACCTATAAATTTTAATTTATATACACTTTTAGAACACCTTTTAGTTAATGTCTAAGGAACATTTTAAATAAATTAGACATTGACCAAAGCAATAAAGATAGTTTTATTTAGTTCTGTATTTTCAATTCTTATATAGTCTAATTGATATGATTTAAAATAAATCAGTCAAACTAATCATTGAGGTCATATTCAAATGTATAGTCAGGTATTTTCTTTGAGTCGACAGATGTAATACTAATAACAACAACAAACCTAACCTAACCTAACCCATACGAAATGAAACTTGATAATAAAGCGCTTTCTAGACGTTTTTGAAAATTAGATTCTTTATTGAAAAAGTGGTGAACTATTAGTTTATATACATTTAAGAGGTTTAATTCAGCCTTGGGAAACTATTTTGTAAAAAAATATCAGATGACTTATTTTTTCTGAGAGTGAAAAAAATATCTTTGAAAAATCTTTATTTTTGGACAATATTTTCATTTTCCTGCTTTTTGTGCTGAACATGCATACATAATTGGTTTTGAAGTAAAGTTGTTTTTTTCTACCCGAAAAAATACACTTTTTACTTAACTAACCAGACCAATGATAATACAACTTTACCGAAAAAGCATGCTAAATAATGGAGTTATAATGGTAAATAAGATCTAAAGTAAAATAGAGTTTTCGATTCTTTAGTGCAAAACTAGTTTTACATGAAGTAAGAACAATTTTCTCAGTAGATAATGTGATTCTATCGACTGGTGGTAAAAATGTCGAGTTTTTCAAATCGTTGAGTTTCTGCATAGATACCTACAATTGTAATATTAAGCATTCATTTCTCATAACAAAATACTATTTTAGAAATTATTTAATAAAACTGTTGGTGTTTCTTTTTCAAGAAAGCTCTTATAATGTTGATAGGACTCAATCACCTATTATAATAATTATTAAAAAAAATATTCATATCTAAATCAGCGTACAGATATAAATTAACAGTAATTAAATTTGAATCAAAAATTTATGTAACGTACAAACATAAATCTGTACAAGTGTTATGTAATTAATTTTAGTTCAGAAACTAAATAATATCACTTTATGTACTATCCTCTGACGGAGGGAATTTACTTGAAAATCTAATTATGTGTAACATTGCCAATACGAACAGCCAATGATCTGGTCTTACAGGTTAATTAACTTTTTAATTTAATCTTCCAAAATTAATATGATTTTGGAAGTTCATTTTCTGCAATAATTCTTAAGATTATTTTTTTTAATAAATTGTTTTCAATTCTTTTCCAGCTGGTCCTGCTGGTTGCAGTCGTAGTTGCAGCGATGGCCGCTGAAGAAGTAAAGAGGGAGAAGAAGCAGGCTTTGTTCTACTCCGCTGGTAATTATTGACACTAAAAAACAATGTTACAGCTGTTAGTTTCGTTGTCCATGTTTTTTAGATTTTTTTTTCAAGATTAAAAAAAAAAACTTTCAACTTAAACATTGTAATTGTTTGATAGAATATATCTCACTTAGGGAAATAAAATGTCATTTTGAATTTAATTAATTTACTAATCATTTATAATTCATTACTCAAAACATAATTTAAAGTACCCTTAGATTGTATTTTTCAAAGCAAATACATAGAAAATACATAATTTATATGACTTAAATTTGGAATAATAATTGAAAATAACTGAATACAAACTACTAAAGAGTATCGTGAATGATGTGTAGATTAACAAAACTAACTGTACAGTTGTTATGTTTCATTAAACTTATCGTCGTCCTTTTTGTTACAGCCTACCCCTACGCCTCAGCTGCCTACCCCTACTCCGCTGCCTACCCCTACTCTGCTGCCTACCCCTACTCTGCTGCTTACCCCTACTCCGCTGCCTACCCCTACCGTGCTGCTTACCCCTACGGAAGGTACTTCTAATGAGCAACACCATCAAACTACTGGAGATATGAAGAATGAATGATTGGAAAACAATTGGCAGCTTAATAAATATGTAAATTGAACTTGGGAATTCAAAATTGTTAAATAAATTTTAAATTATACTCCCAACACGTTTATGCATTTCTTGTTGTGCTTTACCTACTCGTCATTTTAAAATGTTTTATAGTGACTGAATTCAAGTGAATCAAATAATTAATTGAAACTTTTTTTAATGATTATTGTATTTTGTCAATTATTCTCTAATGCTAAAAAATAAACAGTTAAGATAATAAGCCTAATAAGCCCCAATTAAACTTATTTGCACATATTTTATATAAAAAATAAATAAATAGAAACAAAGAAAATTACAATGTAATGGAATGAATATCCTTGACGTACAAACATAACACATAATACCACTGTATGTGTATGGGCGGGTGGGTGGGTCAATGCCACTGTTCAGCTTCAATGTTCACTCTAATATGATTCTAGTGTTTGTCATGTCAGTATAACTTCTCTGAGGCCAAGTATTAAAAGATTTGCCAGTGTTTACATTTTTCTATAGGCAAGTTTTTTATACACTACTTACACTGTATACCGTTTCCTATTTTCAATTTATTAGTGTCAATTATTAGTGTCAATTTATTAGTGTTATTAGGTACAGAACATAGTGGCTTGTCCAGAAGAAAAAGTGCCTTAAAAACAAGGTGAATCGTTTGAGAGACTGTGCTCGAGAAGAAAAAAAGAGTGAACAGGTTTTTTATTGCCTATGAAGTGGCTGGTTTACATCTTTATTTATCCCGTTCAGTAGCCTTAAACTTTAAATTTATTCTGTTTCATGTGTTGTGCTTTTGTATGCTTGGCTTTCATTATCAAACATTGAAGATATTTTATTTTGTGTATGCTTTTTTATTACTTTTGTAGGAAAATATTTCTTTTTATTTCTATTTTACCGACACAACTGTAGTATTACAGTCTGAACTACGTTTCTTTATATCCTTTAACATTAAATTGGATTTCCTTATTATTGTGACACTTCATAATGAATAAGTTTAATATGTACGTTTCACAACGCGTTATACAAGGCATAAACTATATTTACCTTAAAGGAATCTTATATCTTACATTCGGTATATAACTTGGATAGTGAGAGTTTACTCTACTTGACTTGAAACTTTGTTTTATTATCTTTAAATGGCGGTTTTACAAGATTTATTCTAAGACTAAAGGACTAAGTAACTGTAATCGAGCAATTTTACGAGGGAAATAATTCTTTATTTTAATGACAGTGTCAATTAAATTATATCGAAATGTTTTGTGAAAAAAACTAACAAATTATGCTCTTATCCTGAACAAAATTTAGCATAATATTATATGTGATCCTTATAATTTATCAATGTTTATTTGTAAACACTCCAATGTGTAGTATGTTTCTTTCATATTTTTAATTTAATACTTTAAAAACTAAATTTCTCTGTCTTAGTTACCTATTTTGTAGTGATTTTTACATACAACAAAAAACTAAACGTCTCACAGCTGTATTTTGTGACGTTTGTTCTTCCAAAAACGTTTAAAATGCTAGTTGAAGCTCCTATGCGGTTACATTGTCACGTGGGTCAGCTTTGGAATTGTACTTAAAAGTTTTCGATCACCGTGATCGGTGGCTAATTGAAGTGGCTAATTTGGCTTTTCCAGCTACCTACATAACTCACTTAGAAACATTGACACATATATTACTGTATTACAATTTTGAGGATATAGTGGACAAAAGGTACTGACCAAACCAGCGTAAATTAAAACTTTAGAATCCATTTTTTTTATGTAGTTAATTGTTTTTCTGTACATGCCATCTGTACAGTTGAGTTGATATTTGATATTTCATCGAACATCTTTGACTGAAAGAGCTTTTTAATAATATATAAATACTTAATTGTTGGAGCTTACTATAAATAAGTCACATCTGAGCTGACTGCATCACATTTGAGGTCACGAATTGGAACCTTGCGCGTCTTGACAACGAAGCTTTCGGGGGATGATCCGAGCGTCAACGACTGAAAGTTCTACTGAAGGTAGGTTCTTGCACGTTATGTCCAAATAAATCCTTCAAAATGTTTAGTTAGTGCCCCGCGTAAACCACGCTGCAGCTGAATAGGATGAATATTCATAATTTTTATTATTCATTCAATATTATTATTCATAAATAAGACGCCGATAGTCAATACAGGCAAATATCAGGGGCGAATGAGTGTGATGATTGTAGATGAACGAGTGTAGTCATTATTACTAACTAAGGTCAACTGTTCATCATAAAGAGATATTTATTAATAGTCCAATAGCCAGGCCAAGTACGGGACCTACAAACTTGACGTGGAATCCAAACCACATAGTGTTGGTATGATTTTCAGCTAACTGACAAGCCTGACACTCAGTTTTCTTCCCAACACAACATCTGAACATTGACTACTACCCGACATGGACACCCCAGACTTCTCTAGTAGTGTCTACGTCGATGGCAACAATTGAGCGGGCGTCATGTTGGTATTACGAGGTTCGAGCATAGAACCCATCGCCTACAATCTCCTCAACACTTTGTCCCCCCCAAGTAGCTGAGTTACAGCAATGCGCCACCAGTGTTGACATATTTACACATACAGCCTACATGGGGCTGTAATTATTTTTCAGAGCTTTACATATGTTGTAAAAGAATTTTATTTTTCTATTTTCTCTTTTTAAATGTTGACTATATTGAGATTTTTATGACATATCTGCTGATACAATTATGCGTTTAGATAACACATTCCCCATCAAAATTTACCATAGTCTGTGTCTAAACGTTATCTTATTTCCTTTTAGTTGCTGTATGTAAGTTTTATTATTTCTTCAGAATGTTTCAAATGAATAAAACAATATAATAAATGCATTCAATATAAAATAAAACATTAATATGAAAATGAGCAGTGAAAACATTAATATCTGGTTTGCTGATTCATGTGAGATCCCGAAATGAAATAATGTAGAAATTTACGTAAAGCATAACTTAGAGTTCATTACATTAGTCTTAGATAACAAAATATTTATTTTTTGTATTAAAAAATATTATTCTGTATCAATTATTAGTTCAAAATCGATTATCTGTCCACCAACGCAAACCATTTATATAAATAAAGATTATCATTATATTGTAATAGCTTAGAAAGTAAAAGTAAAACAAAAGAAAGTTACATAGGATAACACCGTGTTTTGAAGCATATTTCACACCTGTACACTTCCCATTATGTCAAATATTTCCTCTTTATAAAATTCTACTTACTCTATTTTCATGTTTTACTTACAAACTTCATACATAAAAAAAAAAAAAAAAAAAAAATACTTGGAAGAGCTATTACAAATGAAAGGGTAACTGGTGTAAAATACAGAAATTGCCAGTGATGGAGAAGAAAAACACGTTGTTATCAGCATGTGATAAGAGAAAGGATACATTTATACTGATCTGACCCTCATGGTTCGATCTAAAGTGAACAAGTATTATCAAAAGGAACCCTTATTAACAAACTTTTCCAGCGAATACTTGGGGTATAACACAAACATTACACCTCACGGGGCCTCTAGAGAAAAAACATTCTGCCCTCTTTATAAAAAAGGTCAAATTAAAAATTATACGCCAATAAATTAATATAATGAATAGCAGGTCCACTTACCTTTAACGTCGCAATTCCTTATTGTAGTAATGAACGACTATAGTTTCAGCTTCTACGAAATCATCATCAGATCAATAGAACGTATGTTTGTTCCATGACATGGAATATAGTCATCTCAACACTTAACACATTTATTTTCTAATAACACATAAAACATTTAAAATAAAATCAAAGTTAAAAATCTTAAAATAAAAAAACATTAAAAATCATACATTCTATTGATCTGATGGCTTCGTGGAAACTAAAACTATAGTCGTCCATTACCACACTAAGAAAGTGCGACGTAAAAGGTACGTGAACCTACTATTCATTGTACTGGCTACTAATTCTAGAGGTAAACAAATGAATAGAATCATAAATTATATTGGAGTCTTTTTAAATGAACTGGCCCTTATGGAGAATCGAATCCAATATGGTGGCAGGTAAGTGGTCTCTTAACCATTATTTGTTTTAATGAAATTGTAGGAAAAAGTTTAAGTTTGGAGGGTAAGACCGCAAGGTAGGTTCGTAAACCTAAAACGCCTTACAGTCAATTTCAACATTAAATTTGTACACCTTTGTATTCACCCGATAGATTAATATATAAAAATAAAAAATTTGAAATTTTAGTTCATCTGTACATGCAGAAAACACATATAACTTATAAAGAACCAGGAATAAATTCAACAGCTTAAGTTGTTGAATGACGTTAAGCTGGCGAGAGTAACTTAAACTTAGCTTGAGATCAATTACACTTGGCTTGAGATCACCTACACTTAGCTTGAGATCACTTACACTTGGCTTGAGATCACCTACACTTGGCTTGAGATCACTTACACTTGGCTTGAGATCACTTACACTTGGCTTGAGATCACTTACACTTGGCTTGAGATCACTTAGACTTGGCTTGAGAATCACTTACACTTGGCTTTAGATTACTTACACTTGGCTTGAGATCACTTACACTTGGCTTGAGATCACTTACACTTGGCTTGAGAATCACTTACACTTGGCTTGAGAGGTAGCCTCCTTTAAACCGTTTTCTGACCATAGAGAGAAATATCTAATTTTTTACGTGAAATCATTTGACAAATTTCCTTAAAAATCTTACCATCTATATTAGATTTCGTACTTCACCTAACTAAGGAACTTACTGTCGTTCAAATATGTCGGGGATAGTCAGAAGCCGAAAGGTCTATGGCGTCAGGTCTTTTATACCTGAGTTAGAGATAGTGCAGTTTCGTATCCTGGCATTGACTGTTAGTTTTTATTCTTGTACTGTACTGTTTCTACCCCCCTCCCCTTACTCTGTCTGATAAGTTCCTCACACATAGCAATAGTCTATGGGGAACGGGTAGAGTAAGATCAAAGAGGAGACCGGCCTCTCCTTTTATACATAAAGAAAATCTACACCAAGCTATACAATTTCGTTACTAATAAATAAGTCAGGCTAATGGGACTTAAGTTATTGTAAGTTATTCAACAGTATATACAATTGTAACATTATATTATAGCAAAACTGATCCTGTTATTTTACTTTAATTCATATAAAGTCTTGTGTGTTATTAGATAGATATACAATAACAGTAAAAGTAAAAAAGTACGTATTTATTACAATTAAATATACAATTGTAATAAATACAAAAAAAGAAGAATTATATACACACAATTCTTATTAAAGCACAATATACTGTGCTCGTTTTCAGTAAAAAACGATTGCCTTCCTCAGACCAGAGGGATTAACAGTGAAACTCAATTCCTTTTGTATTTATATTGTAATAAATTTGTATAGTTTGACGTTCCCTTATAGTGCGCAATTTATATCTATTAGTATATTCTCGATTATTTCCTGAAGTCACCTTTTTTATATTCAGATCTTTCCCCAAAAGAGCTCAGTTGATTGGTATTCACGCGAGGTTGCCCAATGTATTGAGACGCGAAGGTCCACTTATCAATTCAACGGGTTCATTGTTTCCTCGCTGTGTTTTCATAAGGATTTTGGCTGTGTTTTTAAGGGAAGTTTTATATTTAACAGACGTAGTTATTGATTCTCGCCTTTATGCTATACTGTAAAATTGTAAAGGGTACTGTAAAGGGTATTGTGTATTCTTCGTACTCCTATATATATAACATTAACTATATCTTCTGGAAATATTAATAAACATAAATCATTAAAATTAAAATGATCAATTCTTAATCAGATTTCTCTGATCATTTTAGCATTCCAAGTGACGACTTTACAATTTCTTCAATTGAAGTCTTAGGGTTAGTAATTGATTCTAATTTGACTTTTCAAAGCTATATCCGAAAAGAATTGCTTTAAACTTTGAAGCGGAATCTTCGTTTTCCGTATATCGTCACAATATTTGAGTAAATAATGTTTGTTATTAACATATTATAGGTGTTTTTATCCTCATATTGTTTGTGGACTCCCCGTTTGGGGTGCTGAATGTTCCAGGGTGAATTATATTTTACTGTGACATGTGGCAGTGTTTGGTGGTATCCACAGTTTGAAGCGGTGTTCTTCCTGTTTCCCGTTCAATGTAAAAGTGATGTTGGTTAAGACTCTTATTCTGCCGCACTTTAACTACTGTGACACCGTTATCAATGACATGACTGTTAAGCTCTCGGACCAACTTCAAATGGCACCAAATATCTGTTTTGAAGTTGAAACAAATTCGAGATTATCACGTACTTACTCTTCTTCATAAAGTTTTAAATGACATAACTCCAAGCTACCTATCGGAACGTTTCAAGTTCATTTCCGAAATAAGCATTAGACACACTCGTCAGGGAGCCTTTTTACCATCACTGCTAATTCATCGCACTGCCCTGTACTGTATCTGGGTGCCGATTATAGAATATGCTTCATGACAATATCAAAATTATAGACGAGGGCCCTCGCTTCGGGACTAAGCTATAGGACCTATTTTTTCGGGACCTGTAGGCGGAGCGGTTGGGTGCGTTTGGTGGTCATGGTTAGCGGGTCTTATGTATGAGTGGTGGATGATTATGTTTTTGAAGATTTGTATTATTTTGTGTAGATATTCATTTGTTAGTTATGATTTTATAGTTATTTTTTATGTTTGATATGTTGAGTTATGTTTTTGTTGTTGATTACCGATATGTTGCAATTGGTTTATGTTGTATTAATAGTAATATTTGTATTATTTATATGACTAGATTTGTTAATTAGGATAAGATAAGGTGGTAGAGAGGACTATCTAGTCCTAACTTCACCTAAAAAATAAAGTCGTTTTTTATTTCATTTCATTTCACGTTTCCTTCTCTTTATATAGTAGAAACTTTATTGTTCACAAAGAAACATGTTCAACTTTTTCATCGAAGACTCATTCAATCAAGAATTCAAAATATCTGGTAATCCCCCAACATCACAGTACCTTTTAACAGAGGTGTTCCAGTTATAACTGTAATAACTGTAATCAACTGCCATATTTACTGAAGTGTGAAACAAATATTAATAAGTTTAGAAAATTACTAAAAGATCTGTTGCTATATAAAGAATATTATTCGTTAGCCAACTTTGTAAATGATGACTTGTCTTGTTTTTGTTTTTAGTTCATAATTCATACTATAATTGTAAATACGAATATATTATCACTAGTTTTGTATAACCACTGTGAATGGGACGATCCTCATGCAATTTTTGTTTTACAGCAGTAAATTGGATGTGATAACCCAGTGACAGTTAGTAGTCATACTGTCCAGCTCAAAACTACCCCTATTTGTATGTTATAACCCACAAATGCCTCTTTGTTACAAGTAATGCTCTGATAATATTTAATTCGTTATTTTTGTAAAATTTTATTATGTAGTAGAGAAAGCTGTCTAGACCTAATGTAGCCTTTTTCATTTAGTCATTTTTCATTTAGTTTCACTTGTATTCAGGGGTTTAGAGATGAAAGAAATGTCATTTTTTAACAAAGTTTAGATTTGTTTCTAAATATATTGTGTGAATTTAGTTTTATTTTAGTTAAGTTATTGGTTTCAATTGGCTTGTTCTCACAAAGAAGGGAACTTTTCGAAAGGTTAGTTGAAGAGCCCAAAATGGTATTGTATATGGCTGCTTTCACTAACTTTTTTGAAAAAAAATCAGCGTGGGGTTTAATGAAAATTCATAAAAAGAGCAGTCTGGACTTATCCAGCGAATATTGCTGATGATGACTAAACACCCTCCGGTAACAAGAAAATTCTGTGCTCATAACTCTTCATCCCTACTTCACAAAAACCCTCAATTGTCTCTATCGAGTACTAAACTAGTACTGCCACTCCTCAAAGGTTTTCCTGGTACATGTAAAATCAACTACTGACTCACTTGTTCTAAGACAGAAAAGGCTACATTTCGGCTTATGGATAACGGCGTTTGTTCTCAAGCCAGGAGGTTGTCAGTAAGCGTGTGGATGTGTAGGGGTCATCGAACAAACTTGGTGAGAATAAAAACTACCCTAAAAGGATATGTATATATTCAAACAAGACGCAAGTCGTAAAGGTTTGAGACTGTTATGATGTGTAGCAAAATTCTATAATTTAGATATCAAGAGAGTTGAATCATAATCTAACCTATTCCTAAGGTAATATGGTAATACTTTACAAAATTTAAAATAACAAACGTTAACATTGTGTTTTAATATCTTAAAATATTACATCGACCGCATTAACATTTTTGCTTCGTTTTCATTTACATCAAGCAATTTAAAGTTTTAAGTTAAACAGAAAGAATAATAAATACAGAAAGAAAACTACCTCTGTATTTTCTTTTCTGGTCTTATACCTATTCTTTATATAAAGCTGAGCTAGGAAGACCATGAACATATTTAGAAGAACGATAATAAATATTAAACTGTCCACAAACCATTGGCTTTGTGGAATGGCTTTCTATAGGGTAAATGATTTCTTGGAGGATGATCTTGCTGATTTGGTGTTTGATTGCAGTGTTTAAATTTCCACTACCGATTTAGGGATAAGAATCAAATGTCCAATTGTATTCCTTTTAATATGACTCTTGTACGACTTTTCTTGTAAAACCTATTTTTAATTTTTTTATTAGTATTATGTTTTAACTTCCTAAGTGTACACTGTTATGACATTTTTTCACTGTATTGTTCATTTTGTTATTCTGACGATGGCTACTGTAATATTTACTATTACTTAATGTCAAATAAATATCTTGAATATTGAATATTAAACTGTCTGAGTTTTGGAGACTGAACTTTAAGTTGCAAGAAAACACCGCCTTTATCAGCAAAAACAATGGGCAAGGCCGTCTGAATATCGCGGATGCCCCGCCCGAACTGTCGACGTATATATAGCAGGCCGTGGCCAAGTGTCAGTATCAGTTCTTGTACCCCAAGCATCTGAACTCTCATCACCATGGTTTCCTGCAAAGTTCTTGTGAGTACTCGGCTTAAATTGTAGTTAATTTAAGTAACAATTTATTGCTGAATAAATTTACCGATGTTATATTTAAAACAATAAATACTTTTAAGCAACAATTAATATATAAAACCGGTTACTATTGAAACAAACAATTAATTCAACAATTATTGCTTATTAGGGTTAATATTACTGTATTGTAAACGTATTTAGTACTTTAACATGGCATATTTTGAAAAGTAAATTTTCATTTTTAATTTATTGTTTCTATTAGCTTACCTAAAATAACTGATTCATTTGTCAACTATCAAATGTAATCGTTTACGTTAATTGTAAAAATGTAAAAACTGTAAAAATAATACATACATATACTAGTACTGTACATATTCTACTAAACATAATAATTTTGAAAAACTTTTATTACTTTAAGTAAAAAGAATGAAATAGATTCCAAAGTAAATATTTTATCATTCCAAAGGCAGAAAATATGTTTTTGAACATAAAATGATTGGTTGATTACCATACAAAAATATTGAAGTATAAATCTATGAATATATTATGAAGTTATTGAGTAAATAAGTATTATTATTAATGTAATAAACGTTTGAAAGTGTGGGTTTTTACTAAACAAAACAGTTCCTGAATCGTATATAAACAATGAATCGATATGTATGAATGGGTTAAACATGCCAATTCTAATAACAAAAAATAAATAACAAATATTTTAATTCAAAAATAGTTTTAAAACTAATAGGGGTTTAGAGGTCTACCAAAAATGACTTAAAATTACATTTTGTTTTCAATTCTCTTTCAGCTGGTCCTGCTGGTCGCAGTCGTAGTTGCAGCGATGGCCGCTGAAGAAGTCAAGAGGGAGAAGAAGCAGGCTTTGTTCTACTCCGCTGGTAATTATTGACACTAAAAATATAGCACTTTACAATAGATAATCAGAGAAATTTAATTGTTTTTACTTAATTTTAATTTGGAATATATTTAATATTCTATGGACAGCTTTTGATACAATTTTAAATTAACTTGTTTAAATTTCTAACTTTCACTTTTTTAACTATACAGTAGATTACCTTTTCAATAATCACTCTGATGAAGCAATTTTATATTTTGTAGTACTACACTAGTATATCACTTATAATGTTCTCGTAACTCAAGTAATATTTACATACTATGTTTTACATGATCCCTAAAAATGCATGTACATTATAAAATATAAAAATGTAACTTCATAACTGGTCGTCTGCCGAAGTTTATACACTGTGCCACGTTCTTTTAAAATAAAATATTAAGAAGAAAATGTTTGCTGGCTGTGTATTTAAACTACGAGCTTTTAAGTATTTTGTTGACTTTCAGTTTAGTGACAGTTTATATTCAGTTGATTTCAAACCTTAACCTAACATGTTAGAATCTAAAACTTAACATACTATTTTAGAGAGTTTGTGACATCAATTTAAAACTCATTTATTAAGCCAAAATTAAACTTACAGTTTGCATCACATAGTCCTGCATTGTAATTAAAATTGCCTAATCTAACGTACATAAAGATTCATTATTACATAAGGCTCTAGGTTCCTGTCAAAAATTCCCAAACACTGTAACAGGTGTGGTTTAGGATTTCGGCTATTTTCTGAATTTTGATGTGTTTGACTCCAATCTAAGTTAAAATGGAAGTCAGTTAAAGTGATTTATCCCGTTGTAAATTAAGTGGTTTTTATAAAAAATGTTTTATGTTTGGGGATTGATTGTTTATTAAAATTACGGAGAGCAAAGGATCTGTCTAAAAATTTAAATTTAGAAAAGTTCTGTCTGATAAATAGTAAAGTTTTTAGGATGTAAATGGATGGCAAAGTTAAAAGTTCCTGATCCATGACAGGCTTCTTTAAAATATTGGCGTCTATGTAGGGAGGAGACAGTTCTCACAGCTCGTTTT
Source organism: Stictocephala bisonia (assembly GCA_035578905.1). Lineage (NCBI taxonomy): Eukaryota > Metazoa > Arthropoda > Insecta > Hemiptera > Membracidae > Stictocephala > Stictocephala bisonia. The sequence continues at coordinate 4,295,777 of JAQJVL010000007.1, forward strand.
TGAAGCATGAACAGATACATGTGTTTTTTTTAATTTTTTTATTTCATGATCCCAACCAAATAGGAATAGCGAAAGCTGAGTAGATATATGAGCCTAAAATATACTGCTGATAATACGTCACTGTTTAAATATTCTTTATGACTACATTACACAAATATCCATGTACTCAGCTTTATTGTAACGTATTAAATGTGGCTGTGGAAACGCAGTCGATCATCCAACATCAGTCCCAGAAACCTAACGCTATTAGTTAGATAAACTGTTGTTTTAAAATTGTGACACCACGTATGGCAGGTCTGTTATGCTAAAGTTTATCAATACAGTGTTTATTTTTATATTCTTGCTATACATTGTTTGCTCAAAGGTAAAGTTATATAACATAGAAGACTGAGAACCTCACTCATATTTATTTACAGCAAAGACAAAACAAATCAATTAGTAAAAAATGTTTCAAATAAAAATGTTCTACCAACAAACTATATTATTCTTTATTGTTACTATAAGATAAGCAATTTTTATTTACGGTATTTATTTTTGTTTCAGGTTACCCCTACGCTGCTTCTGCTTACCCCTACTCTGCTGCCTACCCCTACTCTGCTGCCTACCCCTACTCTGCTGCCTACCCCTACTCTGCTGCCTACCCCTACTCTGCTGCTTACCCCTACTCTGCTGCCTACCCCTACAGCAGGTACTTCTACTGAAAAACTGTACCAAAAGCCTCAAGAGATTTAGGATTAATTGGAAATTAATTGGCAGCCTGAAGATTATGTACATTTTACCTCTAGTGTTGAATAAATTTTAAATTACCCAACCAAAATGATTCAATGTCTAATTTTTTTGTTATTTCCTATTACATGTATATCTATATATAAAAAAATATTAAACAATTTATTATATCAATGAGGATTATTTTTCATTCAATTCAATTTATTACATAATGAATGTTCTTGGATTATGTAGTCAAAACAAATATAAACTGGAATTTTTTTAATTCTTATTTGTCTATTATTTGTTGATGAATAAACAAACAGAAGCTATAAATAAAAAAGTAAGTGAAGTAGTTGACAATGCAGTAACATATTCTCCTAACATCCAAAGAGAAGAATAGAGCTGAGGTCACTTTTTTATGGCTACAGCGAATATGTAGTAAAAATTATTAAGTTTATCTTTGATAATTTGTGGCAAATAAAGAGAGGGGCTGCCAAGGTGATATTCGTGCTATCTCTCGGCAAACTGGAGAAATAACTACTTGACACACTAGGTCGACATAGTGAAATTCAGCGCTCTGTTGGATGTGACATCTATTTCTTTCTTCTCTGTGTAAAGAAAAATAATAAATCATTTATTTTCCACAATTACTTAGAAGTCAAACAAAAATAATATTTTCTTGGAAATAAATATACAATTACCAACTTCCAGTAACTGGTAATTGTTAAACATATAAAAGAACTTTATCTTTTGGTGAGTCTTTTATTAATGTACTTAACTTCGGCATCCACTGTGGAGTGTTTGCCAAATACCAATAATAAATACATAAATAAAAATTGGTTCAATAAAATAATATTTTAAATTATTAAAAACGATGGCAGCAATAAACTAACAACAATGTTTGTAATGACATGGAAAAAATTATATCTATATAAACAATCCTTCTCAAATAAACTACTATAAGTACATACATACATTAGACTTGTGTAAATGAGTTATTAGAATAAATGAAATCTGTTTATTCACTTTATTTCTTGAGGTAACAGGTTGAAACACTTTGGGCCTAAAAATAAAAATGTTTTTCAAAAAAATAATTTATTGACACAAGGTTGGATAAAATGTTATTGTGCTGTATTTCTTGTTTGATAGAATAGATCGACTGTCTGTACCAGTGTTACCACTCATCTTGTAAAATATTAGAAAAACTTTGACATTAAATAGATGTTTTATTGGTAATATTTTTAGCTGCTTAAATAGTTTTTCATAGTGATCTTAGGTTTTTTGAATACAATTATACGAATAAAATACTTTTGCGTAAGAAACACCATGTTTAATAGACATTCATAAGTTCCTCCCCAAAACTCGATTCCATATTGCAAACGTGAATACAAGCGCAAAATAGAGAGTTCTTAAAATATAAACATCACATATATTCCTCAAAAAATAAAATGTTCTTATTGATTTTCTTACTTCTGCGTGAAGGTTATTGATGTAGACTTTCCAATTCACTTTGCTATCCAGCCAAATGCCCAAATATTTTATTTCACCCACTTGCTCAGTTATCTCACAATTACATTGGTTAGTGTCTAAACATGAAAATAAATTATATTGAAACATACGTTCAAAGGAACAGCCAAATAAATAAAAATTCAGAATTTTAGTTTTAGAAACATTAAAAGTCATTGCATTTCGATTGCTCCATGACCTCAACAATAACAAATCGTGTGAAATCGAGGTTTTTATTTCATCCCAACTATTAAATGAATATAACAACAGCTGCATCATCCGCAAACGCTGTTATTTGTCCGTAAAAAAGGATGTTCCGAAAAGTCATTTATAAATAGAAAAGATCAGCTGATAGTAGATGAAGAAAGTCACGTATTTAAGTCGTTGCAATGAATGCATTTTTATTTTCTATCAATACAAAACCTTGTGGGCTACAGCCTGAGAAAAGAAAATCCCATGGCAACACAAGTAAAAAAAAAAAAAAAAATTTTAAATCTTTCTGCTGGCTGACATTTAAAAAAAAACTTAGATAATTTTGCAAACCGACAAATATGATTAACCTCATAGTAATTACACACATAAACCTCCTGCCAAGTCAAGTATAGGGCGTAAACAAACAAAAGAAAACATCCGATTGGAGCTGCACCACATATCATACTAGAAACAACCGTACTGAATACTGCATTCAATTACATGTATCTTTGGGATTATTAGACTTCTTTTGTTATTTTATCTGTAAACATTATACAATAATAACTTATTCTGAGTAATCAACATTTAGATAAGTAGTTTTATTGGTCTTCCAAAATTGCATTCAGTACAATGTACCTACGTCAATTGATCTCAACAGATTTTCATTCAAATACAATACATTTATGTAAGTAAATTACCGAATTATTGATTTCCACGCCTTGTCGAAGGAAAGAATATTTCTAAAAAACAGATATCTTAGAAATGTTATGTAACTTATTTCTATGGAACAAGCACCTGTCAGGAGATGAAGTTATTCGGACTTCTAATGAAACTACATAAAACTGCAACTTGATACTATCTATTTTCCTGCTCGGTCTGAATTTTGCTCGTTACTTTTTATTTTTAATTAATTAATTAAAAAAATACCGGTAAAGTTACTTTTATCTGGTGAAATTATATTCTGGCGCTCATATGCAGGCAGGCTGGTGTTAAAAGATTGTTTGACTAACTTCGTGGCTTTTTCCCCTAGTTATTCTTCGTTACAGTGTCATGATCTAAACTTAAACTGAATCTCAATAATTAATGATCTCATAAATAATTTTAAAACAACGCCAAACAATTTTTTTCTTGTAGTATATTTAAAGAAATGTTTAAACCTACATACTAAAAGAGGCCAAGTTGTAATGCTGAAGTTTAAAATATTTAGTTGAAAATATGAAATATCATTGATATATCAGCTTAAAATATGACGCTACTATACTTCCACTTTAGCGGCCTCTTTCAAACAAACGTTATGAAACATAGATTTCTCATATTATTTATGTAGCAAAAGGTTAGTCATATCAAAACTAGCAAAGACTTGCATAATTTCATATATTTCCAAGTATAAGAAACTATTTCCAAAGTGAATTTTCTCTTTGCGGTATTTTCCTTACCATTTCTAGTAGAAACCAGAGTGAAAATACCTGTCATAATTTTGAAGGCTGTTTATTTTTAAATTTGTTAGTATTGACCCACCCACACACGTTTACAAGTGCAGTGCTAAAGACCCACCAGCCCACCCATAATATACGTTCAGTTGTACAAATGAATACAAATAGAGATGTTCATAGAGAGATATTCATTGGTTGTACTCATGCGCCCACCCACCTATACACGTACAGTGGTACTTATACATATATATGAAGTATAAGTATACATGTCTATGAAGCACTGTATGTGTATAGGTGGGTGGGTTAATACTACTGTACATGTAAAAGTGGGTGGGTGGGCCACTACCACTGTACGTGTATAAGCGGGTGGGTGGGTCACTAGCACTGTACGTATATGAGTGGGTGGGTGGGTCGATATAATTGTACGTGTAACAATGTGTACCACAAGTGAACATGATATTCAACAACAATGAAGCAAAGACATAGCATAGCAATAATGTGTTGTTCCATCAACGTGTATTACTAGATGTTAGACCTATATCAGAACTTGCCCTAGGGATATTAACACACTCCCCCTAACCAACACATACGAGGCTGTTATATTAGATCCCTTACTCCAGTCACTTATATCCTATGTATCATAACCACGAGGCGGTTGATTGTATATCCAAATAACACAACTTATTTGGATACACAATCAACCACTTCTTTTAAGTTTTTCTTTTACTATGCATTTTATTTATAAAGCAACCATATAAATATTATTAAAAGTTATCAATTCTGAACTGGAACAAATATAATGTATGATAAAAATTTTAAACAATTTAATTGGCATGGGAAAACTACTGTAGAATAATAAGTGATAAATGTCACAGATAACATTTGAATATAACATATTATGTTGGTATTCAAGGTGCAATGTGTGTTATTGATTGAGAAGGAAATTAAAAGAAAGAAAATATTGGGAGAGCTGGTGGCTGAACGATCTAGGTGTCTGAGGTTCGAGCCTAAGTATAAATAGTGCAGGTTCGAATCCTGGTCTGTTCCTAAATGTATTATCAATAATATTAAACCTTGTAAAGAACTGGTTCTTCACCTTAATCTGTCGGTTTTATTTCCCCGCACAGATGAACAGTCTATGGTGAAAGAGCTGAGGAAGTTAAAAAGGATATATTAACCTCTCCTTAAGGTTAAGGCTGTTTGATCATTTAATTTTTTTTTAATTTAAAGTTTTAGTCCCTCATGAATAATTAATTTGAAAAAAGTTCAAAGTGTTTTTCTTTATATGTATAGCCACCTAAACTGGGTGATTTGGCCTTTCGTGGTTCACAGCTCGTTAAGATTACGAGCATTATACTTTATTAAAATATTTTGGGAATATAGCCGATGAAAATTGGTAGGCAAACTAGTAAGATTGAACAAATACATATTTTAATTGTAACTAATTATTTTAATATACATAACATCCAAACAAATCTTCAGTTGAAATTTATACAATCATCTAAAGCATAAAAAGTAGTTTGATAATATGTAAAAACTGCGTTGCTATAGTTTACTATAGATGAGTTATGTAGTTTTATATAATTTGCGGTGTGGGGTAGGTGGGAAAGTGAGGGAGGGAGAGTGGAAGTGAAACACGTTGTATGTGTGTTAGTGAGGCATGCTCTTTGCTACTCCTAGTGACAGTCGCAAGAAATCTTTAAAATTCCTTGGATCACTCAACTGGACAACTGGAGAAACACTATTAAAAACAGTTGAATCAACGTGACGTCGTAAATTGCTAATTTTAAATTGAAATGTCATCCATTGATATTTACTTCGTCACCGCCCGGACCACTTAACTGGCAGTTATTTTCTGGCCTAATTAACTAAATGGAGTATATAGAGAGTTGATATAAAAAGCTAATTTTATGTAATCCGGTGTGCAGTTAATGCTGCCAGCTCGCCATCTCTAACTGGTCAACTAACATTACAGTTGAGATACATTAGCGGTGTTTACGAGTGGACACTCATACAATGTAATTAACATTCTACTTGTTACAAAGTGAAATAATTAGTACACATTATTTACATAGTATATATGTATACATACTTCCATTAACTATTTAAACGTTACTTTGATTATAAATAATACATTTAGAGACTGCGCCTATCCTTCTTCTGCATAAACAATATATATATAGTTTATGTCTCCAAATACATTTATGGTATTGAAAAAATTATAGCACTTTTTCCACTTTGATGTGTATAAAGTTTCAAATTTCAGATTTTAAGTATATTATTGATTCAATACCAATTAACTCATTAAAACTTACCTCTAGTCACCAAACATTTCAGTTGCTTTGAGTACATGACAGTACAACATTTTTATATAGTCATAATGTTTTTAAATTGTCTCTTCTCTGTTGAGGTCTAAAGTTTTCTTTGATCACGGTGTAATAATTTTGGTAAGAATTGATAGAAATATTTTATTGTAAGCGTTAGGCTGAGAACCCTCTTAATATTTTGGACACGGATCTCAAACGCCTTTTGATCTTTTCCCGATGGTTCTAGGATTTCTCAGAAGTATCAAAGCTCTGATATTTTTTCGATTTCTCTGTTTTTTTTTTCGGGTTCGCAGTTGTTACTCATGGCTTTGGTTTTTGAGAAGGATAAACGTAGCCTGAGTTTTTCTGCGCATTCCTTGAGAGTTTAGTTTTGAGTGGTTGCCTCTTGTTTGTTTTCGGTGAGGATCATTAATTTTGATTTTACTTTGATGGTAAAATTTCACCGGTAATAATTTCGCTTTGAGCAATAGTCTGCTCTTCAATTTGAGGTTATGTGAACTGAATTTAAAAACAAAGACACTATAAAATCATGAAATATGTTAAGCCTGTAGAGGTGAGTATGATAAATATAAAACGTATCTAAAATGTTAATCAGGATCGTAAAATAAACTATATACAGCTTTTTAGCAACCATAAATAGTGGTCAATAAAAATTATTGTACTCTGATTGGTAGAAATATTGTTAGAAGTCTCGAATGATGTAAAAAAAACGTCAAATGATTGAGGATTTGAACAAATATCTGTAAAACTAAATAATGCTCTATAGGGTAAAAGTTCTAGAATTCTCTAATTGGGAATAAGGAAATATTTAACCGAATTTGAAAGTGATCACAGTTAAAATAAAATATCTGGCCATTTTCATTGTTAGGTAGTTTTCTTTGTACAGTTAGGATATTTAAAGCGGAATCACAAATGTTAATTCTTGTGCCAATTCGAAAATAGAAAAAACACGATATGATTGGCAACAAAATTGAAATAATATTATGTTTTAATCTTCAGTTACGTCATATTAGGTCGTATATGATATAACTAGAAAAAATGACGTCAGCATAATCAGCTAAGTGCTTGTCACTACTGACGACAAGGTGTTCAGGAAATGTCAGGCTTCTAATAGAAAGTTATGAATAGTCACTTCTATTCCAACATAGTTCTCAATTTAAAAAGATGACAACTATCAATTAATTTATCAAAAGTATATCTAAACAATATTAAAATCTTTACCATTCTGGGATTGTGTAGTCTTTTGTAACGTACGCTATTAGCAGTTTAAAAACATTACATCCATAAAGGAGTATCGATGGTTCAATTCTTCGTGCTGTTGCAATAGTAACTTATTTCTTTGTGTTTGGATCGTAAAAATCACATACTTAATTTAGTTGTAAGGAGAATAGCCTTCCATTAAAAAAGAACCAAAATGAACAAGGCCACCTGAATATCCCGCAGATGCCCCGCCCGAAGTTCGAGTATATATAGCAGGCCGTGGCCAAGTGTCGGTATCAGTTCTTGTACCCCAAGCATCTGAACTCTCATCACCATGGTTTCCTGCAAAGTTCTTGTGAGTGTTTAGATTTTATTTTATAGTCAAGTAGAATTTTTCTAAAGTAAATCTTCCGTTTGAAAAGGTTATTTTAAGTTAGCACAATTAGTGTAATATTTATATTACACAAAGAGTTTGTTTATTATATTAATTTATTTTACTGATTTAAACGTAAGATTTATAAAATATTTTAGATAAGCAACCAGATTATTATCTACTATGAGAATGTTTTTCTTGACAATTTAAAACCTTTAACCTTTTTTACCTACTTTATTTACGGAAATATATACATTTACACTATAAAAATGAACTAGTGTCTGTAGAGAATGAAATCCATTATATATTTTCTAGTTTGCAGTTAAAGGTATGAAAATATTTGTTTGAAATATAGACCTCAAGCCACTTATGTCTTGTTCTATATTTGGTACATTGGTAGAGAGAATTATCTCTAATTCGCCCAACATGCATCATGCATTACTATATTAAATAAATAATTTTTTATATATTATTAAATAATACATGAAATAAAATTACAAATAGTTGATTTTTTTTTAGAATAACGTGTTTGGTTTCATGATAAACCTTTTTTATTATTTTTTTATTTCTTATGTGACAGATATACTAAGTTAGTACAAAGTAAAATAAGAATGCATTCCTGAATGACGCCTGCGTAAAACACTTTTAACTTCAGGACGAAACTGAAGTCTGATTAAAAGGCCTAACTAATGACATTATTTTAGGATTTAATTAGTTTAGGCAGTCAGAAAACTTGGTGATTTTCTAGACGCATTTCTAGAGAATTTCCGAATTGGAGATTGCTGTTATGATCTTATTTTAATTACTTATATTATCTAAATTGTACGTTTATCGTCGTGCAATCTCTATTTACATTTTTGGAGTAGTGGATGACACCAATTACAATTTCTCATGTGTAATATAAACATTTATTTTATATATTTATGTATTTCTAAAATAATGAAGTAAAATATTGCTTGAATTTCCCAATAGTGTTGACTACCCCGGGTTTAAAAAAACATATGTTTTTAAATATTAATATAATATATGGGAGATAGTAGGCCTACATGAAGAAAAATAGAACTCGGTTAACGCTTCTTCTAAGAAAGTCGGACAGAGTAATGTCTTTTTAAACTGTTTGTTGGTCCAGCTCACAATAAGTTAAACAAGCTCAATTTATGAATTTTAACTATGGATGACCTGAATCTCCTTCAAATAATGAAATTTAATAGTACTTAACCAGACTTAACAAGACAACTGTAACAAAAGAGTGACGAATAATGACATGAATTATGTATTAAATACAAATAGCCTAAAAGAAATAATTAAAAAGAAACGAAAATAATCAAATAACATTTAAGTTAATAATATGAAGGTAGTGAAATTAAAAATAAAACCTATGTTTCTGTGAAACTCACAATATTGAAAAAGATTTTTACTATATTCACATTTTAGTTTTTTTACACTTTTATTAATGTTTAGTATTATAGAATGATTGATATAAGGTAAATAATATTATACTTTCTTATTTTGACATTTCAAAGAACTTTTGTACATAAGTGTATTTGTTTCAGCTCGTCCTGCTGGTCGCAGTCGTAGTTGCAGCGATGGCCGAAGAGGCTAAGAGGGAGAAGAAGCAGGCTTTTGCCTACTCTACCGGTAATTCATAATAATAACTATTCATTTCCAGCATAAAATTAATTTGTACTATAACCTATTAAACAAAATTATAAATCATGTTATAAATGATAGTCATAAAACGTAAAGTTTCCTGCAAATTATATTAATTTTTATTCTTCAGTTAAATTTGTTAATTTAGTGGTAAAAAGTAATGGATCGAGAACCGGTACCTTGGGGGACACCAATAATCACATTTTTATCTTTTACATTTTCATAACCAAACTTAAGTCTTAAGCACAAGAAGTACAGTTTATTTTATACAACAAAATATGAGAATATTACTATGAAAATGTTATTGTTTATCAGCCTCAAATATGCACTTGAATGGTAGTAAAAGTGGTTTTTCGTAAAATATTTATCTAATGTATGTGTCAGGAGATGGTAGAGATGTTATATTGTAATTGTTCATGTATTATGAAATTAATATCCATTAATGAATTAAATAAGAAGCTTCATTATATTTTCTTATAAAAACGAATGTATATTATCTTAAATCAACAAGTTAATTGGTATTGATGACTAAAAGACAACATTCTTACTATTGGTAACCCTTAACACAATGAATAGATATTGTGAATAGCAACACTTAACACAAATTGCGTTATAAAATAATAATTTTGTTTCAGCCTACCCCTACTCTGCCGCTTACCCCTACTCTGCCGCTTACCCCTACTCTGCTGCCTACCCCTACTCTGCTGCCTACCCCTATTCTGCTGCCTACCCCTACTCGGCTGCCTATCCCTACTCTGCTGCCTACCCCTACGCAAGGTACCTCTACTGAACAGCTCAACAAGATCAACATCTAAGTCTACTTTCTGACCACTTTTGTACTAAAAATTCAAAATTTCAATACTTAAATAAACTATAAGTCCTACTATTGCTATGCGTTCTTTTATCCCTCCTATATTCTATTTCGAAAATGTAAGTGAATTTTATTCGTTAAAATATATGGTTGTTCATGTATAAGAAAACTTCTGATCAAATTAAATGTTCATTACTTTCCACGTTCCATAAAATGGAACAGTGTTATAAATGAAATAAATCTGATATCATGGTGAAATTAACATGCCCTTAATAACAAAGAATTACTGAATATAGTGAGTATAAATGGCTCTTTAAAGTCGATGTGAGAGCTACTATAATGTATAAACAATTAAAAAGTATATAAAATCAATAAATATAGTAGTGGCTAGCATATTTATACTTAAAAACAAAATTAATGAGATTTTTATTAAAAGTACCCTCAAACTCACATTTTATCCCGAATAGTATTCTATAGCTTGTGACAATATATATCACTGTCATTTTATGGTTGAGAAATAATATAGAAAAGTTCGAATAATTCAATTTAAATCTCAACCTTAAACTAGTTTTTCTTTTTTGGAAAAAATTCAGCAATAAAAATATCGAACTTATTTTTTTACTTGCAACATGAGTATTACAGTATTGCAACTGAAATTGTTGGGTAAAAATATAACATTTCTTGTAGCTAAGAGTGAACTCTTATTTATGAAGATTTACCATCATAAATTAATAGAAACATATATATTTTTTACTAAATCTGTTATTATGGTTATTAGATCTGTCTATTCCTCTCACTACTGAGTAATGTACACTTTTCTTGGGTATCACCAACGATCTGCTTCTTCTAATGGTACATTCTGAAAGAGGAGGAACATCTTATCGACCGAGACGCAATGGCTGTGCAAGAATGTGAAAGAATGGCATATGTTCAATAGTCAGCCTGAGACATTCCAAATTTGAAATTGTCAATGACGTTATACATAAATATATCCTTAAGACGAATAATACATTACTGAATTAACATGAACTATTTATTACCAACAAAAGAATGCTTGAAGACCTGCAAAAATCTAAGCGCGATGAAAAAATCCCCTCTTTTATAGTATAGGTTACTTACAGTACATATAAATTAAATGATAGGGATGAAATATATATATATATATGTATATATATAATTTTTCATTTAATAATTTTTAATTTAAAAGATTTATTGTACCTTCATCACATGTTGACCAATAATTCTTTATGCATAGGCAAGTGTTTGATTACATTTATACATAAATGTATTTTTAACATCTCACTATGAGAATCTACCTTTTCAATACAAGTTTATAACTATTTAAACGTGAGTTTTGGCTGTAAACCAGCTACTTGGGGACAAAGTGTTGTGGAGATAAGCGATATGTTCTGTGCAAGGTTCTCTTAATACCATCATGGCGTCCACTCAGTGGTTGCCATCGACGTAGACACTACTAGATAAGTCTGGGGCGTCCGTGTTGGGTGGCAGTCAGAGTCAATATGTTGTGTGGGGGAGAGAACGGAGTATCAGGCTTGATAACTAGTTGAAAATCAGACCAACACTACGTTTGCCGGATTCCACGTAAAGCTGCAGGTCCTTTGATTGCCCTGGATCATACTGCAAAGTGACAGCAACTAAAATATCAATGTTTTCTAATAAGTTTTGGACTATATTCCACGTTGTGTGAACACTGAACAATATAGAGTTACAATAAACCATATTACTACAATAATATTCTAGATTAATATTATTTATTAATTCTTTGTGATATTTATTCATTAAATTAAGGAATTGTTGGTCAACAACTTAGTTTAAAGTAAAAATATGAATGATTTTTATCTCAACAAAAATAAATATAGTACTTCAGCGTGAAAAGCTTTTTATTGTTTTTTTTTTAAACTATAAGTAATTTGTTTTAGAGATCTAATGCCTTTTGGTTTAATAACACTATACAATTGCATTGGAATAAGAGTAATGCTACATTATTTCGGAAGTTATGGTGATAGTAAAAATGTTAAAATTACCACAAAAATCCATGTTTTAGTTATTATTAGAATTTATATAGTATATGTTTTATGCTCAAATTCAAAATGTCTTTTCTAAAACTAATGCACAAAATCATTTTAATGTCATGATATACAGTATAGAAATGGTTTATACCTTTTAATAAACACAAATAATTTATCACAAATCATATTAATTTTTATATCCTAGCTAGTATGAAACCCGACATTTATAATACTAATAAATCTTTATATTTCTGTTAATTACATATTTACAACAACGTTTAATAAAATTAAAAACGTTATACATAAAATATTAAAAATTGGTTGACCTTTTGTTCGCATAAAATAGGACTTAATATCAGTTTAGAGGCTCCTTAAAAATACCGCTCAATAAGCGGAGCGATATAGATTAAAAAATGCTACTTTATCTCTGAATATAAATAATATTTTAGTAAAATAAAATCTTGCACTCATCTACATTTATTTGGCCATTCTAAAAAATAACTCAAAAGCATTCCTGAACTGAATACAAAAATAACTCTGATTATCTTATAAATAAAATAACAATTTATACATCCAATTTCAATAACGACTAAAAAATATTTGAAAACACTTATACTAGAATTATTTACATAATATTAACAATATCATTAAAATTCTGTTCAACTAATTACTTTGGAAAAATCCTAGACAATTTCGAATTATATTAACAATTTCGTTATTTTATTCATTACATTTGTTCTGATTTCTTAATGTTAGCAAGCAACGGATGAATTTAGAAAGGCAAAAGAAATGTTATATGTTGTAAAATGAAATTATTTGATAAGTACTCAAGAAAAACTAGTTGTACTACCTACCTGTCAATTTTGTTTTGCTATCAAAAACAAAAACAGGTAAATAAGACATCGTTCTTAAGTTTGGAGAATTTTTTCACGATCCCTCTCTCCTTTCTCCACAAATCGTGGCATTGCTAAACTGGACTCCACGAAGCTTCAGGCGTGAATTAAGTCTAGCTCATCCACTAATCCCTTCCGAGCCAAGTCTCTGGCCGGGGTCCTATTCAGGAAATACCTTCTTAAATTACCCTTTATAAAACTAAATCCAATCCCCGTCATAAAGTCGAACATGCCACATCCATTAACCTTGACATTTTTACAATCCTAATGTTTTTACAGCTATTGTCCCTCATACCTGATGGAATTACTGCATCAATCGAAGTACTAATTTAAAAACCAACATGGCTCTGTTAGACGAAAAAAAATCGTTTCAATTTTAAAGAATAATATTTACTTTACACAACCTGAAAGAACTCCAAGAACAACCAAGGAAGCCAACGCACACGTCCTGCGTACAACTGCTTTGTCACTGGTCTAGTCAGCTGCTAAATATAGTTCTCCCGTATGGCTAAATAGTTTTAGCACTAAAGCTATTGATGTCCAACTTAATAGGCAGTACAAGTAAACGTCACACAACACAAATATAATATGACGTTAACTTGTACTGTATGTGTACCAACACGTATTATGCTAATTATTTAACTCAATAGGTTCATGATACCTGTTAATGGCACTTTCATGTCAACTCTACTTCCTTGGCTCCCCCAGAGATATGACGTCAGGAGGCACAGAAGAATTCAATAAGATCTTGAATGCCCCGCACCTCCCCATTACACAGGATCTCCCACGTCAGAACGGTCGTTTAAAATCTCGAAACCCACTCTACGACACTGCTTTCCAGTTGAGCAGATCAAACATCTCGCCCAATACTTGCTGGGCCGTAGCATGGAACGTTTTGATGGACGGAATAAGCTCCTTATTAACGATCCATCAATACCTGTAGGTGGGATGAACCTCCCTGGTAGGGAGTGGACACTCTTGAATCGGTTCCGAACTGGGAAGATGTATCTACTGGAAGTTTAAATGGGTATTGACACTAGATCAGTCATGTGATTGTGGGGGGTCTATCCAAACATTGCATCACATAATTACAGAGTGGCCCATGCGCTCTTTTACGGAGGGATTAGCCAGCATAAACAGAATCAGTGAGGCAGGTCTTAAACGGCTCGATTCATTATTTAATATGTATAGGAGTCCTCTTTAAATGTTTATTCAATGAACATGCCATGACTTTTGGATCTTTATCCAAATATACCTCACAGCTTGAAAATTAACAAATGATAGCTGACAACAAGCCATACGTTATATGTATATATACTCTTACATATATACTCTATACAAAGCTCTCAATATAATTATGTGACGAGAACTGAACTCTCAGTGTAAGTAAGTATTTAATGAGATTAAACGGAATCCAAACTTCAGGGTGTCTCAAAAAAATGTATACATATTTTGAACGTATATATTTAATTGAGTAAAACATTTAAATATCCTATCCAAGATATATACATATTTTGACTGAAATGTTCTTGAAGGAAACACGTATATGTTGTTGAAACATATATATGATGGTTGGGTTAGAGATAGTGCTGGTTCGAATTCGGCCTTGACAGGAAGATTTATTAGTAATATTCACCTTCTACTGTACTGGTTCGCCCCCTTACTGTCTGAATAAGTTGATCGCACAGATCAATAGTCTATGAGGAATGGACAGAGTAAGGTTAAGAAGGATGCCGGCCTCTTCTTAAAAAAAAGAAAATAAAACTACTTACAGATTGAAAATCAATGTCACCTGACAACCTAAAACAGCTGTGTCAGCTGATAATTTAAAATGTATTATTTTTAGCATGAGACTGACATGGCTGAAGTTTATCGAGATCCCTTACTATAATACAATTAGTTTTACAATCTATATTATTAAATTGTGGTAGATTAATTGAAGGCAATGGTCATAAATTTGAATATTTTAATTTGTACTGTATTACAAAACACCACATTATTTAGTACCTAAACATGTCCCTCTAATAAATATATACTTTTTAAATGGGTTTACATATTTTTAAGACTACGCATTACTCAGTATTTATTTTATGCAAAATGCTGCAACGAGTAAGATTACTTAATAAGTTAAAGAATGTTCAAATTAGGTCTTTTTAGAAATGTCCCTTCATATGGTAAAGATTGTCTACCAAGTTTAAAACAAAACTAAACTTACAAACAATATACCTTTGTTATTGGTTACGTGGTTTTGACCTACAAGAAAATAATAAATGTCATATCTTTAATTTTCAATCGGTGCCTTCTGGTGTGTAGGTTAGGTTAGGTTGTCCACACTTCCACCATGGGTTGTTCGGTTAGGTTAGGTTATGTTTGTTTAGGTTATGTTAGGTTGTCAACACTTCCACCATAGGTTGTTAGGTTAGGTTATCTTTGGTTAGGTTAGGTTATGTTTGGTTAGGTTAGGTTAGGGGATTCTAGTTATAACACCGGCCGCTTAAGCCTAAGTTCTAAGATTATGTTTGGTTAGGTTAGGATTATAAAAAGAGTTGACCTGTAACTTGCTTATTTACGCTTTATGTATTCATGTGAACTTTCTAACTTCTTTTGACGATTAATCATAGCTAAACAAATGCGGGGTCATTCCTAAAATACCCTTTAAAGTTGTTTTAAAACAAATAATGTTGCATTAATTTAAAGAGTGGTTGGAAATGAGATGGGGGCAGATATGACCTTGGTACGACTTTGCATTTGGCTCACCATGCACAAAGAAGGACAAGGTCACCTAAATTGCATCGAAACCCCGCCCAAGTAAGTTGTATATAAACAGGTATCTCGCCCTTCTAACGTATCAGTTCTTGTACCCCCAAGCATCTGAGCTTTCATCACCATGGTTTCCTGCAAAGTTCTTGTGAGTATGAAGAAATCACTTCTTGATTGTTGACTGATATAAGAAACATTATTAACATACTCAACTTAATTACTTTAGTTTAAAAAAAGAGTCCCTTTTTTACATATTTCGTGTTAAAACCATAAACCTTGAGGCAGTCATAGTTCCAGATAAGATTTTATATTACAGTGCCAAAATATGTATATTAACTTGTCTAGCACATAAAGTGTAGAAGACGTTAAAAGGAACTTCTCATCCTTAACTTCAGTTGATAAAATAGAACATAAGTTGTGCTGATGTCTGTTCAACTTCGAATTACGTCTTATATAGTTAAATATTCTTGTGAATATGTTTTAACTTTAAATCGATTCATACCATAAATCAATATAGTTGAAAGTCCACATTGAAATGATACAAACAATTATACAATTAATTATTTCGGGTCAATGACATCTAAAAATATACAAGATAAATACCACTGAATTACTGATCACAGTTTCTAAAAAAATACAAATTTTTGGATCACGAAACGCAGCACAAATATTATTTATAAACTCTTGTATGTGCTGTAAGAAAGTGTTTCAAAATATTTAATCCTAAAGAGCTAAAATATAACAATACCGGACAATCACAACCTTTGTAACCTTTCACTATACGAAGAAGAGAGATTATGAATTGTAAAACGAAATCACTCAAATTGAAAACATACCACATATTTAAAATAGTAAATATATTATTCTCGATGTCACAGTATTTAGTAAATCAACGATCTAGTTTAATTAATATCATTTTAATCTCATATCAAAAGGAATCATATTAAGATTTTATTGTTTAATGTTATTTTCATATAACACAACCTAATACAATTATAATGTATCAAAATTCGATTAAATAGATTTTTAGGACGGTAATTTTTTTCTTACTACAATGTTTACTGTCGTCACGTAAGAAAATCTAAATATAAACAAATACATTTCACAACTGGAGTATCACAAAAATAGATAACGATACAGTACTAACAAATAAACAGGAAAACAAAACATATGTTACATAAAATAAGTAATTAAGCTGTAACAATAATATGAATTTAAAATAAAACAATAACAATGAAACAATAATATAAAACAACTCTAAATTTTGTCCAACAAATTAAATAAATATTCAACGTTGGGCTAAAAAAACCTAAATCTAAACGTAAAAATTATCCCCTTGAAACACACAACAAATATGATAACAAATATTGCACATGAGGACACATATGATGAAACCACAAAATATAAACATAAATAACAAATATAAATAATCAGTGAAATAGTAAATATTTTACTTAATGTTAATTTAGTGTTCACTTTAAAAGATACTAGCTGGAAGTATCTAATATTTGTTAATAGTTGAGTTATTAACAATGAAACTATTAAAAATGTCCAGCTGGTCCTGCTGGTCGCAGTCGTAGTTGCAGCGATGGCCGCTGAAGAAGTCAAGAGGGAGAAGAAGCAGGCTTTGTTCTACTCTGCTGGTAAGTTTGATCAATGCTAAGTTGAACCTCAATACATGAGAAAGTGTACTTGCATGTTTACACATATATTTCATGGAAATTTTCCATTAAACCTTCCATTTTCAAGTTTGTAAGTATCCTTTCTAAAGTTGTACTGTCGAAATTAATTTTTAATAGTTATAAACTGATGATTATATTTATTATTTAATCACTTTTATGATTCTCAGTGAACAATTATATTGTTTTCGTAGCACCCCATAATCGTTTATCATGGTAATCTATTCAAATGGTATAACCAGAATCTGCACCTGAGAGGTCAACTTTTAAATAATCACACGTTTAAAGAATTATTCTCTTTTAAAACCAAATACGTGAACGAAGTACAGTAATGAAATATCACTTCAAATTATGAAAATGTTCAGAGAATTATTGAACCAGTATTTTAATAGCATTAAATTATTTCTACTTTTCATCAAGCACAGCAGGAAATAACTTTTTTTTCAAACCAAAAGTATTTTTTACAAACATTGTTCCATAAAGTACTAATTAGACTTTTTACAAAATATACTTCTCAGTCAAGAAAACACAATAACTTAATCATATCAATAACAGTCATAAACTTAAATAAACGTATTTATAAAAAGTCATAATACACAAAGTTTTATTTTTGGTTTAGTTTAACCCCATTGATGTTGAGAGTCCCTTGGTTGCATTGACTAAGCTGGCATACAAAGTATCTGACAACTTAGGCTTAAGTGTAAAGCATATAAGTAAGTTTAAAAGATAAACAACTTATCTATTTAAAAAATAAGCTAAGTGGTTTATACATATTACATGAATTACAGAAGCTGAATGATCGTGTCTTTTTCAGCTTACCCTTACACTGCTGCTGCCTACCCCTACTCTGCTGCCTACCCCTACTCTGCCGCATACCCCTACTCTGCTGCTTACCCCTACTCAGCCGCCTACCCCTACTCTGCCTACCCCTACGCCAGGTACCTCTACTAAGCGGACTCCGCTAGATTCTACAGCCTCAAGTCAAACTAATACAACGCCGTATTATTTTTAGAACAATGTAATTTTTTGGGTATTTTATAATTACACACCTTGCTAATAAATTCTGTTCCTACAAATAGTGTCAATATTATTTTTACCATATTTTTGCACCAAATTATGTAGTAATTTCAACTGTTATTTATAGTTTTTATTGAATCTTGGAGGGTAATAAAATTATTATTGCTTTCTCGAGAGATGACGCATTATATAAGGCATCTCAGTATCTCGAGTAAACTCAAAAAAAAATAATAATAATAGAAAAAAATATTTAGAAAAATCTAAAAATATGTCTAAAAACTCCAAAAATATGAAACATTACAAAAACTTCAAAATTTTAAAATCTTGAATAATCTAAAAAATGTGAACAATGTCCATTTGTCAATACATAATCACTCGTCAATATAAGATATTTCCATGATTTATATAACCCACACATAAAACCATATAAGAGAGTAGATCAAAATCTAATTAGATTGTTTCACAGGTGAGTAATGATTGAAGTTTAATCTTTTAACTCACGTCAAGAAATTTGTTCGTAGCGAGGCTACAAAAAATGTACAACTATTCCAATAGATTGTTCTATTCTGTCATTGATTGACTGCCTAAACATTTGTATTGTGAAATGCTTCGTAAATCTTTATCCAAACACAACAAAGGGATGTTCATTTAGGGCGACTTAGGTCTGCCAAACAAACTTAAATTGAATTAGTTTTCTCCTTAAAATAAAGGACCCTGGAAATATCTCAAAGGCGTCCATTAATGTAACTTTCTTTGAGAATAATAAATATTATATTCTGTCCTGCACAAGGCACGATGAAACTGTTCATTTTAGGAATTCTTGTAAACAATGTAAAACCATGAAATTTTGCTAGAAACATAATAAGATTTTAGTCAGTGTCTAACAAAATCTAAAACAATACTGATTTCTCTAAGAAAACTGTAATAAGATCTACAAACTCGTCAAAGTTATTAAGTTTTCTGTTAGATAAGAATTGAATCTACTTTCTTCAACTAGTTATTAAAATGAAGTCAGTCTAAAGTTAACTTCACTCCAAGATATTGCTGTTGGCAAATTTAAAATGCGCACCGTTTTAAAAAGTTTTTAAAATTGTTGAGATTTTACTTTTATTACTCAATGAGCTGAAACAATATCAAGATTAGAATTTATGCTCTAAAATTGTATGACTGATTTGTTTCATAGGTTAAATGTGCGTTATATTTTGTGTTACTATTATAATAATAATCCAAAATAATAATTATCTATTATTATTATTACTATTTTTAGCATCATCAAGACGCCTATCGTAGAGATACGAATGAATATAAGGGGCTAATGAATGTGACGAGTGTAGTCATTGTTACTAAGGTCAACTGTTCCTCAGAAATGGCCATTTATCAATAGCCCAAGAGCCAGGGAAACTAAGGGACCTACAGCTTTACGTGGATCCGAACCACGCGGTAGATTGTCCTTACTTTTAGGTGAGTGACAATCCGCATACTAAGGTTTCTTCCCCAAAACAACATCTGGACCCTGACTACCACCCAAAATGGACACCCCAGACTTCTGTAGTAATGTCCACGTTGATAGCAACCATTGAGTGGACGCCATGTCGGTAATAAGAGGACCAAGCATGTAACTTATCGCCAATCTCCTTAACACTTCTTCCCCAAGTAGCTGGGTTACAACATTGCACCACTAGTACCGACATCAACAGCAAACAAGCAGACAAAAAACAGAATATTAGAAACAATAATTCTATCCTTAGAAATCAGCATCAAAGACAGAGAACATATTTAGAAAACATCTCTTCGTAAAAGATATTGATTTGAATAATGTTTTTATGTCCAGTTTATTTTTTATGTTTAAAATAGTATATTTCGATATTTTTTGCATGAATTTGTTTTGTTGGTTAGTATTATACGGTTTCTTAGTATTACAAAAAATACGTGTATATTTTTATTATTGGAATAATAGATCACTATTACAAAGGCCACGTTTCTCGATGATAATAAATTATATAATTATTTTCAACCACATGATTAGAATTTTGTCGTAAAAACGATTTTACAAAACACACTCCAGATTATTGCATTTAACTGTCATTTATAATTTTAATTCTATGTTTTGGGTATGTGTGTGTAGTGGTTTATGTGGTGTGGGTGTGCATATATCTTTTCTCTGATTGAGTAGGTTTTGATCATACCTAATTCAATGGTAACTGTAGATATTTTAGAATTGTAATTAATACACCATTAAAAGTTCCCATCACAGTTTAATATTGAAAACTTATATTACATTAGTTTAAGTTTTCCTTCAACTAAAAAGAGATAAAAGCAATGCTGTATTGTAATAGAAAAATTTTTACAGATAAAAAAATAAACTTGACAGGTTTTTGGAATGAAAATATTTATCCACTGAAAGTTCTAAATAAACAAACTCAGACAATGAACTGGTTAACGCCCATCGTTCAAGGCCAGGAGGACGAAAACTGGCTAAAAACCTGATCCGATGGATTCTTATTTTTCTTTTCCAAATTATTACTAAACTGTTATCGATTCATTATACATGCTGATCGATGGCCCACACCAATTAAAACGCTTTTAGTATATTTAAAACACCAAATAATTACATAAATCAAAATTCTTGACATTAAATGCAATTAAAGTGAAAAACTGTGATATTTCGGTGATTGGAATTTATAAATGGCGGGAAATTATAAAACGCACGGTCTTTCCACGAAACAATTTTATCTGTACACCATATGTTTCCAAAACTGAAATGCAGCCTTTCTTCAGACAGTAAAAAATGTTAAGAATGCTACTGTATAAAAAAGCTATAATAACCCCGCTTACACCTGCAAGGTAAAAATACAGAGTTCATTCTTAAACGACGGAACAGTTCTTATTTAGTATATTTTTACATGTACTAACAAAATATAAGACGCAAATATGTGAATAGGCCCTCCCCTACCTTCTTAACACAGTTTAATGTTACCACTGAGGAGTTTATACTGTATATGTTTTTAAGTCTTCTCAGAAATTGTCAGTTTCAATCGGCTGTTCAACATTTTCAGTACATTATATGTAAACATTTTTATCTATATTTTATGTATAGGTTTACATGAATGTATATTTATATAATACAGTCGTGGAAACTTGATTACAACGACGATTTCTGTGATAAGCAAACAAAATTGGGTAAACATTTAAAAAGACAACTTGTGGTTTTTTTTCTAATAAAACCTCAAATAAAATTGCCCAATTATAAAAGAAAATAAAACATATTTTTTAGAAAAAGTTAATTTGTCCCTAAAATGTGTTTTATTTTACCCTTGAAAACTCGACCAGTTTAATAAGTAATTATATTGATAATTGGTTAGTATGGTGTAGTGGGTGCTAAAACTGTGCGGATTGTGTCCCGATCACTTATATCGAGAGGGATTAAACTAACATTAAACTTGTTGGCGTCAAAAATGTACCTAACAAAACCTGACTAACCGAACCACCTAACACTGTACGTAACCCGCAGCACGCGCTTAATAATGGTCAGATGGTAGGACTTCCAAGTAAATATCGTCCCCATAGAAAGCATATCAATAGTATGATGCAAATAAAATTAAATGTTAAAATATTTTTCGAAATATTTCCCAAACTAGAATTTGACATATTTAACTATCTAACCCCGTTTTACTTTCGTTTTTATTCGTTAAACCTGAAAATTTTAGAAGTAGTTTTTGTAAATCAATTCCTAACATTGAAACATGTTGTCTGTAACGTGAGGGGGTGTAGAATGGAATTTCTGAATACTTGAGTTATCATATACTTGGGTAGGATTTTAGATTTAGGTATCAATAAAAAAGCCAAACTATGAAACCATTTCCTTGCAGTCACATTATCACATCGAATACAATGGGAGTATTTTTTATGCCTTACCTACACGGCTGTGATACTGAACAAAATGGGCCCTATTTATAGTATTCAAAGCATATGAAGTATCGAGCTTGTCAGTGAGCTGAAAATCAGACCACTGCTACGTGGTTCGGATTCCATGTAAATATCCTCGGTTGTCCTGACTATTGGGCTATAAATAAATGGCTCTTTATAAGGAACAGTGGACCTTAGTTACTAACAATGACTTCACTCATTAATCTACATTCACACTCATTCACCCCTCATATTCGCTCATATCGGCACCAGTGGTGCAGTGCTGTAACCCAGCTACTTGGGGACAAAGTGTTGTGGAGATTGTAGACGATAGGATATATCCTCAGTCCTCTTAATAAGTAGTAATTTCTAAGGAACAGTCGACCTTAGTTAGTAACAATGACTACACTCATTCGTCTACACTCATCATCCTCTTAACTCTCCCATTCCTTGACGAACATATCTTAATAATGAATAATAAATACTAGTTTTATCTGGATGCTTAAAGTTCTTTTGAGTACATCCTTTTTTAACTTATTTAGTTAAGACTGGGAGTATTAATTAATCTTGTGTGCAATAATTTTGTAACTGTTATTTTTGTAACTATTATTTTTTTGTACTTATTATATTTTTTAACTATTATTTTTTTAATGGGACAAAAACACTGTCTACGTTTATAACTACCAACACTGATTTGTAGTGTTCTTATTACAATCCAGGAAACGATTGGAATTCTTAATTTCGTTATTAGTATCCTGCCCACGTGACGTAAGATCAGTTACTTTGATATGGAAACTAGTATTAATACCAGCTAACGTTTCCTAAAATATCACTTCTGTCTAACCGAAGGTAGTCAGTAAATAACGCCATCGGACAGCCGATAAACTACATGTATATTTGCATACCCAACCTAAATCTCCCCTCCAACGCCAGTACATCAGCGCACCCAGTCGTGGCATGCCATAACAGTTTATCATCTGATAGGAAAATATTAACTCAAATATTATTTTATATCAGTACTATTATTTAAACAGTCCTACATTTTTTTGATAATACACGTGATTAGTTTATATTTATGTAGTAAAACAACTAAGCAGGTGACATCTATTTATTTCTAACTAACGTTCCACTAACACGTATTTTTTATTTATATTATAAAAAAATAAAGAAATGTGTATGTACAATACTATACACAGGGTTGGACAATAGTTTGGAGAGAGATTAATAGTTTTATTACTAATTGGATTGGTGAATTTTAAAACTCAACTAACTAAACTAGAAACTAAAAACAAACGTTTAACGTTCTCACTGACGGCCCACAAGGAGTCAGTAGATAATTTTGAATGTAACCATAGCTTGATGTACATACTATTTTAAAGGTCTTAAGTAGTAGAACATCATGCAGCAAATTAGACCTCAAAAGGTTAATCCTAAACAAAATGGCGGCGTACGAAAGTTTAAATACTGATCTTATGTGCAAGTTCAAGAATGGCTTCATTATATTGTAACCATATCTATGAAGTTAAACAATTTCACACATGATTACTGTACACAAACACCTAGTTTAAGATGTATTCGGTGTCCTGCTATTCTTCTATAGGAACGGTCCACGAGGTTCAAAGATTTTAAACCGCCACCACGTTGTAACGGATAAAGCTTTGTAAGTGCGATTTGCGGCATTCTTCTTCGCTTGACCAGCCCTTTGAAATGACAAACATATCAATCTATGCTTATTTTAAAAATGTTCCACTCACTACGCGTGGGCACCATTGGAGGTAGAGAGTCAGTAAAAACGTTATACATTTTTTTTAGTTTCCAATTTTGTTAGTTGAGTTTTAATTCTCTAGTCCAATTAATATTAAAACTATTAATCTAAATTCATATAATGTTCCTGATAGTACACATCGGTTTTCTTAAGCCAGAAGTACAGTCTAAATAACATATAAGAATAAAATGTAATGTACCTCTCTTTGAAAACTAAAAAAAAAGAAACAAGATATTTTCATGTTTGAAAATACAAATCACGCGTGAATATTCAAATTTGGTCGGTGGAAAAAAGTCTATAGTAGTACTGAAGGTTTCTGACGTTATCGTAACTGAGCAACATCAAGCGTGGCTGTTCCTTGGATGGATGACCACATAGCCCGCCTGGCCGGTCACTAGTGGTGGTCCCCAGGATAAGCGTCCGAGAGCTTAGCCCTAACTTAGCTTGGTAAATAAGGCCTTCTCTGACTTTTTATTCTTCAGAGTTCTTAAGGTTACATCTTCGACCATAATACGCTTATTTCAATAACTTTAAAAGGATAATGATGACTTTTGTGATGTTTAATATTGAAAGTAGGTCAAAATTCTGGTATAGTGCAATAAAATTACTTTAAAAACTAACAATTTGTTTTAAAAATGTTCTGTCGATCTCAGCTATAAAACCCCCACCCTCTCCACTCTCCTATCTAATAAATATGACTAGAATGTAGTTGAAAATCCAGAGTTTGTATAAAAAAAGTAAACGTGTTAAATAATGTTGTCTTCTCTAAAATACTAAAATCTGAAACCCTGTGTATTAATATAAAAATATCTTTAATCGAGGAACACCATTTAGATTTGTAAATTAGCTAAACAGATGTTCACTGTACAGTTATCAGATTGGTGTGGTTCAGAATGGCCAGAGCCAATCAGGCTAGGAGGGGAGAAGGGACACAGCTGATTCATTCAAAGACATTGTTGATTGAACTCACCGCCGGTTCAGCGGAGAGAGGCCTTGAACGGATCCTGTTTTGTTCATGTGATTTATCGTATGTCATTAGTTTATGAACTGCGTCGTTGTTTGGGAATCAAAGATACATCCGCATGTCAAGTAAAACAACGCCTTCGCCTTGACCGCTTGTTTACGTTTGACGCCGTAAACCAGCGGTTGACATGGTTTTGTTTACCGTTTACCTCCAGTGAAATACATTTGACATCCCTTAAGGGGGTACTCCAGCCAAAAATGGCGAAAATATCACATTTTATTTAAGTTTATTATCAAAGAACATTTTCTAAACGCCTCTACGTGAAAAAGGCTTTATAAATATTTTTTTAAAATGTATTACGAAAAGCTTGCAACTACATAGTTTCCCAGTTTCGTCTTTAGGAGCACACTATCATTCCATACAGTACTTATCACTATAGTAACATATTATGATAAACTGCACTTTTTTCTTTTTTTTCTTTATTTGCCTGGCATTGGCAACAACGCATTAGTACAAACAACTTTATTATTAAAACAAGTTATATTTAATAATAACTACTTGCAAAATACAGTTGTATTTGATAAGTAAACTAACATTTTTAGTTTTTCCCGTTTTCCGAAAGTATAATTATTGCTTGTTTTCAAGTACAGGGGACAGTCATAGTTCCTTTTATATACCAGATAAAGCCTTCAAACTATTTTTATTTTATTTTCTTTTTTAGGGAATAAAATGTTCTATATTCTGTATTATAGGTTTGTAAAAATATGAAATACAAATTTGTTTAGTAATGAAAACTATAAAATTACAAATTTTAATGAATAGACATTTTCTTAAATTCATAATTCAATTTATGAATGCTCACACGAAATCCCTTCCTACGTTATACATGCATATGTTACTTTCAAAATATAAAAAAAGAAACTTTATATCTAGTTTAGTATCTTAGTTGCAGTTGTCCCAAAAAAACGCTGCTATGAACAAAAATCTACCCCTTTTAAGGGGATGAAAACAATAAGGGATGGAAATACACAAAAAGTTGTTTTATTACCTTCCTAAATACATAAAAGGAATACATTTTTTTTCAAAAATGTAGTAACTTCTTTTTAAGGTAGAGCCCCCTTAAAATAAAGGAAATGTTACATACATTACAAAATGTTTATTTATATTTCGGTAAAACTTTTTTACTCACTAAAACTTTGAGAAATGTACACAAATAAAGGCTGTATTTAAAAATACTGATAAGTATGTATCGACAAGCATGTATAGATTACTACATATCAAATTTCATGTGATGTAAATTAAATAAATTGTAAATATGGAATGTTGAGGTCTCATCTGATTATTTCAGAATTATTTTTGTTACTAGTCAATATTAACCCCAGGAAGATGAAGCTATAGGAATTTTTCCCCGGATTTACCAATTTTTAACAACAAAATTGAAAAAAAAAGAAAATAATTATTTTACACTAAAATAACATATATTACTTGAATATAACGTAGATTTCCACCTAAACCAAAATCTCACATCTATTTAAAGATACGACCAACAGTAACAGAAATATGTAACAACACAGTTAGGCCTAAGCTAACATAGGTTAGGTTAGTTACATGGTATTTGGTATGTACATTTAATCCTTTAATACTACGTAACGTAAAATGAACCTAACCTAGTCGAATACCTCACTTACTATTTGTCGTGGAAAGTCATATTTGTGTAGGAAGGAATAATACAAAATATTAATGAACATACATCTTTTTTTATGTTCTTTTCTCAATTAATTCTTTCTTAAAAATCTGTACTATTTACAGGGTATAAGTCCTATGAATTTGTGTTTGTGGGCTTAATATTAACTAGTTAATGAAACAATAAAATTGGATGGGATACCTATTGTGTTCCATATTTATCAAATGAATTAATAGGCTTGGATTGAAATAGTATGAATCAATCACTTTTTGGTCAGTTTTATTTGAAAAATAAAAATAACTAATTGAGATTGTATTTGATTTTTTTTAGTATTATGCATTTAATGACAGTATAACTAATAATAATAAAGCGGAAGGTTGAGTCAAAATAATTCCTAAGGGCCCTATTATTGTATGTGTGGTAATATATTAAATTAGCAATTAATTACATGAGGTACTTATCGTTGTATTAGCACTGTTAGCGACAGTCTGTGTAAGATTAATTATTTGTGCCAACTTTGATAGAAAATTTACTGTCGGATTCAAAAAGAAATGTACTCGAGTTTGAACCTCTGCTACAAAATAAATACTCATCCGATTTCGTTGTGTCGTACACAAAAATTAGCTTATTCAATTTACGTAATATCGATTAACTTACGTATTTTTTGAAGACTTTAAGAATTGTTGTTGGCGGGTAGAATTAAAAAAACACTTTAACCATACGCGAAGAATATTGTGTTTTTTTAGTCTGGCCAAATTTTAGAATTTTTACTTTTTACATTTTTTTTAACCCTTGGACCATTAAAAATGGCTGATCATACAAACATCGACAACGCGCGTGTGCTGCAGTATTGGCTTCAAGTAAGCATTCGGACTACTGTTTGGCGCATTATTTCTCAGCTATTCGTCATTTCAGCATGTGCTGAAGGAAGACAGAGAGGGGTTGAAGATAGACAAAGAGAGGGAGACCACTGACGCTACCTGTAAAAACTGAGCATTACCTAATTTTAACGAACAGGAAAACTTACGGAGCCCTGAGTGTCTTTTTGTTTCTATAATCAATAATTTTACATAAGATATGCTGTAGATTTACGATTTTCTATTCGTATAAGGAAGCTGATCAAGATTTCTTTCGTCAACTAAATAGAAAAAACTCGAATACGTTTTTCCTCTGTCATATATTAAACAAACCGAGTGAAAAGTTGGCACCAATTACCATAAAGGCCCAGTTACATCGACTTTGATCGCCCACCTGGTGTCTGGACCGGTGACCCTGGACATTTTCATCCACTTCAGTGGGAGACTCGTGTCGTCTTACCTTGATGTGACTCATGACAACATCCGGATTGATACGAGTTGGAGTTTACTTTTACATGTGTTTGTGATCTTGAGGGGGACAAGCCAAGAATGAAATATGTGAATAACGGTATCATTGAGCAAAAGGGGTTTTATAAAAGTTAACACTAAAAACCTTTAAATCTGAAATTAGTAATGGAATCAAGCCTTACTTTCTTTCGAAATTTCAGATGATAAATCTACATGGACTGTTCAATCCATGTTACAAATGTAAGAGATAAAATGTTATCTTAAAGACATATATGTCAACCGTTAATAACAATTTGAAGAGAAACAATTTGTTTTGTTGATGGTACCTTAGTTGTTTCGTGGGTGCAAGTACAAAGCCAAACTACATCCAGCACGGGGTCCTCAAGGAAGTGATTTCGTATTTTCTTATCATAGGAAAGTTTCGTTGAAGAGTGATAACGAAGATTGTTTAGAGTTTACTATGTTGTGTTCGTCGTGTCATTTTGGCCACTTATACTATGTTCTGTTATTGAAAAAGGAATAAAATAAGGGATTTCATTATTTGTTAATCTTATTATTAACAACCTACCATTAAAAGTTTCACCTACAACGAATCTGACTGTTCCTCATCCTGAGTTAGTAATGCCTTCTATTATTGGCGCTACATTTTCTCGTTCACTGTTAATGCTTTGAAACCGTTTAGCGTATCGTGTTACTTTAGGAGTTATTCTTAGAGTGTGTTAACTTGGATGAAGCGAACATTTTGCAATAATGCAGTAAATAATATGAAAATTTAAATCATTTTAAATTGATTAGGACAATTTGGATGTCTTAATTTAATGTTAACCAAAGAATTAATATTTAGTGTTGCATTACGTGGTTGATTCATTTCACACTGCGTAATTTTTCTGTAAAATTATATGTACGTGTTACATATTTACATACATACAACTCTCTGTATTATATTTAGGCCATGTTACTAAATGGAAAATCCACATTAAGTACGCCTTGTCTATAAAATCATTCAATTATTTCATGCAAACACTAAATATGCAAAGTGTACTCAATGAATTTCATATATTTGGAATAAAACAAATCGATTTTGAGCCATAACTTTTTATATTTTTATTTTATTCACGAGTAAATCTGTTTAGCTTTAACAATCATTAACAGGCAGCATCAGACAATCCAGTGAGTAGGTGGCGACAGTGCTTTTAGAGATAATGGTGTTAGACCACACTCCCACTCCAGCTCCTAACTGGCTCTCCTCCAGCTATTCCAGTTTAATCCTGGAATTTAATCAGTTCCTTGTTTGATAAGAGGTATTACTGTTAATAGCTCAATGGTTACTACGGGCGTGAATACTACTAGAGAAGTCTGGAGTGTCCATGTTGTGTAGTGGTCAGTGTCCGAATTTTTTGTAGAGAAGGGAACTGAGTATAAGTGTCGTCAATTTGCTGAAAATCAGACCAGTTGTACGTGGTTCGGATTACACGTAAAGATGTAGGTCCCTTAGTAACCCTGCGCTATTAATAAATCGCTCTTTCTGACCATAACTCGAACTCAGTTAGTAACTATACTACACAGGTTTCCACACTCATCTAACATTTATGTAATCATTCATAAAAATACGTATAAACAAAGGTATGGCAGTGTCTCATATCTAAGATAATCTAAGATAAAAACAGACAGTGAAAGTTTTTCTTATCTAAAAGTTGCTGCTGTACAATTAAATTGGTAACTGTTCAGAATTGAACTTTCCTATGTAAATGCTTAATGGCTGAAACTGTGGGGAACTAATCATATGAACGATTTAGATTAATAATATAAAAGTGTTTTATTATAACTGTAAGTTTCAGGTGAACTAAGTCACAAATAAGAAAGAAGCAGAGGCCACATCCAATAGTGCGCTGAATATTTGTCGAGTAGTTATTTCTCCAGTTTGTCATATGATGACAGGGTCAGTACCTTGTCAGTCCCTCCCTTATTTATCCAAAATCTTCAACTATTTAAACAGTCTAAACGTAAGATATGCGTTAGAATTTTTATAGAAATGAAAAATCCCTATAGTAAAGCTGTTTAACTGTAGTTCACAAGGTCAACATTTATTGGTGTTACCGACCAATTAACATGTTTCTTGCCTTTAACGCAAACATTTACCTGATTTTTTAATTGGTGCCAATATACAGTAATTTGAGGGTTAAGTCCATATTGGTTTATTTAACGTTGTATAACGGCTTTCATCCCAGTACTTGCCTACACCACCGTAATCAGTGGTGTCTAGCGGTGGCAACGATATATCGATATAATTTCAATTTATAAGTATTTAATGTTAACATTCAGTACGCTATTCTTAATAGTAATGGCAAAAGATGAGTGTAATTTTGGTCATGACATAAGAGTTGATGCATATTTAAACAGATAAACCATTTACAATTCGATATATCGGTTATCCGATATATCGATTTTTTGTTTCGATATTATCGTTAGATCGATATTTGGTTTACGGTATATCGATATGTTGAAAATATTTGCCATCCCTAGTGGTGTCCTTGTATACGAGAACTTATATACATTGATTTTTCCGTTACTGCAACTCTTCATATAAAGAACAAGTTGGATTGAAAAAATTCAAATGATTATAATCGTTAAAAAAACTTAACTGAAAAAAATTAACATACTTCCAAATATTTTACAAACAGTACAATAAAAAAACATGCTTTAAAGAAAAATTATGATTGTAAAGCTAAAAACGTTGTCTAAAGCGTCAGGCCTTCCTTCTTGAGTTATACGTATCGCTGTTTCAAATCCTGGCATAAGAGCGAAATTAGTATCATTAAATATCACTTTATTCTGTACTGATTCCCCCCCTCCTTACTCCACCTAAATACGTTCTTCATACAAATCAATAATCTAAGCATAGAAAACGGTGAAAAAAGAGATCTGGTTCTTGAAAAAACAATAAAGAAAGATTTTAAGTTCATATTAAATTATTACTCTCAAAACTAGTTAGAACTAAAACAAGCAAAAATACAGGCACACTATTTATTATTTTTATTTTTTTCTACAAGCATCATTATCAACTACGAAGTTCGATTTTATTTATTTTGAAACTAGTGATAAAATAATCTCCTTGCAAGACTATTTTTGTAAGAAACGTAATTAAATGTGTAAGAGTCAATTTAATAAAATAAGCTTAAATGTAAAGAATGTATTTGTTTGAGTATAAATAATAAATGTGCATACAAGCCCTACTTAATAATATTACAAACTTTGTATTACTCTAAAAAAGGTACGATATAAAGAGTTTAAGGAAGCGTGAAAAATAAGGTTCTAATTATCGGCGTGAAAACAGGAAAGTCTGTAACGAGGTAAAAACTGCTAAATATTCTCAGGAAACGTCTTCCATTTTTTAAATATATTTTACAGCAACCTAATGGTTCGTAGGGCCTTCGTAAAAAAACAAATGATCAGTTAATAAATTCCAATTATTTAAAAAATACTGACAGTAAATATTTGACAAAACGTCGACATTTTTATAGTTTTTTGTGAAAACTAAATTAAAATATGGGTGTTAATAGATATAGGGATTCGATCAAAACTTTTTTAATTTTTACAATTAAAAATGTTAGTCTCCTTATCGGTAGTAACATTTGTTGAGGGGAAAATGTAGAAACATTCTTACTTTAATGATAATATATAAAGTGGCTAATGAGTTTGGCCTTTCTAGGTACATAAATAATATATTTATGTATCTAGAACTGGAGATATATATTTCAAAAACTGTTTGGGAATAGAGTGGAAAAAAGGTCCTAAATAACCTAATATAAAGTTTTGAGTTGAGTTTTGTACAAGAATCTTTATTTGAAAGAGTAAATTATTAATTTATAAAACTGCATTGCTAGAGCTTACTATAAATTAATGAGATAGGTATGCATTTTTGAGCTATTTGTAAGGAAGGGCAGGTGGGACGGTGGGGGGAGGGAATCACTTTGTACTTGAGTTGGTGAGTAAGGCTCTTTGCTACTCCTAGCGACAGTTGCATGACATTTAGAAATAAACTCCAGGAACGTTTAACTGGGCGGCTGGATAAACACCCCTAACAACTTAATTTTTATAAATTTGTTTGAATACTAACTGCTTAGTTCATCTTAAGAAATCAGATTTCGTAACGGATCTGGGAATAGAGTGGAAAAAAGGTCCTAAATAACCTAATATAAAGTTTTGAGTTGAGTTTTGTAAGAATCTTTATTTGAAAGAGTAAATTATTAATTTATAAAACTGAATTGCTAGAGCTTACTATAAATTAATGAGATAGGTATGCATTTTTGAGCTATTTGTAAGGAAGGGCAGGTGGGACGGTGGGGGGAGGGAATCACTTTGTACTTGAGTTGGTGAGTAAGGCTCTTTGCTACTCCTAGCGACAGTTGCATGAAATTTAGAAATAAACTCCTAGGAACGTTTAACTGGGCGCCTGGATAAACACCACTAACAACTTAATTTTTATAAATTTGTTTGAATACTAACTGCTTAGTTCATCTTAAGAAATCAGATTTCGTAACGGATCTTATTTTTACACAGTGTTTGTAAACAAAGAGATCTTTACCTCAAAAATCAAATAAAGCGAAAAAATTCAATATTTCCGTTATATTTTTATTATTATAACAACAAACAATTCCTTTTGAAAGCTCACAACCGTTCAATTTCACGTTTCTAATATCACAGTATTATTATCAATAGTTTCTTTTTCTAATCAGAATATAACAAGTCATAAAGAAGTCAATGGGTGAAGTTCAAAAGTGAATTGATTGTCACTAACCTCTTAATTAGTGACACTTTCTAAAAGAAAGTTGGACTAAGAGTATAACAAAGGCTACATTCATTCATGCGTGCTCAATCATAGATAACTCAACCTAATCGATTCTTGACTTAATAGATAAATAAAAATACCTGACACTTACTATAGCGCAAAGTGCAATGCATTTCATTATTCACCATTTATTATATATATCATTAAAACACCGATCGTAGAGATGTGGGCGAATATGAGGAGTGAAAGAGTGTGATGAGTGTAGATGTACGAGTGTAGTCATTGTTACTAACTAAGGTCGACTATTTCTTAGGAAGAGCTATTCTATTATTCCCCAATATCCAGGGCAATTAAGGAACTGACAGTTAATTTTACGTCGAATCTGAACCACGTAGTATTGGTCTGATTTACAGCTAACTGACAAGCCAGATACTCAGTGTTCAGTCTTCTCTAATAAGAGTCCACGTCGATGGTAACCACTGAGTGGACGCCGTGTCAGTATTAACAGGACCGAGTATGGGATGATTGTTTGTAATTATGTTTCCAAAAACCTAATTATTTTTATTTTTTAATAAAAATTAGAGGACGCCCAATCCATTAATCGTTTCTTATAGACTATGGATCTGCGTGGAAAACATATTCTGACACTGAATCAACTCAGTCTCTAACATGGTGCTTTAAAGCACTCGGCTACTGGCTTACCACAACAAATATTGACATGAAATGAACATATGTTCGGTAGAAATGCATTTCTCTGCGTCGTTAGTGGTTTTTATCACATAATTTTATTAATCTTGATACGTTTTAAGTGTGTTATTAATTTAGAAAAAATAAGTATTTTATGCCTTAAAGAGTGCAACTAAAAGGATTTACATCGATAAATACATAGGTATAACATTTATATTTAATACGAGAGTATAGTTATTTTTTTAGAATCCTATTTTATTTTTACTTGCGTATCAGACTTATTACTAATAATGATAATTCATTATGATAATTTTGACACCAGATTACTTGTTTCTATGTTGTGTGTAAATAAACAATATAAAGTTGTCTTAAAATTATTTATAATTTTATCTGTTTTATCACGATGAATTCCTCACATTCATTTAAGTAGTCTGCTATCCAATTATTAGATAGCGTCTTATTTCATCTGAAATTTATGTTTATATATATATATATTTAATTTGTTAGATAATTTAATTTTGTGTTTCTAAAATGAATTGAGTCCTCTTATATTTGCCTTTGTAATTTATTATAAGACAATTTTTAAACTTATTGTTTTGAGGGTATATATGTATGTTTTCTTTTGTACTAAAAATAATTGTATAATTGAATCAAAATGAAAGTGTCATGAGATGTGTAATTTATTATAAAATTAGTACTCTATTAAAATAAACATTTTACCTTTTTAAAATGTTTAGCTTTTTAAGATTTTCTCCACATTATTATTCCAAAACTTAATAAAATGTGTATATGGATAATATATATTCAAAAGTATAACTTAACTAAAATTGTGTTTAGATCTTCAGATACAATAAACGTATTTATTTAGTTTTGAAAAAAATCAAAACTGAATGTTTGTTTCGTAAAAAAATACAACCAAGATAAATTACAGCATTTTTATCAGTTCCAATATCAAAGTTAATTTAAATTTATAAGAATTGGTATTCATTATTTATAAAATGGTAAACATGTATTAGTAAATGTTCATCACCTGTTGATTGGATCCTGGAACGAGTAACTCCTTCCAGCTTAAACCTATTCATCTTCACTCAAATGTGAGACTAAGAAGGCATACCTATTATTACATAAAGTTTTATTCGGTTTATAATCTTGACAATATTTGTAAAAAATAATTAATTTTATATTTGAAGTCTTCAGTAAATTTGTAGGGTCCGTCTAGTTGTAGTTTCATAACTTACAATGGAATCCTTATACTTGTAACAAGAAAGATGAAATATCGATTTTTAACAAAATTTACTTAAAATATACTACAATTTAAATCGTAATCACGTCAATTATGAAGAGGAAAACATTTAATAATGATGTAAATATGAATGGGAATTAATGCTAATAACACACTGCTAGGGAAACTGTAATTATCAGCAGCTACCCCGTCAAGTGTGGGTAATTGTACACTTCTGTAACTTTAGATTAAATCGGTTACTTCCGGAAGGTGCTAGAATGACAGTTAATTTAAATCTAGGTGGAGCCAGAACTTTCTCAAAATGGCACCCAGAATGATCTAGATCCCCTTTCAGAAACATATCGAATAACACATCTGGAAACATATAGACTTGAGAGGCAAGTTAAAAATAGGACCCCTGCTGACCAGTCAGTCAGTGTCAGTCCAGTGGAAGTGTTTCTTCAGCCTAAAGTGGAGGTGGCAGTCAAGTGATATTGTTTAACAGTGACAGATAATGTGTGATGAAGGGGCATTAATTAATGTAAATATAGTGATTTAATTTCTAGTGTTACATAGCGTCTGTCTGGTAATATAAAACTGTAAATAGTTTGTAGTGAGTAATTTATTCAACTAGTGGGTGTAAATAAAAGTACAAATAGTAGCCACAAAATTGAGTCTCCGTATTATTGCGGAACCTGTGGACTGTAACAATATTTTACCCTACGCCTTCAGACATGTGAAATATTTTTCACAGCATTATCGAATGTTCAGTTGAGAGGGCAGCATCAATGACAATGAAAGAAGTGAAAATCAATGTTGGAACCAAAAACATTGTTATTCATTAGTCCTGGGTCAGAGACAGTTGGTTAGAGGGGATTGGTGAGGGGAGTATTAGCCAACAAGTGGCATTGTTATTCATAGTTGTAACCGTCCAGGCTACGTGACGTCAGGCAAGGGTTTGATTAGTTCCGGGGTTGCAATGAGTAGGCAGTAGATGGCGTGGAAATGTCTTAACAATTACAGCCAAATACCGAAGAGAGTTTGTGTAGACTTATAATTGTATTAAAGCGAGGGTCTAGTTAGAGTGACATATTAAAAATATTCAGTAGCTCATTAGTTAGACATATTGTGTTTTTCCGCTACATTGAATTCACTCTGTATTTTTATGTTGCTCTTCAGTTTTTTACCACCGAATTTTTTTTTTTTTTTAATTTATCTGAAATGAGTCACGAATTTACAATATTTTCACGAGATACTTTTTTTACTCTGCGGAAATTACGAATTTTACCTGAAAATACGAAAAAACCAAGTTAAAGTTCTTAGTGATTTTGACATGTTTCCGTTAGTTAAAATGGTATTTTAATCATCTTTTACAATTTGATGTGTTTTTTTTCGCTGAACTCGAATTTGAAAACTATTTAAATCTGTATTAATTATTTCTTATAAATCTAGAAAAACTACTTTCGCAAATCGTCATTAGTGGCCA
Source organism: Stictocephala bisonia (assembly GCA_035578905.1). Lineage (NCBI taxonomy): Eukaryota > Metazoa > Arthropoda > Insecta > Hemiptera > Membracidae > Stictocephala > Stictocephala bisonia. The sequence goes on from JAQJVL010000007.1 coordinate 4,332,184, forward strand.
CTACGCGATGACAATAAACGCCAACTATTAACCACAAGAACATAATGAACTTACTTACTCGCCACAGGGACGGCCGGCAGGCTTTCACAGAGTCCAGGTACTCGAAATTAATGCAGATTATGAATTTTTGTGGACTAAATAGACAATTAGGAAAATTTAGAGGCTATATTTGGTTACGTAAGAAGAAGTGTATGTTTTGGGCGGAAAAATTTATTTCATTTCAAAATCAATTACATCTTTGTGTTCAGCATAAGAAACATGTAAAATAAAAATAGTTGATACTAAATTTTTTTAAACAAGTAGGTTTTTCACTATCAGATAAAAACTACGCATTAGATTTTTCGGTAAAAACGAGTTTTCCGCAGCTGAATTCAACCTTCTCAAGAGGTATAAACTCATATTTCACCACCTTTTCAGCAAGAAATCGTATTTAAAGAAGTGGCAAGAAAGTGCACAGTTAAAATTTTGTCAAACAAAATGTGTTGATTCTTTTTTTATTAGTGTTATTTTATCTAAAGCAACTGGCATACATCTCACGCTTATTTGAAAAATTTAATTATGTAAAGAAAAAAGATAAAATTTTAAATAACATTTTACAAACATGATTAAAATTTAAAATACTTAGTAAAAACTCTATCATAGATACGTTCTTTTGTCCATATAAATAATTATTTACACATGACATTTAAGAGAACAAAATATTAGTATAAATATTCATACTAACTTCCGATCTATTTCTATTCGACTGAAAAATGACACTTTTATCTTATTAATATTGGATTTCTGTGGTTTAAGAGAACGACGTTTCTGCACTATAAATCAACGAATCGTATCTGATCGGAATGCGATAGACAAGTGTTTGGTGTACTCATACATTATTTTACCTCTTATAAGTTATAATTGAACTATTGATTCAGCAAGTTCCAAAACGACTTAAAAATAACAAAATCACTCAATTTTAAACTCAAGAATAAGACGAATGGGAATTGGAGTAACATCGAGTCAATAATCAATGATTGTAATGACATTGAAATGTTAATTCAATTTAATCATAGCTTATAAACGTTTGAGATAGTTAACCAAATAGGTAAAGCCGTAAAACAAAAATTATGAACCGTTATTAATCATACTGTAAATAGATGTAGTGCCTTCAATATATTTCTCTCTTCAACAAACAGTACTGTACCGCAAGTGACCAAATATGCTTTGAAGGAACTTCTCTTAGAAATGATAAAATACATAAAGATATTTTGGCGTTGTAAACTCAGCACAATATTGGCAATTTAAATAACAAATGGGTCTTCTGTAATTTTCCATCAATTTTCTTCAACGTCACATAATTATATATAATGTTCACGTTCTCACCATGCTACACGATATTAACTTTAAATAAATCGACTAATCGGAACAGGACTTTTAAAAAGAAGCAAAACAATTATATGGGTACATAAATAGTAGAATTGGGGATGGGCTATGTATATAGGCTTATGTATAAACATAGGCATTGAAAAGAAAACTGTTACGTTGTCCTATAGACATCATACAGTAATATAAAGAACGCCTTCGCCGATTTGTAGGCAACTTTTAAACATATTACACCTCGGAAAGGAATCTAAAATAATGAAGGCATTGCATTCTTACATATGGGACCACGTAGTATTGGTCTGATTTTCAGCTAACTGACAAGTCTGACACTCAGTTCTCTTCTCTACACAACATCCGAACCTTGACTACCATACAACATGGACACCCCAGACTTCTCTAGTAGTATCCACGTCGATGGGAACCATTGAGCGAACGCCGTGTCGGTAGTAAGAGGACCGAGCATGGAACATATCGCCTACAATCTCGCAAACACTTTGTCCCCAAGTAGCTGGATTACAGCACTGCGCTACCAGTACGATGTAATACCACCTTAATTCAAGAACTCTTTTATTTGTGGACTAAATTTATCGTTTTTGGGAAATTTAATTTTAATTTAAATAAGTCTTTAACGTGAATAATTCATGGGTGAAACTGGATCGTTCGTGTTGGTAGAAGACGTTGCCATTGTCTAAGGTTGGTTACAACGTTGTCTAGGTTTTGTAATAATTTATGGGTGAAACTGGATCGTTCGTGTTGGTAGAAGACGTTGCCTTTGTCTACGGTTGGTTACAACGTTGTCTAGGTTTTGTAATAATTCATGGGTGAAACTGGATCGTTCGTGTTGGTAGAAGACGTTGCCTTTGTCTAAGGTTGGTTACAACGTTGTCTAGGTTTTGTAATAATTTATGGGTGAAACTGGATCGTTCGTGTTCATAGAAGACGTTGCCATTGTCTAAGGTTGGTTACAACGTTGTCTAGGTTTTGTAATAATTTATGGGTGAAACTGTATCGTTCGTGTTGGTAGAAGACGTTGCCTTTGTCTACGGTTGGTTACAACGTTGTCTAGGTTTTGTAATAATTCATGGGTGAAACTGGATCGTTCGTGTTGGTAGAAGACGTTGCCTTTGTCTAAGGTTGGTTACAACGTTGTCTAGGTTTTGTAATAATTCATGGGTTAAACTGGATCGTTCGTGTTGGTAGAAGACGTTGCCTTTGTCTAAGGTTGGTTACAACGTTGTTAGGTTTTGTAATAATTCATGGGTGAAACTGGATCGTTCGTGTTGGTAGAAGACGTTGCCTTTGTCTACGGTTGGTTACAACGTTGTCTAGGTTTTGTAATAATTCATGGGTGAAACTGGATCGTTCGTGTTGGTAGAAGACGTTGCCTTTGTCTAAGGTTGGTTACAACGTTGTCTAGGTTTTGTAATAATTCATGGGTGAAACTGGATCGTTCGTGTTGGTAGAAGACGTTGCCTTTGTCTAAGGTTGGTTACAACGTTGTCTAGGTTTTGTAATAATTCATGGGTGAAACTGGATCGTTCGTGTTGGTAGAAGACGTAGCCTTTGTCTAAGGTTGGTTACAACGTTGTCTAGGTTTTGTAATAATTCATGGGTGAAACTGGATCGTTCGTGTTGGTAGAAGACGTTGCCTTTGTCTAAGGTTGGTTACAACGTTGTCTGGGTTTTGTAATAATTTATGGGTGAAACTGGATCGTTTGTGTTGGTAGAAGACGTTGTCTTTGTCTAAGGTTGGTTACAACGTTGTCTAGGTTTTGTAATAATTTATATTTTTCATAATTTCTTGCCGACAAGAATCAGTCTTAAAAGTGCAATTGAAGGCAAAATAAATTGTTAGTAATATTTAAAAGATCAAATTTACTTTGATCTGTTTTCATTAATAAGTGAAATCATGGTTTTGAAAGGTACAGAAGACTTAATGTAATTTAAATATTGATTTAATGAACTATTATAGTCATCTATAAATTACGTTAATTCATATAATCCTATTGAAAACTAGAGATACAATATTGTGAAATTTATTTTGTATTGTGTTTCCTGTGGTCATATATATAATCCATAAGTTTTCCATAAGATAATAAATATACTTTTTCGACGAATTTAAAAAGAACTAATTATATAAATATGTCGTTGTCCTAACTGATTACATATTGCTACGCAAAACCTTCCATCCACGATTTAAACAACGTAATCGACATTTTCCACTTCATGATTTTAATGAAAAAGAGCCAAGTGAGTGAAACTCGTTAAGGGAAAATTGCGGCTGAAACACTGAGCTCTGACAGGCTTTTGCTTAGATGTTGGAAATCGACTGGAAAATGTTAGCCTTAACAAACCAACGTCTTAACCAGAGATTAGCCAGCCCCTCTGGTGAGGGTGTTACTAATTAAAGTTTGGGTTGGTTTTTTCATGTTATTTTTATTTATAGATATATAAATATATGCTTACAGGGTGTCCCACCATAAAAAGGCACAAATTCATACGGTGATAGGATGAATAACAAAAGTTTTAGTAATATACTTTCAAAAATGTCACGTTGCTTAGATATTCCCCCTTTTGTAATTTGTATCAAACAATTTTCATTGCTGAAAATATTCATCCGGTTGAAATTAAATGTTGCGTGGAAACTATAACGTAATTTTGTTTGTTTCAAAATGGTGGCCGTTTGAACTATTTTACCGTAATAAAACATAATACAACACAAAATGTTAACTGTTTACTGATAGTTAGTTTTTTTTATTACACATCTAAAGATTTTTCATTTAAATCTGAATGACAAAAATAGTTTCATAAATAAAATATTTTTAGAACAAAATAACAATTATGGATGTATAAGCAGCATAGCATTTTAGAAAAACTTTTACAGTGCAGTTTTTGCTCCTTTTTATTCATTCTATCAGCCCCTGAATTTTTTTCGTACAGCTGAACGTGGGTTTTCTTTCTCAGTGCATAAAAGGCATTGTCACTTCATATTTCTTTTTAAAAGTTTTATTTTTATGACGTGGCTAACAGCTATTTTGCAAGGGAATTTTCGTCAATTAAAATTAATGAGATATATATATAAATATGCATTAAAATTAATAAAAACATAATTATACGCCCAGTACCTCCTCATTGGTTAGGGATGTTCATAACTTCTTCAATAAATTGAAGTCAGTGTTAATACAGAAATTAACTTAGAAGTCTACAAATACAATGAATGCGTTTCTCGTTTTTGTTACAATATGGGATTCAAAAATACTTTCTATAGTCAGCAAAACTACAAAATAAAGCACGCTCGCTTTCTACAAGACAATACTCGTGAGGACTTAGTATTCGTCATCTATAATCTATAAATACTGTTATTTTCTTTTTTAATAAGTGAAGTAGCCCACCAACTGATTAACGCTCAATTGGGGATTGACAAGATTATGTAACAATGTTCATTTTGTTACAAAAATCTGTAATTTTTAAAATTTTGAAAACATCAAATTCATCATATTTTAGTAATTGTTTTCCTTGTAATCGTTTTAATTCAAGCAATCTTGTTATTTCTTTGTATTAGCTGAAAATTGTGGTTGATCTAAAAAATAGTCCAATACAAGTTATCTGATAAAAAGTAAGGCTTTAAAAGTGTTTAAAGAATGTTAAAGTACCGATATTTTATATTTTATGCAGTTTAAATGTCCCAAATTGTTGTATTAATGAATTCTTTTGAAGAGCAGAGACAATCGGAGAGTAAAGAAGTTACATATTATTACCATAATTAATGGTTGTATTTTTTAAAAAAAGTTTCAGTTCAACTTGAAGAGTAATGCAATAACTTATGAAACCAAGTCATGTAAAAGATTCGTTTTAAAACGACAAATTGAGTACAAATCGATGCAATAAATATCGGTTTAAGGAGAGCCCAGAGGCATGCCGTAGGTCGTTAGTAAGCACTGGAAGGTCTGCTTGGAGCTACATGTAATGTGGATTGGATGTAGGTACAATATTTATTCGTCATATATATAGGTTGTAGTTTTGCTAAATGTTTAACAGATTTTACTAATTTTACTTTGACATTCTGAAAAAAATGACAAGTGTGTACAACCTTTATGTGTGACGCAGTTTAACAAGGAACATGTTAACAACGACAACATGTCGTAAAAAAGTTGTCGGTTAACGAAAGCATCACGCTAGTGGTTGACATTTTTTGGCGATACTTTTGAGAAAAACGTCCTTCCGTATTTTTTAATTTAATGTAAACAAATAAATATACAGGGTGTTTGAAAAGTGTCAGGCAAAACTTCAGGAAATGATAAAATAGGTAAAAATAAACAAAAAAAGGTTCAATGAAGATGTGTCTTAACTCGCTTAGTTTTGTGTCTGTGTGTGTCTTTTTTTTAATACCATATCTCCTAAACAGTATTAGCTATAATTTTGAAACTTGACACCACCTAATATACTCAAAAGATTTAAAATAATATTTTTATCCGTTTCAAAATGACAGCCGTTTAAAATGTTTAATGTTAAATTTCATTAAAACCAGAGTGAAACAAAACATTGTCACGATACCTAATGTTTCGCCTTAAAAGAAGAAAATCGTTTGGTACCTCAATTGTTACAATCGGACAGTAAATAAATGAGAAAATGTATTTTTTTTTTATTATGTGCAAAATTTGACTGGTGGCCAAGATTTTTAATAGGTTAAACAATAAATAATATAAACGAGCAGTATATGTAAAAAATGAAATAATAATGAAATATTAGTTTGTAAGATGGCTGTAATACAAATTTTGTAATTTCTCACGACACTAGAAATATCAATAAATGTTTTCATAACAAATCATATTATGAAAAAAAGGTATAAAATTGTTTAGTACAAATTTGCATGTAGGCTGGCTTACATTTAATTTATGATTGGGTCAGATAATAAGCGACCAAACAATGTAAAACTCGTGAGGCAACACTTGAGCCCTGTTAGGCGTTTACTTGCGTAAAGCTGAACATACGTTTCGACCGGAAAACGTTGATCCCAACGTCTTTATCGGCGAGATTACACGGCCTTTCTCGCTAATTACGTTTGTAATTAAAATGTGGGTTGCTATAACCATTTCCTCCCATACTTTCTTTTTATAGAGGGTGTCATTTAAAAGGTGTCCTGGCTGTTCATTTTTGGATTTTACACCTAATTTAGAGTACATATAGAAGGATTTTCTTTTTAAATTACTCTCCTTTTGGTGTTTATCTTCTTTTTTTACAAAATAACTAATAACTCAAGACTGGGTGAACCGACTGACTTTAAATTGTGCCCACTTGTAGCCAAAAATGTAAAATGAGTTACATTTGGTCGTTTTATTATGATGGCTGGCTATTTCACAATTTTTAATCAAAATATATTGTAAACTCAATTGTTATTTCTTTGCCGTTTAATAATGTTGATCTAAAGACGTGTGCAAAACGTTTATCAGCATATTTATAATTTAATATAAAATCACTATAAACAGTTTGAATATTTATATAAAAGTAAAGTTGTGCATGTACGACTACTTTCAGCTCCGTTTGAACTAAAAAATATCGTTTGCTTACCAGCGGAATGCAATTAACGCCTTCAATAATTTAAACGTAACTTTAGCACAGAACTGTACGCAGGGAATCTGCAATGGTAATGAAGGCATTATAATTTCTCAGATTTCTCCTTATAATTCTGTAATATTCTAGATTTAGAACATAACCGAAGGTATACATACATGAATGTTGCCTTTTTTTATCTATTTACCTTTTTTCTTGTTCTATAATTACTTAAGGCTTCATAACACAAGAAGTGTTTTCATCGTAATAGTTTTACACTATAAGTACATATTTTTAAATACCTTTGTAATTTAAAAATAATTTGTAACAAAAGAAACTAATGTTTTTTTCATTTAAATTATTTATGAAAATTACTGCATGACTGTAACAGAAAAAATTATTTCTATGCTGAAACAAACTTAGCGATATTTTAAAGAATAATTTATTTAATTTAATATCAAGACATCTTAATTAATTTTTCTTCGATGTAAATCAATTGATAAACAGTGAAAACTAGTTAAAATTCTTGAACTTGTTATTCCAACCAGAAAAACAATTATATCAAAACTCTAAACAGTTATTATAACGTACCATTAAGCGGCGTACATAATGCAATACATAGACCTCTTAGTGAACAACCTTCAAACTCGGGCACATAATATTTGTACTGATAGTTATTTAACTAAACTTTTACATTTATACATTATAATAACTGGGTTACGCAGTAAAAAAAACTTCACTTCTTCAGTGAAATTAAATAGGTCAGTTGAGTTTTTTGTTCAACTGAAGGCTCGTTCATCAAGGGGATGGGTCCTTGAATTCATTAGCTTTAAAAGCTCTGACACGAATAATTAAGTGAATATCCTTAAAAGCTACGCTGGTCATATAATTAATATAATATTTAACTTCTGATGTACTGTTTTTATCACTTACGTAATTTTATATAATCTCTAACTTTATTTTAAAATTAAAAATATGCTGATGCACAGTGACTTTATATTATTTTTATGTGAAGCTTATTTATATTTAACGTTTTCTCTAATCGTTTGTGTTGGTCCTGATAACAAACATTTGAAATATTCGGAAAATTTAAGAGGCAAAGTTGAAAATTCAAATGTCAGCATCATTGGCCAGTGGGTTCCGAGAGTAACGGCATCAAGCAACATCGAGCGTGGCTGTTCCTTGGAAGGGTGTGTGACCTGTTGAGCGATCCCGTCTTTGCACGTAGTCTGCCTGCCCGATCACTGGTGGTGGTTCGAAAGTCAACCGAACTTCCACAGGAAAGGGACCCGAAACTTTCTGTTGGTCACCAGGGTAAGTATTGGATCTTAGCCCTAACTTCGCCTAGTAAGATAAGAACTTCATCGTTGTTTTCAAGATGTTTATTTATTGATTAATTTGGTTCAATACAAACTATTTTATCATTTGGTACCTCTTACTGTACATTGCACAAATCTGTTTATGGGATTTCTATTTATCCTGGTAAATGTCCTTAGATTTCTCATTTTGAAAAAGTTAGGACACCTTCTCATTATTTAATTAATATTCTTCAGGAAGAATATTGATGTTTAACCTTTTCAAAAATGGATCTCAGCTCATCTAAGTTGAAATTCTTAAGTTTTTTCTTGTGTGTGTTGCATACTTTATTGATAGATTTTTTGTCGTTTCTCCTTCCTCGTTATATGATTTTTCGCTCACTCGCTTGATAAATAGGTAGATTAAGTTTATTGGCTAGCTATTTCGAATGTATTTGACAATGTGTGTTTTAACCTAGTCGCTCCAGAGTCCGACCAGCTAGTTGCACAAGAGACAATAGTGGAGGATTGGTTTCCTCCTGGGGTAGTTTTGTGCAGATCACGACTGTTTATGGAATCAGGGTCATTTGATTTGGAATCTTAGACTATTAAGAATACTTGGAGGGTTAGTTCCAGACATTCAGCGGTGATAGACGCCACAGAGAAAAAAGAAACAAAAGTCGTATTGTTACAGCCTCAGCGAACGCTACAATGGCAGTTATAAATAGATAACTAATGTACATCTTTATCAATCAGTAAATATAATTACTTCGAATGATTTGGGGGAATACAGGAAAAGTGTAGGTACTTTTATCGCATGGCAAACTGGAGATACATCTACTCTACACACATTCAGCGCACTATTGTATGCCACCTCTGTCTCTTTCATCTGTGGAGATAGACGCAGACCACTTTACCATTTTATGTAGGTTGAACAAAAATCAGAATTTTTATATATTAATGATTGCCTATTTTATAATCAGGTGTCCTACATATCAGTGAATCGACCTTTCACTATTCACCATCTGTGACCCGTCAAATTCTTTAGAAAAAGGCGAATCGTTAAATTTGAGTTTGAAAAATATTCTTTAAAATCTGTCAGCCTTAAGTATGATTTAATGTAGGTATAATTGTAACATTTATTTTAGGTAGTGTATTACTCCTAAAAGCAACTTCCTTATGTCACATTTTATTAGCTAGAGTAAACATCATAACGAATTATTTTCTTATAACAATCTAAACTATTAAAACCACATTAAGTTAATAAACGGTAGGTTATGTTTAAAACCAGGTCAGGTAGAGGGTTCGTTTTATGACGACAGATTGGTGTAATAAATATTTGCCTGCCACAGGTCGTTAGGCTGTAACGACATCAGCCCTTGAAGCCATACTTACTGTAATCTGATTGTACATTAAAGGTTAATTTGTACAGACAAACTTAAAAGTATAATCGATTATGTACAATTATTTACTTAAACACATTAATTTATAGTTTTATAAAGAAAACTGAAGTTAGTGTGATTATCAAAATCAACTTTATTATTTGAAGCGAAAAAAGAGGAGGTCGCTTCCTTGGGGCCACAGCTAATGCCTGTAATTGTATTCAACTAATGTATATATTTGTAAATATGTACTAACAATTAATACGATTTAACTGCCCTTGAGGGTTTGGAGGGGAACAAAGGGAGGCACTGAAAACGGTGCTGGCCCTAACATCTATTCGGCGAGCTGGAGAATTCATAGCACTGTAGATTGCGACCTCTGTTTCTTTCTTCTCTGTGATTTTTAAAAAAGTACCCTGTAGTTAAAGAATGTAGGTTTGTAAAATATGACACATAGAACATTTCAAAACTTATGCCCTGGTTTAGCAGTTTTTCACGGGCAGCACAATAAAAACTAAATCTATTTAAAAAACGATTAAGAAATCATGGATTACGACATTTAGAATTTTTAAACTTTTAAGTATATACTAGCTGAAAGTCCTTGCTTTGCCACGCGGTCGTTCTCCACGCTTGATTATCCTCCACTCCGAAGTTTTCATTAAACCATCACATCAATATAAAAGCTCAGCCTACTGCCGTTTTCTAGGTAACAAAGTTTTAGGTTCTAGGGAGTCCTATAAGTCTACTAGGGAATGCAAAATAGTGTAATCATGTTAGAGGTAGTAGAAGTGACCTTAAACATTGCACAATGAATATAAAATGTATCGAGGTACTGTCATGTTTATGATTTTTAATTAAACATTATCAAATTAAATTAATGCTAATGTTTATCTTATGGAAAAAGGAAACTACTTAGGAGTGGATTTTCGAGAAACACTTTCTTAGAGGGAGTCTATATTCTAAAGCTTACTTCCCTCCACTCATCACCAAAATCTCTTCAGTGGTTCCGTAATTTTATGACGAGTGAGGATTTCGTGAACCATTTTTAATGAGTGAAGTAACAACTGTTAGCTAAGCTAGGGATTCGAACCTGGAATATTGCTCTTCTCAGTCCGAAACATTATCCACCGCTGAGCTACTTCACCTTTAAAAGTAATATTTATCTTTAAAAGAAAGCATTACTGGGGTCCCACAGGGGTCTGTTCTTGACCCCCTCTTATTTATTCTTTACTCCAATTACCGTGCAATTTAACCAGAAATCCTGTATTTCACGTGGACTACTTGTGATATGGCATTGATAAAAATTAATTAAACATCATTAATCTACAATTGAGTTAAGACCTACTCTTTGAATTGATAAAATATAATATTATACCCTATTGAAAATAAAATTACATAATTGTATTTGTTTTTGAAATATCTCCACGAAGAAAAACTACTGATTATGCTTTACGCTTGCTCTCTAAATCGAGTAATATTGTTTCCTTCTTTTGAGGATTGAGTAAGATTGACGTTGGAAATTCGAAGCCAGGCGAGAAAAAGCAATCTGCAAGCCTGGTGTTGGTTTATATTGGGCTTAATAAACTAACGTCGGTCGCAGAATCTCGATATTTGCACTTTACTTAACAGTTTCCACAATAAAATATAACTTAAATAAATCAGATGGCTGAGTTACCAGCAAAAACAATATAATTTACATTTTTGTAATAAATTAAAATTTAAGTACGGTATGTATTTGTCTGTAAGTACCTATTATGTTGTAAATAGTAATTCATGTTTAAGTCCAACTTGCTAAAACATAAAATTATCATTTAAGAACGTAATAATTGAAACTAAACAGCTTTAATGCGAACAGTTATGAATATTTAATTATAAAATATTCATTTTATTATAAAACATTAATTATAAAATATTCATAGTACTCTATAATCTAAATTACGAAAATTCGTTAAGAAAACACAAAGTTAAATCAGGCTTAATTTGGAAATGATGGCCTGGAAACGGTGGCAGGAGTAGTAGAATCTTAAGCGTACAATTTTGTATAATTGTACTGCACTGACATTAGAGGCTTCCTTGAGTGACATGGAGTTTATTGAGGTTAATATAAACAAACGCCGTTCCTGCAGATTGCTTTTCCCTGTCAGGTTCCAGATTTGCACGCCAATCTTACTTAATTCCTGGAAGAAGTATAAGATGCTATTTTATTTAGCATAGGAGTTGTAGAATCCTAAAACCAAATCACTTTAAATGGATGGAGACGATACAAAGAAAGGTGACCAATAAATCATTGACTATAGAAACAAACTGATTGTCCAAGGTAGATAATTTTCAGTAATCACGCGCCTGTGCTGTTATATAACGGTGATTGGTTTCAAATAAGTACTCGGACGACTGTTTGGCGTACTTTTAGCTATTAGGGCACTTCAGCATGTACTAAAGAAGAACATACAGTGAGATGAAGAGAGATGAAAACCGGACATGAACTAATTTTACCGGACTGAAACGCCGGTTTGGGACTTGTATGAATGGAAAATAGGCTTAAGTAAACAAAAACTCATATGATATCTCCAGATAACAAAGTGGGTGGTGTGCATTCGATCACTTGCCGTTGTATCCTTCTTTCAGGAATTACAGTAAGTAAGATTGGCATGCAAATATGGAACCTGATAAGCGAAAGCAGTCTGCAGTAACGGTGTTTGTTTATACTAGTATTAATAAACTAGTGTCACTTAAGGAAGCCTTTGATGTCAATCCATTACATTTCTGTACAATGTTTACTGCTCGAGCATGTATGTATGTGATTTGTACATGTAATTTCTTTAGATAGTAAGGGAAAATACACTGAATTTAGCTTGATGCAGCGCTGTCATAAAGATGGAAATAAGACTGGTACTCTGCTGGCAGTAGACTACACGCCTCGTACCCATTTAGGGAATTATCAGGATGGGTCGGCCTTCGAACCATTCTTGACAATTTCAGAATACAGTTAGTTAAAGGAAACCATCTGAAAGGAGTCACTGGGGGGATGAGGTAACAGTGGTAATCGTATTTACTTAGTCAGTTGATTAATAAAATCATTGCTGAGGATATTTGTTTTCGTTATTGTTTGAAAAATAGTAAAGATGTATATTTTTTTAGAACTTATGCTTCAACGGCTGGTGTCATAACTAGAATCTACATTTTCCGGTGACAACCGCGAGAGTTGTGAGTGAGGCTACGCCATTACTGTAGCTGTAACAAGGGCGCCGGCCAAAAAAAGGTGTCAACGTGGACCATTGATTTACATCAAAACTGATTAACTGGGGCATCCCCAGTCGGCAGTTAGTTAAGCTCAGGCAGAAATGACAGTTCATCACTAAAGCAACGCGTGAACGCCTGTGAATCGGCCTAGCACCTACGTCACACTAGTAGTGGGTGGAGCTTCACTCTCAACTGTCACTGAATCGAATATAGTTACAAGATAACCAGATGTTTCGCCTAGCCTGTGATCCACACTGGTATCGCTGAAACTGTATCAGAAAACCATCGAGGATGCCACATCATAGCATGGGCGAAACGTCTGGTTATCTTGTATATATTGTAGATCATACCTTGACGTGGTTGTCATCGAAAAATGTGTATTTTAACAATGTATTTTGTCTGTTTGTATTTTTTTATACTTATTGATTTTTTTTATTACTGATGTATAGTCTAGTAAAACAATGACGTTATATTTTATTTACCAATTTATTTTATTCAACAGCTGTTTCAATTATTAAATATTCTTGTTTCTTTTCTTTCATAGAAACAGCTGTTCATAAAAACACACATGGTAAACATTATATAACAAAATTGTCTTTTGATACATAATAATTATTGTTTATCAAAATGAAACTAAATATAAAAATCAGACTAGTAAGGAAGTTTCAGTTCAATATAATCAGCAAAGTCAATGCGACTTTGTGGAAGTAAATAAATAAACATCCGTCACTTTATTAGACCAATGAACGGAATCATACGAGAGCTGGCAAACCAGAATTTAAAATAAACCACGAGCTGACGATATAACTGAGCTGTATATGAATCATAAATACTTCAGGCAATCGTACTTAAGCTATATAGTTTATATATAGTTTTATATATATATTATATATAGTTTAAGTAGTTGTATTAGATTATCCAAACATATGTAACACATTTTTAAATGTCTCTATGTATTAAAAGAAATCACGTGGCAATTTAAAAGGTTTTAGTAATTATATATTTATAGAGATCTAACGCAGAGTTGAAAAAACAAAGCGTCAATATAGGAACGCCCAAAAACTACTTTCAGGCCTTATATTTATGTCATTATGGTCATAGCCCAGGGGTAAGACCTTATTGTTTTACAAGGGTGGACAGTAAGGAATAAGAAGATTGAAGTTACAGCCATTTATCCCCTACTTACAACAATAAAATTTAGTCTTATGAAACACAATGTAACCCAAATGCAATGGGATTTGTAAAAGGTTATTCCATAACGACGCTGAATAGTTGATTACCTTGTTATGCCATCTATCAAAAAAAACCAAATTTACCCTACGAGGTGCTAAAAAACTCAATACATTATAACACACATCTCTACCTGTGGTTTGTAGAAGGCTCTTCTCTAAGGAAGGAGGACGGCTGAAGACTGAACCGTCTCTTGAACTGGTGACGACCCCTCATGCGACTCATTGGCTCAGATCAGGTTTGGACCATCGCACACACTGAAAACCAACCTGATTGTCAGTGTTATAGTTTCATACATGGATTAAGGGAGGACATTCAATACAGTCACAACATTGTCCAATACTGCCGGTAGCTTTGTACGTTCCACTTATCCTGCAATAAAACACAATATAACTAAAACACTTTTATTTTGTTTTTAGGACTTCTCATTTCAAATCAATGACATATATGCACTACTACATATATGAGGGTTTATCAAGTATCAGTAAAATATAAATTAAATTTTAATGCAGATCCATTTATTAGCAACTATAATGTAAAAGCATATATAATTGGGCCGTAAATAAAGTGACTTGTGTGTTATATTTAAAGCATATAGGGTTCAGCGGCAGAGGGTAATATTTACACCTCTGAGCTTGCTTCACAGTGTTTAGCGGAAGTGTTCAACCTCCGAAACAGTGTTTAATTGAAAAAAATTGTAATGAACTACATAAGCTTATTTAATTGCTATTTATTGTTTACGTTATTGATAATGTACTATAGTTCTATAGTACATTATTAATAATAATGTACAACTATAATAATACTATAGTTCTAAATATTGATCTAATTTAATAATTCCAAGCATTAAACAAACTAACCAATAGTCACCGCTGCTAATGACGTAACTTGGACTGGGCTGGGCTTGCTATTGCACCGTCATCACGCGGCCTACTACTCCGGTTGTCATGAAAATTTTCAAATGGAATTACACAGTGGGGGGAGAGTAGTTCTCTGTCTCACTTGCACCACTTTCTGCATTTCTCTCGCACTAGTGCGTTGAAAATGTCGTTTCCTAAGCGGCCTATGTATAGTTTTACGTATATTAATATTTCATAAAAGATGTTTTCCCTTTTGTTATGAGATCTGGACTCATATGTTATTCCTAGTATCAAAAAACTTCACATCTATTAAAAATGATTAATATAGGCTACATTATTTGTAATACGAATATATCTTTCAATCAATTTTAAAATTTTAATTTAGGTAGAGCCTAAATATTTTACCCACAGTTCCCTAAAACTATTCATTATTTTACGTACCAAGGAAGAAAGAAAAGTATAATAATGCACAGGTCATTTCACATGGGCCGAAGACCTGTGCGTGAACTATTTTCAATGCACTAAGTACGGATTTTCATCTCAATTGGAGACTCGAACCTCGGTCCTTGTACTTTGCTGTTTGATGGTTTAGTATTTTCGTTACCAAGTTATTTAATATTTTCCTTAGTAATATGTTAAAGTTGTACAGTGTAAGAACATAGATACAGAACAAGTTACTGTACAGATTTAAATGGATATTTACTATTTTAATTATATTCTATACTAAACTTAATCTATCAATAAGATTTAAGTTTTACTAAAAATATAAAAATCAGGCGTATTTCTTAAATTATCACACTTATTTCTCCAATAGGCATAGTTAATTTTAATTTCAAACAACAGTCTAAATCCTTTAGCTGCTCTCCAAACTCATGCTATTATCTATCGAAGTATTCTATTAGTTACAAAATAAGCTGCAGGGAGTATTAAATACTTAGTTTAGCAAAAGAAACAACTGGCTTCATTATTTAAACATATAATACTATATACAGTTACATCAGTTAACATTGAAACATCAGACCATGCTAGTTTAGGTTAGGTTAGGTTAGGTTAGGTTACGTAAGGTGAGGTTAGGTTAGGTTAGGCTATGCTAGGATAATTGGCTAGGCTAGGTTAGGTTAGGTTACGTTACGTTAGGTTAGGTTAGGCTAGGTTAGGTTAGGTTAGAGTAGGTTAGGTTAGCTTCCAAATACAACTAATATAAACATATGACATTACATAGCTTACTTTGGTAGTTATTGTCGTAGAAAATAGTGTGCGTTTGGAAAGCAGCCAAACAACTGATAACTTTAAAATCTTTTAGATGACAATAACAATGTTCCTGTGGCAAGAGTCATCAGACCCACCGGTGATGACAGAGTGGCCGGATCTCGGGCGGAAGGGGGTGACTGAGTTCCTGTTGTCGCTAAAACTCGATTATCAACAGGAAATTTATCGCTCTGTTTACATCTGGAATAGACAAACATGTGGTGCAGACTCACCCCTAAACAAGATATAATGTGTTTGGGTGAGCAGCGATTAAGTGGAAGTCATAGTTATAGAATTAGCAATATGCAGAAGTTTCATTTTTTACCAATTTATGACCAATTAAGACGCTATATTTTATATTACCAAATAGCCATTTGTATATTTAACGCTAAACAACACCTAATTAGGCCTCTTGTTAGCCTAGTGGTTACTTATTCTTCTTCAAATGCAAAGGAACAATTGTTCAAATCCTACTTTAAGAAGTTTACAGTTTTCCTTTAAAAATGTTTGTTAAGTCAGAAATAAATTATTTTTCTTTCAAATCATCGGCGAGTCAAGTACAACAAACCAATATGAAAAAGATAAAAACTTTTAAAAGAACGGCTCCATGTCAAATATTAAATATGTTTTCCTTATATGAATTGATTTGTTCATAAGCACTATTTTTTACGAGTTGATTAGTAAAAACTACCCCACTACAAGTAATTGTATTTTCTGTATAAAATTTAAGTACAATTGACCTTCATATACGTAACACTTAGTGCGTTCACTTCAATTATTCCGTTCACCAGATAAATGTACCTAAAATCAAACTTTATTAAAGTAAAACCTCTACTGAGAGGTAAAAAACTCAAAGGCTGGGTGGAGATTCACTCATACCGCACTGAGAAAGTGTGTGGGTTTGATTTGAAGAGTCTTTAGTTGAGAGGGGAGTTAAAATCTCCTTAAGGGACACGTGGATCGATAGCTGAGAGTGAAAAGATTCGTGCGAAACATATCCTGTATCACATTCAATCACTTAATGCTTTGACGAGAGTGACTCTGCCTAGAGTCAGTTCCACTGTACATGTAGTGATGTGTGGAGGGGTCATCGCCACTTACAAGTAAGGGTGGGTGTGAGGAACGTAATTCTATTTAGGTTTACGTTTATTTTGTTTATGTAGAATAGGTTATGTTTCGTTAGGTTGTGAAGATTAGATTAGGTTTCGTTAGGAGGGTTTTGTTAAGTTATGTAGCTTAAGTTACGTTTCGTTAGGTTATAAAGGTTAGGTTGCGTTTGGTTAGATTCGTGAGGTTACGTATATTACGTTACGTTTCGTTAGGTCATATAGATTAGGTTAGGTTTCGTTATGTTGTGTAGGTTAGGTTAGGTTTAGTTGGGTCATATAGGTTAGGTTACGTATCGTTAGTTTATATAAGTTAGGTAGCGTTTTGTTAGGTTATGTAAGTTAGGTTAGGTTTTGTTGGGTTATTTACTTATGTAGCATAAGTAATTTTATTTTCTGTCTACAAATGTAAGTATAATTGACCGTCATATAGCTAACACTAAGTGCGTTCACTTCAATTACTTGTGCCTAGGCGAGGCTATGAATCTACCTTTACCCGGACTTTTTTTATAAACATAACATAAACTTGTAGGTTATGTATAGACTTCTGTTTTGTTACATAACCTAACATAAGTCTATAGATTAGGTTACGTTTCGTTAGATTATGTAGGTTATTTTACGCTTAGTTAGGTTATGTAGAGTAGGTTACGTTCCATTAGGTTGAATTGCTTTTTTAAGAGTATTTCTAGTAACCATATCTATGTGGTCAAGGGACAAACCAACGGTCAATGTTATTTTTGATGATATGTGTAGATTTCAGTCTCAGTATTCAAGTAGTATAAAAACTGTTCCGATCGATATATAGATTAAACATTATAGATTACTTCAGAACGATCAGCCAACATGATAATAACTAGCTTTCTTGTATTCTTTTAGTATACAATTTACTGTCTTTAAAATCCTACACTAATAAGGCGACACGTACTTTAATTATATAGAACAAAGATATACTAATTAAATTCATTGCCTACTCGTATTATCTCAGCCAAAGGCATTAACAGCATTTAATTATTTTCACAAATAAGTGTCATTACGAAAAGTCTTGTAAACAAATATGAAATGTTTCCTCGAATTAACATTTTTTAGGAGGTGACATAGGTATTATAATTATAAAGCAAAAGTAAAACAATATTTCGACTGAAAATTGTAGAAAAAATATAATAAATAATAGAATATGTTACGTTCATGATTGTAATGTTAATGTCAGTAAGATCAGAACACTTCTTGTGAATGACAACAAATATCGATTCAAATATCGACAAAAAAAATTGACTAAACCAGTAAAGTCCCTCGTGAAGTAGAACGTTCCAGACGATAACTACGGAATCTTAAGAACTCCAAAACTACACGTTTAAAGTGGGATTCACTGAACTCTCTTTGTAATTAAGGCTTAGTTTGTTGTTGGATTAGCGTAGCTGGATTATATTAGTTGCTATGTCAAATTAAATTACAAACAGTAAAGGCATTGACAGCTCAATATGGAATACCTAATAATTGTGCTCGACAAATTGAATTAATTAGCTTTCAGGCATCTCCTACTGATTGTTCCAGCCATTGAGTTGGACATATACTGTCTTTGACTGTAAATAACACCTGTTTCACAGAAAATATGCTTATGTATATTATGTAAAGCAGTTTTTTTTTCTAACATAACTCCTCCCACAAACATTGATCAATTTTTACTATTGATCTATAAAAAAAAACTCACTCTTATTCGAAGTTGTGCAATACATTGTTCAATATTTTCACTCTGAAGGGCACGGGAACCACTCAAATTACGTTTTTCGGTCATAAAAATAACATGGAGACATATTTAAACTAATGAAAATGTAACAACTGTTCAGATGAAAAATAATGGTTTAAAAAACATTTTAACAGCTTTTGGAATGTAAATAATTATGTTATTAATGCGGAAAAGGTTAGAGGCTTTTGTATATCTGAGTGGGTACGTTTGTATAGGCTAAACACAGATAACTAACTCTAACCAGATAGCTCATCCTCATGTTAAGTGTTAACATTTGTTTCGTAGCGTGTGGACTGTCCGATTTATAGAGCGTCGAGCAGCTGTGGACTGGGCGGCGTTGCCATGTTGAACTCAGTCAACACTCACACGCATCTCGCTCAGTTCACCTAATTAGAAGGGAGGGAGGTATTTCAAAGCGTCATCGTCATGCCCTAAAATCACGGTCATGGAGAGAGTGTTGCCTTCAAGCCCCTTAAACTGCGCGTACACTTTTCCCGTATACTGTGAGCCATCTGGGTAGTTAGTTATCTGTGGGCTATGTATACATATACTTTTAATGTATGTTAAATAATAAGACTGAGTGTTTATAGTAGTAAATAGGTAGCAACGTAAATACAGTGAATGAGACAGTGTAAATAAAGGAACATATTACAGTTTTACTTCATATAGTGTACCTTCTAATATTTGTAGTCAAAAGTCACAGGCCGAGATCGAAGCAAGCAGGGGTGTCTCCTAGTATTTAATTATTGATTTATAATTAATTATTCACTAACAAATGTTACAGTGTTTCCTTCCAACACATAAATAAGCCTACATGTAAGAACAGTCCCTTCAAACACTACGTTGTTACATAATAATTGATAGTTCATAACTACGAGAATACTTTTTTCAACTGTTACACAATTACGTTTGTTGGGTTTGCGCGTTGGGTCAAATATTGCGCGTTGGGTTTGCTTTTTTGCAGAATTGGTGAAAATAAAAGCTTCAAACTAAATATTTGTTGTATTTTTATCTATAAAACTAATTGAGAATTCGCAAAGCAATTTCGTTCTTGATCAAATGCAATTTGCTTGGAAAAAAATCCGTTTCAAAATAACTGTTTAATTTGGATACGCGTGATCGTATGTCCGAGTCGAAAATAACAGTGTTATTATGGGAATCTCAAGTCATAGTTAGAGCTGCGTTTAACCTGCTTTTACCTAAAGTTGAATAATTCACTAACAAATTTATAGGCCTTAGGGTTTGTTTTGTTTCACTCACTAAGGTACATAACGCCTAGTTTTCTCTTGTAATTCAATAATATTAAAAGAATCAAAAATAAATCTAGATTTAGAGTATATCAAACATTTATAAAGGATCTTAAAAATAAGCTTTTAATAATTTTAATTATTTTTAATTTTGTTTAATTTTTTAAAATGTATTTATAATTATTTTAAATATTAAATCGAAATATATTTTAAAAAACGTTTATTCGTGTATTACATTATCACCAAAGTCATCCTTCATTCTTTTTCCAAATAGGAGAATTCAAATGAACTATATTACCGGCATGTCTATTTTAATAACTATCTGTGGTAATAACTAAAATATATGGATTATGAGGGATACCCCATTAATACACAGACCCCCTAGACGAGCTCGTTTTTGTATTGTAGGCTCGTTGGACCACTGACTTAACGTGACTTCTGACCAACGTGACTGGCTCAGAGATAAAATCTGTTATAGTCATACTGAGAATCGAACCCGGGCCACATTGGTTGCGTAGCAATAGCAAACCACCGTCTTAGTCCTTTAGCCGCTTCCAATATTTCATCTTAGAAAAACAATTGAAAACATAACCAAAGTACCTAACAATTCATCCAGTTGTTTCTTTTATTTTCTAAATGTAGTTATCAAACCAAACTTGATATTTTACAATTTTTACTCAGCCATTTATATTATAATACAGTGGCATACGTTTTTTTTTTTTTTTTTTTGTTAACGGCGTAAAACCTTACCAATCACTTGCATGATTCGCAACAGAAAGTATTTCGAAATTGAATTGTTGAATTCATTGGAAATCCGAAGTTATTTTACTCAGCAATCCACTTAGTCTACTCAGCTTTGATACCGTTCGGCAAATATTTATCTCTCGCAGTGGTTGAATATCTCAACTGAATATCAGAGCGCACACTAAGTATCTTTATTCATTTAAGGGTAATTTTTATTTATTAAGAGGAAACTACTGAACAGTCACTTAGATATTTTAAAGTTAAACTTGTATATTTATACAAAAAACTAGTTGGCAGGCCTTGCTCCACTACGAGGTGGTTATCTATGCTCGCTTACCCTTCCCCCGTGGTTTCCTCTAAACCATGACATCAATATAAAAGCTTATCCCACTCTCCTAGATAACAAATTGTTATAGCCTAGAAAAGCGTATAAGTTTATAATGTAACTTTACAGAGTTGCAAAGTGATACATAAGCTAACTTTCCTCTAAATTTCGTCAAAGTACGTTCACTGGTTCGGGAGATTTCATGATGAGTGACTACATCGTGATGAGTGAAAACATCGTGATGAGTGAGTGCATCGTGATGTGCGAGTACATCGTGATGAGTGAGTACATCGAGATGAGTGAGTAGCCTACACCGTGATGAGTGAGTGCATCGTGATGAGTGAGTACATCGTGAAGAGTGAATACATTGTGATGAGTAAGTACATTGTCATGAGTGAGTACATCGCGATGAGTGAGTACATCGTGATGAGTGATTACATCTCGATGAGTGAGTACATCGAGATGAGCGATTACATTGTGATGAGTGTACATCGCGATGAGTGAGTACATCGTGATGAGCGAGTACATCGTGATGAGTGAGTACATCGAGATGAGTGAGTACATTGTGATGAGCGAGTACATCGTGATGAGTGAGTACATCGTGATGAGCGAGTACATCGTGATGAGTGAGTACATCGAGATGAGTGAGTACACTGTGATGAGTGTACATCGCGATGAGTGAGTACATCATGATAAGTGAGTACATCGTGATGAGTGAGTACATCGTAATGAGTGAGTACATCGTGATGAGTGAATACATCGCGATGAGTGAGTACATCGTGATGAGTGAATACATCGTGAAGAGTGAGTACATTGTGATGAGTGAGTACATTGTGATGAGTGAGTACATCGTGATGAGTGAGTGCATCGTGATGAGTGAGTACATCGTGAAGAGTGAGTACATTGTGATGAGTGAGTACATTGTGATGAGTGAGTACATCGTGATGAGTGATTACATCTAGATGAGTGAGTACATTGTGATGAGTGTACATCGTGATGAGTGAGTACATCGTTAATTAAGATGTACGTTATTACTTTATTATGAAATCAATATATTTATGTTAAGTCCCATTAACTAGACAACCGCACTTAAACTGACGATACGTTCAGCGAGGTAAAGTTCCGTTATTATAATGTGAACATTAAAAAAACTTAATCTTCATTTTCTAAACATTGTTATACTAAATATGTTTTACACCAAGTTAATAATTACGAGTGTATTTATTAAGCTAAACGTTGGTAAAAATTGCGTATATGTAAAATGTAATACAGGCTTCAATTCAAAATATCGGTACATGAATAGTTTTGCATTTCATTGTTCATGAAAAATATAAACCTTTTCAACATTTTCAAAGCATTGTTTTAATGGTTATAAAAAAACTGGGATCTGTCACAGGTTCACAGACAGATCAATAACTACATAACCGAACTAGAGCTCCCGTAGCTAAGTGAGTTTCCTGTTACCAACACATCATAGGTGTGATGAATATCAGCAAGTACCCAAACTGGCAACAGAGTGCAGTTACAGCCAAACAACGCAAATACATTGTTGTGATTAGCTTAACTACAATGACAACATATTGTGTAGTGATATAGTTCTCGGAACCGGCAGTAGAATAGAACTGGTAAGCCGTTTAATTTGCTTAGTTGGAACTTAATTTAACAGTTAAATTTACCCATGATCCTAGTTAGTGTAAAATGTAACTGTAAGATTAATGGTGATTTTGTTACATGATGTTAATATATAGAGAAAAATTACTTAAATTATAGCAACCAAAAAATTTAACATTTAAAAAAGGAAACTAGAAATGTACAACTAATTTGTTCAATAACACTGACTGATTAATATATTATATTATTTAATTTTGAAATCTGAAAGTGTAGAATCTTGTCTTCAAATACAAACATATTAAATTTAAATTGTTTAGTAACTAAATAAAAGTCAAACGCATTTTTAGTGCTCGTTAATTTTATTGATCATCTGTCTCGTTCAGCGTCCACACTGGCCTTGTAAAACGTTCATTCCTTAATTAAAGTCTACATTAAAAAAAATATGTTTTATCTAATTTACAATTAGCGACACCACAACTTACAATTAGGTCTTGATGGTGCCTACCCAACGTAAACACGGCTCTTGTCGACAAATTATTGACTTTAGATAAAAAAACAATATAAATCCAAACTTATATTTTTGAGCCAGAAAAATCTTTCCTTATTCCTATTGATTTTCTAGTAGTGAGAAGTTTGTAATGCGAAGCCTTTTAATTAGTTTCATAAAATGTAGCTAAGCAAGTTTTTTTTCTACGAGTATTCTAGTGAACATTATTAGTTAATATCATTCCTGTTAATGAATCTTACCCTAAAGGTCCTTGTGGACATACTTCTGTTTCAAAACTAATTGCGAAACTTGGGAGCTGTACAGTTAATTTAATTAATAATTACATTGTTACACAATTTTTAATACACTAGCTATCATAATTGACATTCCACTATTGTAAACCCACTGTATCCTTACCTCGAAGGGGAGCACTATGTGGCAACACTGTGAGCGCTTGGCTCCATCCAGTCCCACGGATAATTCTAATTATTCATAAGAAAAATATAATTTTTTCTAAGATTTATGAACTATAAATTATGGTCCGTGACAATTATTTATGTCAGTTACTATTTTTAGTGGTTTAAATGTACGAAATCTATTATAAATGTAACAAATAAGTTTCCATGTACGTTTTCATTATTAATGTAGAAACATAGGTTCCGTGCAGTGATGGCGCTGTCATGGATGGATGACTTCCATTTTCACCAAAGTGGCTTGAACAGAAAAGACTCATATCCCGATGGTGGGAGCCCTACATTCTTCCAATTTATACTCCCTCTCTGTTCCATTTGTGAAGGATTTTGAACAGTAATGTTTGATAACATTATTAGGTTTGATATAGTATAAATAGAGAAACAAAATCATATTATAATTCGTAAAACGATACTCGAAAGAGGGACAATACATTTAAACTTTTAAAAGATAAGATATTTATGCACTTCCAAAGGCTTGTTTTATAATATTCGACATTGTCAATGCCATTTTATAAAGCCCTAGCATAGTCGAAATTGTAAAACATAACAGTAATGTAATAAATTTAAAGAATTATGTTTATATAACTAAATAAAGATAAACTTTTGTTTTGTATTACATAGTAACTATAAGAGGTAGTAATTATTTCCAAATA
This sequence comes from Stictocephala bisonia, assembly GCA_035578905.1. Classification (NCBI taxonomy): domain Eukaryota; kingdom Metazoa; phylum Arthropoda; class Insecta; order Hemiptera; family Membracidae; genus Stictocephala; species Stictocephala bisonia. The sequence goes on from JAQJVL010000007.1 coordinate 4,356,744, forward strand.
AATATATTTTGTCATGAAATAATGCAGAAATTAACTACATATATAGTGATAAATTTCAAGGACAATATGCCAAATACAAGGAAAGAAACACTTCCTTCATGAAGTTTCATGAAAAGTTCATGTATGAACAGCTGTTCGATAAAGAGTCCACCTAACCGTTACTCTATCACCGGCCACCCACGAATAACTCCTGACTGAAATATAATAACAAATCTTATTTAAATGTAATTTTAATTTCTAAAAATAATATAATTGTTAAAAACAAATTTTTCTCAGAAAAAAAGTTTTTTTATTAAATAGTGTCAATATTTAAAGAGTTATAAAGATAGTTCTTTTACGTTGTCAAAAATGACTTTAGTTTTGAATGTATGAGTCTTCATTTGCAAAATACAAAAACGATGTAAAGAACCACTGAATATATTCGTATTTTGATGAAATTTGGAGGGAAGTTAGCTTTTGTATCATACAGATAATAAAGTGTTTTGTTAAAATACCATTATTAGGGGTAGAAACATCCCTTCAAAATTTCCTTTATTCATTTAGAAAAACATCGGGATAGTTTAATTTAATAATTATTTAGCTTGCTGATAAAAAAAACTATAAACATGACCCAAACTCTTGGCAAACTTGGGTTTTACTGTGGAACGTTTTAGGTTATTTTTACTGATTCTGAGATTATTGCGCTATTTTGCATCCCCCCAAAGTAGACTTATAGGGGTTTCTAGACAATTTTGCTATCTAGGAGAACAGCAGCAGGCTGAGCGTTTACATTATGTGATGGGTTAGATAAAATTACGAAGAGAAGGGTAAGCAGGCTTGAATAACCACCCCGTAGCAGAAGAAGGGATGTCGGCTGGGTAAACTTAAAAAGTCTGTAGTACGTTTCCTCATTATAAATAAAAATTACCCTTAAATGAATAAAACTACTTAGTAGCTTTATGAGGATGAGTTAAGATTTTTATTAAGGATAAATATTTGCCAACTGGTATCAAAGCTGGGTAGACTAAGTGGATTGCTGATTAAGTGGACGCCGGATTTCCAATTCAAAATTCAATTTCTAGATAGTTTCTGTTGCGAATCTGGAAAGCGACTGGTAAAGCTGTAAGCTGTTAAAGTTCTAAGGAAATGATTTATGCTATACTGCATTGTAATCTAAACTTGCTCCTGTGGGAGCATATAAATCCAATACATAAGTAACCACAAACTTATTGGTTTAATCCTCAAAATTACTTTTCTTCTTTTTCATAATTTTTTAAACCCTTGTCTTATATAATATCTAATTTGCATTAAGTCATTTTATATGACTGTGTTGAAATAACATTATGTATCCAAGGTTATTTTCTTACTAAATATGCATTAGTAAAAATAAAAATTAAAAAATAAATCAAATCGTACATTGAAACTGATGTTTGATAAATGTAATGGCGAAAAATCACGAATGGTTTTTATTTCACAAATTTTAAAAACAAATATATGCTGAGGTTTTTTTGGTAGTAAAATAATAAAAACTTTGTTTAATACGAAGCCTCGTAATATAAAAATCAGTATTTGTGAAGGTTCTGAATTCTTTCATTCTATCAAATTATAATCACTTCCAGTAAAAAGAACATAGAAAATTACACAAAATATTACTTAGCAAAATTATACTGTGCAGGTACAATTCATCATTATCAAAACTATCCCAAGTTAGTTTGAATGTGAAACACTTGGTAATGATCCTTTACTGTGTCACAGTTTATATTGGAAGTTATCGAAGTAAACTCAGCCAAATCAACATGACTGCTGTACTCAGAAACACAACACTGCTCCTTAGGAAGTACTTTTTGAAGTTAAAACTTCTACCAGTTTGATTTTCTAACTGTACATAGAAATGTACATCAAACTTTTCACTACACTACTATGAGTTTAGCTGTTTTCGTTATGTGTTTACAACCTGCGAAACATCATATTTTCAACAGCTGTCTATTGTTTATTACCGAAAGTAACATTGTTTACAACCGAAAATTTTCCACAGTCAACAACACCTGTTTTTATTCCGTAGTGTACTGAAAAGTATCGTTCAAAACTCGAGTGAAAGTGTTTTGTATGTTCTCGACCAACTGAAGTGGTCGACAAGTCTCGCACTTCAAACATATGGTCTCGAACATGCAAAACCCCACTTTCCATTCTTGTATTAAATATAATATTTACTTTACATCAACTAGTTCTATTTAACTGCCGGGCTACGTTGGGTTAGTCTAATTCCTAAAAATAATATATTATGTTCAAAATTAGTTTATTTGACTTGATCCGTTAGTACTAATTTATTATTATTTTTAGCACATACATAATTTTACTTTTCCTTTCCAAATTTTTTTGATTTCATCTAAAATATTAAACTTTAAAATTACTAGCAATATTGAGTGAAATATTGCTCTATGGTTAGTATAAATAAGTTATGAGGAAAAGTCAGCAATGGCATTCCAGGATATAATAGCACCCATACAATTAGGGGTATGTTAAACCCTCTAACGAAACCTTTTGTAAATAACTGGCAGCCGCCAGCATCCCTGACGTACTATAAGAATAGAGTAAACAAAATTGCTGATCAAAGAGAGGATGCAGATGATGAAGATGAGATTTAAAATGTAGTTGTTTGAATTTAATTGAAAAATACACATGTTTTTAAATGTTTACATTTCAAAATAATGTAATTTCTAGAAATTTTTTGTAGGAAACGATCATTTATTAAAGATTTTTGTTTACTTACAGTAAATTGTTTCATTTGCAATACTATTATTATGTTACCTTGTTTTCAAAACTATCTAGATACTATGTAATGTGTATGGTTATATTTGACACACCGAACGTTGTCGAGAGGAAAATATTTGACGGGATAAATTGTGGGATAACGGGACTCTCTCATCCTTCGGTTTGTGCCTTATCTCGTCTGGACCACTTTGGGGGAAATGGGAGCAATCTGTACACGACCCGACCATCCTGGGTGGAAAATATGAGGGTAGATACTCCTAGAGGGCTTTGTACAGTAGTCTATTTTTAGTGTCGTACCTTTTTTAGAAAACTAGATTAGATAATAAAATTTTAATAATAGAAATTTACCTATTTTAAACTAAATTAAATAAATAAATACATTATGTGTATAATATGAAGGGTGACAGAAATTTCGATTGAATCAATATATATCGCTGCTGTTAATTTGTACAACAGATAACATCGGATGGTAGTTTTGTTTATATATTGATAAGGAGGGCCAAGGTAATGATGTTCAAGAATTACTATAGGCCTATAATTACTTATGCGGCAGAGACATGGCGGATGTCAGAAAGGGAGTGGAGTAGAGTACAGGCAGGGGAAATGAGGTTCTTGAGAGCAATAAAGGGAAGAACTCGAAGAGATAGAATTAGGAATAGTGAGATAAGGAAGGATGTAGTGGAGGAGAGTATAAGAGAAAGAGTGGAACAAGCAAGGTTGAGGTGGTATGGTCACGTAAAAAGGATGAGTGTAGAGAGGTTGCCGAGGAAGATGGAGGAATGGGAAATGGAGGGAAGGAGGCCCAGAGGAAGACCACGAAGAAGATGGCTGGATGGAGTGAGGACAGACGTGGAAAAGAGAGGGAGTGTGTGGGGGGAAGTGGTGAGAGAGGAGATGTGGAGGGACAGGAGAAGATGGAGAGGCTTGGTGACAACCCAGACCCAGGATTGACTGGAACGGGACCGGATAAGTAAGTAAGTAAGTAAGGTTATTTATTATCAGTGTATTTAGATTTTTCATGCAACACTTTTTTGCTATTATTGCTAAACATGTTCTCGGACGAAATAAATTAATTAAATAAGGAATGGAAATATGTTACTAAAATTACACTTTCTCGTTGTTAATTTATTTCAATATTGCAAAATTTAAATTGAAACTATTTTACAAATAGCTTTAAATTTTTAAGATGTAATGAACTTGTTTGGTATGGACGAACAATTATAGATTATATGCAGGTAATTGAGTAAGATGAAGGTAATACGAACTTTCAATTAATTTATAACTAAATAATAACAGGACCTTGGTAGTACCCAAATGCACTGCCTTTAAGAAATATTGTTTTTGTGTATTTTTCATTGACTTTTGTAAGCTCTTAGCAGTACAGAATTTTATTTCACGACTAGATTTTTTTATTGTATAAATTAAAATATGAATGTTAGTTCAGTTTTCAGACTGAGCATAACATAAAATATTAATTGTATGTTTATTTATTTCTTTTTCGTTTCAGGTGCAGGAAGTGTTAAAAAAACTATCAACCTACCGTTTTCTGTAGTTCTATTTTAATATTTATGTAATGTGTTTTTTACTAACTTCAATAAATATTTTGTTGAATAACTAAGATTTTTACTAAAAATATGTTGTACGAAGTAAAAGTTCCAGTAGTTTTGCACGTTAATACATAGTCCAATCTGAAATATTTTTTAATTAGTAACTTCACGCCTGAGAGTAAATGTCTATAACATAATATAACAACACTCATTCTTTTCGTAGCTTTAAATAAAAGTTTACTAAAAATTTGTGTAGTTTTAGTTCATTTTTAAACACAGTCAACAAGGCGTTTTACCAAAGATTGACAAGCTTAAAACATTTCGTTGAAACGTATTATTCCTAATCGTCATCAAATAAGAAGGAGAATCAAACTATCTAATATTAAGTTTTTAATAAAAAAAATAAATAAATAAAAAAAATACAAAAGACAAACAATTTTCCAATACGCGTTATTCGATAAGAAAACGGCACATCCGAATCCAACATTTATCTTTCCACCACATTCCGTCTGGCAGCAGCACCTGTTGCCTACATTTTCCACGCTGTTTCATAAAAAAAGTAACAAGAGTATTTAATTAAAACACCGCGAATGTGTTTACTCCCCTATTCCATGAAAGAGGACTTTTTGCATTTAATAGTATTTACCAGGATTAAAAGAGTTATATAATAATATTTATTTCCAAAATAGCCATATAGAGGGTATCAAACCCGTACCCGTACATGAGTTGGAACAATGTAATTTATATAACAGAATAAAAATATATAAATATAAATAAATAAAACAAATTATGCAATACAATTACAATATATTTAAATTAAGTAATTCTGACACTTTTAATTTGTTCTTTTAAATTCTTTGAGATTTTTGAGGTTTTTTTATTTAAAACTATTTTATTTTATTGTTTTAGTACAGTTATGTTTAAATTATATCAACTTATATTCTGTGTATAGAACAATTACATACAATCACATATGTAAATTTATTCTTGATGGACAGGCAAAGAAAGTAAATATGCATTCTGAGTAAGTTAAAACATTTTGAACGTATACTTTTATATGTGACAAATTTATTCATAGTATTTTTTATTTTCTATGAGTATGTTAATTAATATATTTTTTGATGGAATTGAAAATTATTAGCTAAAGCAGTGCAACATTTAAAAATGTTTGATAAGCACAAGGAAGGCTAATCCGTGTTCTATTGTTCTTATATGAATTAAGGTATCGGTTACCAAACCACCGATGGGAATTCAACATCCCTGTAGAAGGCAAACAACCGTACCGTCAGCGGGCTAAAACACGCTAATTTATTTAACTGTACGGTTTGTGTTTATTATTATAGTGAATTTGAGTGAACCCCGTATGAATATTAAACATCCAATCTAGTGAACAATTAGTTGACATTATGTGTTTTAATTTGTAACTTTTAAGAATTGCATTTAAAGTTTCCCATATTTAAGATTTACAAAAATTATAAAATTAGTCATTGTAAAAAACAAAAAAACTAACGGTCGACCAGAATAGTCATTCCCTATCGAATGACATTACAAATGTTTTGATACGATAACTATGAAAGGCCAAATTTTATAAATAGAAAAATGCCCATAGTTCTTGCATTTTTCGTGGAAGAAAGCGGCTTCTTCAAGATTTTTTAACGGCTACCTTTAAATTTTTTTTAGATAATATATTCTCTATAATTCCCAAATTATCG